>OX638358.1:1546335-2146335 GCA_951812935.1 Hermaeophaga mercurialis | reverse complement strand
AGCCCATATAAACAGCAATTTATATTTTGTATTGTTTTTAAAATCTTATCGGATAATATTGTTTCAATTTTGCTATAAAAACATTATTTTACTTTTTCACGTTATATAGGGTGTACGAGAAAAACATCTGTCATAATTTTCAAATTATAAAGAATTACTAATGAACATGCGATCTCTTGTTTAGCGATGTCCATCAAAAGAATAGATAAACCATTTGAAGTACCTATATAGATATATACTATATTCAACATTTGCTGTATGTTGTTTTAAGTTTGTAATACGATTTGTTAATGTAACAGGTTAGATAAATCAGTCGATAGCCATACTAAAGTCATAGAGCAAATTGGCACTTACCAGTTTCTTAGGCCTTTAGACCTGGGGCTCCGATTCTAGGAAACGCCCAGTATATAGGTTTACTTAGAGGTCACCAATCACAATGAAACTAATTGAACTATTTCTAACATATTTATTGGGCGAGGAAATGGTGAAAATTACAAATAAAATAAGTGACTTTACAATACAACAGATTAAATTAATACGTTGACTCTATTACTTATTAAGAAAAGTACCGGCAAATCAAAAATTTAACAAGACAGAAGATACTTTATCGAGTCGAATACTAAACTACAACTAATTCCTGAATTCGTTTAGATTTTTAAACTGAACTTTACTTTTTTTGGTTGCCACAGATTTTTTATGATTTTCGGTTTATTAAAGAATTTGGCTTTTACAAACCAACCATACACTTCAGTAAGGAGAATTTTTTGGGTAAGAATTGTAAAATACAACTTTCTTTATGAAAGGAAAAATCCGAAAAACCCCTTAGATGTAATTCTGGTTCTATGCCCATTATATCAAATTACAGTCTCATCTGGACCCCAATTAAGCTTCAAATGTCAGCAATGATGGTTCCTCATTTGATATATTATATGTTATAAAAATCTACTAATTGTCATGGCCTTTTCTATTTTCACCCCTACAGCTGTAGCTTTCTTTTGCTCTTTATACTTTTTCTTATTACTGCAGGAGAAAAATCGAAAAAGATTTGATTTAACATTTTATTAATATCTTTTAATTTCTTTGGTTTATTTAGATCATATTCATTTATAAAATCATATTTATAGTTTGAACACATTGTAGACAATTTATATCATCAAACGTTGTGCCACAAAATCAATAGGTATTTATTATTTATTAAAAACATAAAAAGTTCTTATCAAATTTTATAATCCACTATTTAAATTAAATTCTTAAATTGCCTCACGTCATATTCTTATAAACGTTATGCCTTTGATCCGTTTAATGCGGTGATTCGCAATGATAAACTGAGAAGTATATTCGTTAATCTTACCCAAACACTCGGAATTAAGATAATATTTCGATAAATCATTACCAAAATATTATTTTTAATGCGTGATTTTGACTTTATTTTGTAACCCGATAAATGCACGAAAACATCATTTCAAACAAGAAAGTATAAAGTTCGTTAAAAATTATAATATACATAGATGGTATTGTTCGTCTGAGTTCAATACTCATTTAACGATCAAATTAAAATAGTGCATTCGATGAGTGTTTCGCTAACCATATTAGCATTATCAAAAACATTAAAATTTAAATCATCTTCTTTAAGAACTTGGAATTTTCGAAAAAATAATTCATTTGCTAATTTAGTAAAGAAATATTGTTCGTTTTTGAATTTTGAACTTCAACACCCTGTATTTTGAAAATTAAGTATTAAAGTGGATGTTTTTACTCATTTTTTACCAATTTGCGAGAGGAATGTCACCCGGGAAGCGTTGTCGGTCGTACATCTAGACACCCTGTATAGTTTATCAGTATGATTTTGATCTCATTTTACATAGAAGATATATAAAATTGGTATTTAAGCTTTAATCAATTACGTCATCATTCTATATTAGTATTAGAAATTGGAAATTCCAGGTAATGCTTTGTTTTATTATTATTTTTAACTAAAAAGTTTCCACAAAAATTATAGGTAGAGTGTAGCCAAAGTATTAAAATATCAGAAATTCATCCGAGTCGTTTCGTTCTAGTTTTAATTCTATAATATCTTTTCTAACCACTATAATATATTTTTGTTTATTGATATTTTAAAACAATTTTACATTGAGCCACCGTCAAATTTATGGTAAATATTATAGAGAGAAAAATCGTTGAAAAACCTATATTTCCAAAACAACCAAAAGAAATCAAATTTTTACTACATTTTTTGGAGATATTTTAAATAAAATCTCAAAAATTATATCTAGAGTAACATCTCTAAAAAATGGCATTTATAAATTAAATTGGCCGGATTGTAATGCTGTGTATATATATGGTCAGACCTTTAGAAATTTTGAAATCAGATATAGTGAACACCTACGAGCGTATAGCTTTGAATAATCATATAAGTCCCATTCCGCAAAATACCTCATTGACAATCAACACAAACCTACCATTGAAGAATTTAAAATCAATCAATTTCTATCAATTTATTGACTATTTTTAAGTACATTGTGTTTGTTTGTTTGTGTGTATTTAAAGTTTAAGGTACATACCAAATGAGGTAAATATAAATTCTACAATAAAATTTGTTTTTATTAGTTTTTAATCAATCGTTTGCAATTAGAAATACTTAATTATGAAAAACAATATTAAGTTAATTTACCCTGAACTCATCCTTTTTACTTATTTATTTATTTATTTATTTACGATTGCTCTATATTTGTTTTGTTTATGTATTTTTTTTTCATTATTTATAATTTTATTGGTATTAATTCTATTACGATATGCATACACACAATTACTATAAACAATATCTAACATCTTTAGAATGATCCCCAGTGATAATCACTCAAAATAACTTGAGAATAAGAAAAAATCGATGAACCCTTGCGAAAATCCCAACGTAAACCTCGTACCTTAGGGTGAGAGGGGCGTATCCGATGGGTGGAGCCTCCTTCAACCCCCTGGAAGTATTCGACTCCCACCCCTTATACCGCTTTGTTTTCACACCACCGCCGGAAATGCGGTGACTTGAACCATCATTGTTTCAGTCATCAAAATATTGAGATAACATTTCTTGTCAGATATTATCTTGTTCTCGTACTGTGCACACCGTTTTCCTTATCAAATTACCAACGCGATACTTAAAAAGTATACACAAACTGATAAATTCATTCATAAGTTCAGTGATGGATAGTGAATTATTACTGCATCGGTTAGTGATTATCTAAAATATTGTCTATCCTGACAAAAAAGTCTTGGTGATAAGTGAGCCATAAAATAGTTTTAATCTATTTTATCCAATGATTAGTAGAAGAAAGAGGTCTGTTAATTTATGATAATATTGGCTTGTGAGTTATCCTAAACTATATCAGTCCGTTCTATAGAATATATATGCTTACTATGGATGAAAACTGCCGTCTACTGACGGCCAGTGATTTGGAACAACCACACTACACGGTCCCGGACAGTCCTCTGGATCTCCGGGGATCAAATACGGAATCGACAGAAATAAAACCAGAAACAGAAAAATCGAAAAAGTCTAACCACCAACTAATTAAACCACCTTACTCTTACATAGCTTTAATTACCATGGCGATACTTCAATCTCCGCACAAGAAGTTAACTCTAAGTGGTATTTGCGATTTCATAATGTCGAGATTCCACTATTACCGAGAAAAATTCCCCGCTTGGCAAAATAGCATACGACACAATTTATCTTTAAACGATTGTTTTATAAAAATACCGAGAGAACCTGGAAATCCTGGAAAAGGTAATTACTGGACTCTGGATCCTTTAGCTGAAGATATGTTCGATAACGGAAGCTTTTTAAGAAGACGTAAGAGATACAAAAGACCTTCTCCAAACTTGATGCTTCGAGACCACCACGCTTCCGCAATGGTAGCCTCGTTTTTAAGTAGCCAAGAGAATTACCACCACAGCATATTCAGCCACACCAACCTCCATAATCCTTATTCTTACATACCAGGTATTCCAGCCAATTTGCCAACTAACATCCCACTCTTGAATCCCATAGATTTATCGAGATTAGGTTTGAGTCATCTAGGTTTGCTTCCCCAGCCCACCATATGCAAACCAGTACCTGTTCAACCTCAAAGTGTAACCACAGTTTCTGACAGCGAAGAATATACTACGGACATCAAGAAAAGTAAGAATGGTTTTTCCATCGATTCTATTATGGGTAACGAGGTGTCAAATAGAGGGAAGAGTCCCGAAATTAATCTAAGCAGGATCCACAACCAAGGATCCGCTTTTTCTCCCCTTTCTTCTAGTGATGATTGGACTAGGTGAAAATTTTAGGAGGCACTAAAGGTAAATTTATTATGTAGACGTGCGGGTTGAGAAGTGAGCTTAGACAAAATATAAGCAATTTAGAATAGTACAAAAGAAAGAAAACACTTTCATTTAATTACAAAGATTAACAGACAAATTAACGAGAGAACCATTTGCTTTTTTTAGAGAGCTACAGCTTTTAACGTAAACTCCTATAAAATGTTTGGTAGTACATAAAAACATTTGTCTTTATTTTCAATATTAAACAAAATATTCTTAATTTAGAACTACCTTACCTCATGAATAATAATAATTATTATCTATACATACATATATCCTTAGAATTGGTAATTTATACGTGTAAATGGAATGAAAACAGTACCTACGCGCGTATTTCTTTAGATAAAAATTAATAAAAATTGGTAATTGTTACAAACTTCCAGGTAGTTAATACAACCATATTCCATAAAAAGTGGCAGAGCTCTATGCCAAAATTGAAGTACTTTTTGAAATATTTTTCAGGAAAAAATATAATAATAACAATTTAAGATATGAAAATTCGTTAATTGTTATCATATTAACTGGAAATATTAATAAAATGATATACAAGATGTTTACAAATTGTTTACTGATAGTGTGCTTCAATATTAACAAATAATAATTTCCTGTATTTGATTTGTTGGAAAATTTGTTTTTTCAGATTTTGGTAAAGTAAAAAAGTTTTATCTATACAAGGCGTTATAATCGGAATTTTAACTTTGAATAAATAAACGAAATTATGATTTTTTTTCAAATGCATATGATTATCTCTTTGAATTTCCGAACTTCTTGTATAGTAGTAAATAAATGCATGTTTGTATAAAATTACAATGCATAATTGGCAATTTGATTTAATAAGAATAATTAACATTTTACTAAAGATCTAAATGCAGAATGTATACAGTGACTCTGTGAAACTGTAACAAATGTTCATAATTATTTTAATTTTATACAAAGAATTATAAAGAAAACTTAATAAATCCGTATAAAACATTCTTTATATTAAAGTAACTCCTGTAATGTCATTTAAGAGGGGCTTTTTAAAGATTTCTGCATATTTTTTATGGTATATAGGTTAAGTTAAATGGTAAATAGCAATTGAAATATTTATTTAAAATTAGTTAATTATGGCCATTTGCACTGACTACCTAAACTAAGTTTATCTACGACTAATCTAAAACTGGTTCAGTTTTTCAAGCCTATCCTCTATAAAAATAATATTCATTATTCACTAAGCAATATTATTTTAATTATTCACATATTCGACTGAACTTTAAGGTAAAAATCCAACATCGATCTTGTCAATTTTAATTTCTCAACAATTTGTTCGACTTATTCAAATATCACAATCTAAAAAATTCACAATGTAAACCTTGAAAGGACACAGATGGAGTCATTTTTTATCTATTGTTTGATTTTTGTTTGAAATCGATCTTTTTATATTTTTGAGACATTTTTTTAACTAAAACTTGTATTAAAAATTCCAGTTTTTGTCTCGAAAATAGGGAAAGATTAAATTATCATAAACACACGGGAAATTTGGGTTTTCTTATATATTTTAACCTTCTTCTAATTTACAAACAGGCTATTATTTTTCCGGAATTAATATCATTTTTTTTAAATTAAAGCTTTGACCGTCCGCCATTTTAACAATTTTGAAGCTACGCCCATTTTATTTTTATTTTTTTCTAATAATGTCACATTCATTTATATGTTTCGATTACACAGCTGCGGTAGAAGGGATTTTTTAAATAGCCGAATATCCTAACATTTTTTTCATTAAAGTTAAAGCTAAATAACATTTACAAATTCATAATTGAATCGAATTGATATCATCTTGTAGTTAGAGCCTATCGTTTAGTTTTTATTAAAAATCTATGTCTTCTATAGTTTTTTAGTACCTAACGATTTTAAAGTAGAGCGTATTTTAGAACTTTTGGAGTTTTAATTTGAAAATGGATAACACTTGAATTGTCATAAAGATGTGCGGAACCACTAGCGATTTTGTCCATAAATACTATTACACAAATAAAAGGACACATTCAGTAACAATTACAGATTAATAAAGCTAAACAAAAAAGGTGCTCAATAAACATTAACAAGTGCATAAAATAATATAATCAGTTCTTACCGAGGAGATGATGCTCTTGAGGGACGCCTTTGTCCCTTGGGCATAGGTAAATAGATAAAACTGGAACAAAAGTAAAAAAATAAATAAATATGAATTTTATCGAAGAATAGTTTTCATAGATAATAAAATAATAAAAGAACAGGCTGGACAAATGATAGAAAAGAAATTTATAGAATATTTTTTTTGCTGGTTGCTAATTAGTAGAAATGGTTACCTGAAGTTGCAGCCGTATGCGAGAACGTATCGTCATAACCCAACTCATATTATAAATTTGATGATTGGCTTCAAACCAGTAGTGTAACGATTTCAAAATTTCCTTTTACATATATAAGATTTTTAGGAGGCACAGTTTTAAATTAAATAAAATAAAACAGTGACTTTTAAATAAACGGACGTTTTAAAATATTTAAAAATTAAATGATTACAAATACACAACCTCAAATAACAAACGTAAACAAGTAAAAAGATAAATGTTTATTTTACGCTATTGGCATAACGGGGTCGTTACTAAAGACAAACAAAAAACACAGAATTTGATTACTGCGCATGTAACGGTTGCAACTTCAGGTGGGCTCTTCAAAAGTGGAACAGATTCTAGGATTCTTGTTAGAATAATTATTATTACAATTAGTGATACGTTATATTATTTACAGGATAAGAATAACAAATTTACCAGAAAAGAATAAAATTAATGAAAATACCAACACCACAATGTGTCAAATATTTTTTCTAGTAATAATTCTGGCATGAATAACGCTTACTATGTCTGAAAAAGAAAAGAAAAAAAGCTTAACCAATAATTTCGAATTTACTAAATTTTCAAAGAAGTATAATACAAACTAATCCTGTACAAAAATGATTATACTCTTTTAAATAAAGCTAATTAGGTACATTGGCGGCATTTGAGGGGTTCTCAACTGGTTACTCTACCCTCATGCAAGTAGAAAACATCGCATCTGTAGAAGCAGTAAATTCTTACCTGAGAAAAATTTGCATCTGGTGACTAGTACAATTTAAGATTATTTAAAAAACACTATTGTAGTATCTTTGACGCTACGCTTTCTCATTTTGATTTGCGTCATTAAAATGTAAAGCATAACCCGACCTAACTTAAATTGTGTTAGTCAATAACAAAGTGACCAGTTGCGAATTCTCTACAAGGAAACGTTTATCGAGTCTCCAGTTGAGATATTTTCTGCCTGCTCAAGAGTCACCCCAAATTAACGTTAAAACTTGAACTCTCTATAATCGCTATTGTTTTATTTTCCAACCCGCACAAGTTAGTAGATTTTTCTTATTTGATAAAGACCAAAGATAAAATGCCGACTGTAATGTGATTTAACTGTTGCAATATTTATTACTTAGATTTAGGTTTTGTAGATTCTAGGAAATTGTCACTTTCTAAATATCTACGATTTTATTCTCTACCAAAGTTATCCAGAACCCAATTTTTTTTTACCGCCAGTAGAGTAGCTTTTAAACGTTTGCGAATTACAAAAACCACCTGTTTCATAATGTGTTAAAAGTTTACTTAATTAAAAAATTAATATAGTAGCTTTAAGTCTAAAATATTCTCATATTTTCGTATTGAAATTGAGTAGATCCTCCTTTTACTAGGATGGATCAATAAGTGTCCATATTAGAAATAAATGCACAAAATGTTCACATTTTTTTTATTTCTTAACGTTATCTTCTATTGGATAAATACATTTTCCAATCGTTTCTACCATTTTTTAACCGCTCCAAAAAACCCTTCAAAATAAGCTTCTATATCAACAACAGCTGGGTTTTTTTCCCGAAGTCATGTTATCATGTTCATAATAGAAATACAGAACGAAGTCTCACGGAACCAAGTCGGGTGAGTGCGGTGGGTGCGGCTGCAGTTCGTATGAAACAGCATAGTAAAAATTCAGTGTAGTACCTATACCCCATGATCCACGAGAATTATTCCCTTGGAATCTCAAAAATTCTTGACCGTTATCTTTTCCTGTTTGCCTTCTTTGGAGCCGATTCTCCTGGAAAAATAAATTGTTTTGACTGTCACTTAGTGTTTGGTGTATAATGATGTATCCAAGTTTCATCAACGATGAAGACTTGACTCAAAAACTAAAATATTCATTACTGTTCTGTATGATTCGCCTACGACCTCTGCATAATCATATCATGAACCTTTTCAACGATTTCCTCAGTAACCAACCTCATAAAGAACAGATATACCACCATTTTTAAATTTAGTGTACCAATATCTTACAATTATAAATGATCACCCATCTTCGCTGTTATTCGCAGCTTCTTTCATTGAAAAATGAATATAGGATCGATATTGCTCTTTTACATTTCCAGAAAAATGTGTGAAATAACTCGCTGTGTCTTTTGACAGATGGCAGTATATGACAGTAATGTCAACGTCCCTCAGCAGCGCCACCTGTCTATTATTTATTTGTTTGTTTTATTTAACGTCGGTCTAGTTCTGCGACATCATTGGACCGACAGTTTAACGTCTCCTCCGAAATACGGCATATCTCCGCTATACCTCGTACCACCTATCTATAAATCCAAGATACTTATTGATCTACCCCAGTAAAAAAATGAGATATTTCCGTTGATTAAGGGAGTGCCTAGATTATAGAGATTAAATGGCCTCCCCTAAATTAACTATAAGATTAGCTGCAGCCAGTAATTTATATTTAAAAAAAAGTTTATAAAATTACTCATCAATTGTACAACATTAAAATTTGCAGCGAACTTTAGAGATTTTTCCATACGCTCCATAATTATTGTTTTACGATTTAATGTTTTCTTCTTAATTCATTCTACTTTATCTTAGTTCGTCGATTTGGCCTTGTAATAGTATCATAATACTATTTGCTACCTAAAAACATTTTGTACTCATACCCAAAAATAATAAAATGAAACAAATTTAAAATTTTGCCTTATTTTATTTAAAACTATTCTTTTTATTTGACGTTGGCTCCACTAAGTTTTATATATTAGTAAGTATTTATTATTTTTGGCAAATAAATAATTAGGTTTTCTCTACTAACATAACAGAAATTGATAAGGCCCTTATTATTATTGAAGACAATTTTACTTTGTGCAATTTTAAAAATATTTTCAGGTAATGTCTTTTTATACTGAATGTTATTTCTGGATCATTTTGATAGAGGTTTTATATACTATGTATAAAAATGATTGTATAAAAACTTAGTTGAAATAAGTTAAATGTTAATTTTTAAAATGTATATAAGTGAATAAGAATTGTACATTGTATACATAAGAATCTTCCTTTCGTACTAAGAATCATATATAACTTGTAGATAAAAATATAACACCAACATATTTGTATTAATTTCAAAAACGGTGTAAAAACAATTTTTATTTCATAATGAAATGTAATTAATATAAATAATAAAACCATTTATAGTAAAATAAATTATTACATATTTTTTAAATTACTTTTATTTATCTTCTATCTGTCTTAGAAAATGGTATTGTCAGATACCGAAACATAGGTAGACCTTAATACATATTAAAACGCTTTGGAAAATTATGGAAATTCAAGAAACTTATTTCTGTCTCCACTGGTTTCCTGAACTAATAAAAAGAATATGTTTATACGAAGTGATTTTTGCAATTTTGACAATTAGTGTGTTATCATTGCTTGTTTTTTTGTTCGTTTTTAAATTTTTGAAGAAAGCTGTCTGCAATTACTAATGGCTAATATGCATAACCTTATACCATCCCCTGAACTATTTACTAAACTGCATCTTCGTTTACAAGAAACTTTTGCTAAATCGAAGAATATTATTAGAACTGCGAAATATCGACAATTTGGAGTTCAGGTCCTTCAAATCAGTAACGAACATCCAGAAACTAGTACTAGAAAAATTACTGAACAAGTAAATGTTAGTCACAAACCAGTTGGAATGTTCAAAAAAGGTAATTTATTGTCTATATTCTATATCATATTCAATGTGCTTCACTAGCTAGTGATTGTTAGGAAAATTTGTAAAAAATACCAATTTTGCTCTCACTGTATTGATTATTAATAAACCCAACCATTGTTTTAAACAAAAACTCGAATAACTAAAAAACGTATTGTAGCTGTGTTATTTAAATTAATTGAACGTTAAACTTGAGGATCGGCAAAAAAACCATTTAGTTTTAGTATTATTGTTAGTGACTTTTTAAACAACTAGTATCCGAATAAATGGATTGGGAGAGGAAATAATTGCCCACCTGTATGGCCTACACGATCACCAGACTTCAATAAATGTGATTTCTTTCTTTGGGAAAAAATTTTAAAAAATTCTATATTCCTCGCCAATTACTCTCGAGTATAATTGTGGAATCTCATTACGGTTAAATGCACATTAATTAGAAACAATTAGCAGTTATTGAAGAGAGTAAACTTCAACGGTGATCATTTAGAACGAAGTCTACAATAATTCATCAGTGCAAATTAACTCTTTTTTTCTGTTGTTTAAGTTGTTTGTTTTTCTATTAAATTATTATTATTTCAACTTTTATCCCGATCGTTAAGTTTGACGTTTAATTTCATAGCCAACTTATTAATTTTCGATCATTTTAAATAACAGTTTTATTACCGGCTTTTAGTTATTCGGGTTTTGGTTGAAAACGACAAAGTTTTTTGAAAAATAACAATAGTAAGAAATATTTTAGAATTAAATTCCTTATAAAATAAAGTAATAATTTTGTAGATCCGACAAAGGGTTAAAAAATTCTGCTAAATTTTAATGGTATATCATCCCTTGTCAACCTTTTAGAATACCACAATTGAACTCTACTCATTTGTTGCCATAAGTTGCGTTAAATCATCATATTTTAGGTTCTCCGAAATGTTTTAACTTTGTGTCGGTTCATATACGAATCACACTGTATACGAGCCAATTGTCGTTGAATGGATTAATGAAGTGACGAATCATAGTCGCTCGTATTATATTCATGTTAATCTACAATTCAAGTTTTGTTAAATGAATTTATAAAATTTTATTGTAACGAAAGTTTGTTAAATCCCCAGTAGTATTAGAATATATTTTCTTTTGTTAGTTTTTGTTTAAAACGACTATATACGCCTATGGTCCTTAACGTTCGTTTGGTGCGCCTTAGTAAACAAACAATAATTAGAATCAAAACATAATGACTAGATGACTGCATTAAATTAACCAAACAAGCAAATAAGAGAAGCCATTGTTTTAAGGCATTATAAATTTTAAAGTAAATAGCAGCGGATCATGCGGCAGGTATTATTTGTTGATTTTGACGCAATCGTTTTATATTCGGTTGTTACAAAAAAAGCTGCATATAAATACTTCTCCAGTAAATTATAACACTTTGTATCTAATTATAATGGGAGCACCGTTTTCGAGATTACAAAGCGAAAGCAAAAAAAAATGATAATATTTATAGTTAGTTTATAAACTTGTGTGGATTCGTCTTAATACCTACAATATAAAGATATGGAATTATTAGCTATCGGAATATTCCAAATATATTTCAGTGATGTATATATGGTAGGATAAAGAGGAGAAATAATATTTAGTGTCTATAAAATTAACGAATAGAAATTTAAGCTATTAGTAAAATAAGGAGAAAACTTTTATACACGTGATAAATTAAAAACTTCGGTACATTTTTAATACAAATATAAGTAAATTATGCATAATAATAATAGATTAGAAAGAATTACAAAGATTGTAAAAGAGCGATAAGATCATTGATTATACATATTCGGCCTGAATATTTTTAACCATACACGAAACCATGCGAATGATAAAGAACGCGTTATGAAAGAGAGAGAAGGTATTACTAATATCTTGAAGTAGGGATACATCGAGGTGGGAACATCGTTCCAGTCAATTCGACAGTAAGTAGATGAAGAACGATTAAATGATTAGGAGGATATATGGACCTAAGAACATAATTGAAACAGAGTACGTAAAACTTATAAATTACGAAATAGAAGAAATACTAAAAGGAGATGATATAGTAAGATTCATAAAATCGAAAAGGTTATGGCACGAACATGTAAAAAGGAAGAAAGGTAACAAGAAACTAAACCGAATTATAGATTGAAGCTATGTGGCTACAGATCGAAGAAAAAACTAAAAAGCAGCAAAAGATATTTCGATTAACTAGAATTTTTCTTAATTATTTTTTTCAACAAAAATTTTTACAATATCTCTTCTAAACTGAATAGATAATGTATTTGATTTTATTACATCACTCACCTGCCTTATGAACTCTTTGTGGTCTTTGCGAGTTCCTTCTATCACTACTGGTGGTGTCTTAGGTTTCGGTTTTTCTACCTCTTTCTCCTTTATTTTCATTTTCTCTTTGCTTTCATCCTCTTCACTATCCTCCAGCTTTTTCTATCTATTACTAATTTTAACTCTTTCGTTTATTATTTTTTCTTTTGCTCGGCCCCAATTGTTGCCATCCATCTTCCTTTTCGCTTGACTTTATCTCCAGCATTTCAATACTCCATAACCTTGCTTATTTTATCACTGTTTCCTCTTTCGCTTTCTGCTCTGCACACTTATCAACCACTTTTATTTGTATATCTTTTTCTTCTTCTTTTGCTGTTTCTGTATTTGTTTCAATATTATTCTTAGGGGTATGAAATACCTTTTTACAAAGCTCTCTAATCAGTTGCTTATTAGTTTCCTCATTAATGTACTTTTTCTTTTTCTCTTTCGTCACTGCGCTCCTTGATCTTACTTCACTGCCTTCTCCTGACTCTTCTTCTTCCCTTATGCGCCTTTCCCTAAGTTTTTTCTTTCTATTTATCTTGTTCATCTCCATTTCTACGAACTTTTTTTTCGTTGTGTTTTTCCCCGAAAATTGGTTTTCACACAGGAGAGTCTATTTGTTCAATAAGGGTCTAATATTTATTACATATGGTTATGTGGCTAATTGTTACTATTGGCGAGTTGAATCTATCTATCACCGTATTTTGTTTTCACGTATTTGAATTAATTTTATAAATTAGATCATTTTTCAAAATAAAATTATTATTGAGATTGATTGACAGAACAATAGAAGACTATTCTCTCTTTTGGCGTAAATATAAATATGATTATTATGTGAAATTAACTGAAAATGTTTTTAGTAAGTTTGTTTCCACCATACATTTAAGTTTATTGGTACCATTCAGAAAAGTAGATACTATTATCACATTCGAGTTTAACTACTCATACAGTTTTTTTTTTTTAATTTTATTGTTACTGAACTGAGAACATTTTGAATGGGTTAAGTTGGATGTGTTTTGACGAAAATATGGAATTAACGTTAAATCTAAAAATAATTTAGTTTTTATATACAATAATAGTCAGTACCCATTAAAGTAAACAAACCAATAAATCCAGAGTTGAGCATCTTAAAATTTGCTTTTTGATAACGACTGTAGGAATTTTTAAATAAATGTTATTTTATATTAACTTTTACGTATGTAAATACAGTTTTTATAAGTATTTGTCGCTTACAAATATTTACTTTATGATCTGAATAAGAATAGTTCTATATTTTTAGATATATAAAGAATAAGGGTTTTTACAAGTATTTTGGGCGTTGTATTTGTAGATTCTATTTATTTTTCGTTTTAGCTGTAAAATGGGATTTTATTGTCTAAAAGAGAGATGCTTTCTATCTTGCTATATGTATACTGAGCAAACTTTTCTTTAGATATGTAGATTGTTACCTACTTTCTAGATAAGTTATGGGGGTTGTAAAATATTAAAACCATCTTAGGATAGATCAAAAATTCTCAGAACTTTATTTTCATTCAAACAATAAGAAAAAACACTAAACATAAAATGGAATTACAAATATATAGCTTGTCGGAATATTCAACCCTAATGCTCGACAGGTGAGTTTAGAAAATAAACCCATATGCTTATTTTTCGTAATACAAGTTGTGAAAATTTAAAAACAATGTTTTTTCTGCTGAAAATCAAAACCAATTATTTTTTCTATCTAAGGAGAAAAAAAAATAGTTTGATTTCTCCTGAGGTGAGAATTAACTCGATATTAATTCATTAACAAAGTAATTTTTTTATCGGAATTTCACGTTTACCAAGAAAAATGTATGTACCTGTAGGTAGAAAATATGTCTTTTAGTTTTTGATTTTGATTTATAGCGAAAAGACAATTTTTATTTTGTAAATCTCTGTATTTACACCCATAACAAAAAAATGTGCCAAAAAGTCAGTACCGTTTGTTATAAAGGTAAAAAAAAAAAGTTGAATTACAAAAAACATTTTAATGATTTATTTTGAAATTTCCAAAACTTAAGGATTTTTTTGAAGAATATTCGTCAATGGGGGTCAAAACCAAATATTCTAAAATTATTTTGATGTATATAGGGTGGTCCAACAGTAAGATAGGCACACCACTCAATTTTTTTTAATGGAATGATCCAACTTTTTTTACATTTTTAGATACTCTATAGTCACTAGTACATACCTACAAAATATTGTTTTTAATATCCCACCCCTTACGGAGAAAAAAAATTTACCCAAAAATATTGCATCCTATAGGTCGGCCACGGAAAAGATGGAATGACAATTTAGATCCAGGACAGGAGAAAATCGAAGAAAGAACAGGTTAAAGACCTATTATAGAAGAAAGAGGAAGAAAAAAAAACATTATGTAAATTATTGCAAATTATGCAAATTTTGCAAATTATGTAATTTTTATGATGGCAATAATAATCTGATAATAATTGTTTTTTGGAAAAAACAAAAGTCGTGGAAGATGTGTCTATTCCTTATCAAAATCCTTTGCAAATTTAAACTACAAAATGGTTTGATATAATTTTCTATTAAATATAAGTTTATAAAATGTCAAATGAAAAAAAAATATTTCAGGTCTGAAAATTCAAAATCTTATGAAAGAAATGGGGGACTTTTGACAAAACCTTATTACTTTTTAGAACTACAGAGTATAGGTGGTGGTACAAAAATTTTGCTTGCTAGATTTTATTTAGTTAATATTTTAATGATATTCATAATAAAAGTAAACGCAAAATAGTTATAAATGAAAGGTAAAAAAGACTATTATTTTTTGGTGTAGTGTAGCATTTATTTGATTGATATATAGAATAGCGACAAATTGCATTTTTCCAAGTAAAGTTTCTATGTAGTCATTCCAAAACTTAATCTCACATTTTGTAAGTGAACAACTATTTCTAGAAAATGTGCAGCAATTAAAGATATTTCTTGATTTGAAACTCCTCCAAAAAATCAACTTTCTGCTTCTTGTCACTTTTATGAAGGGCCTCCATTATTATTTCAATTGTTATGTTAAGTGTAGGTTTGTGCTGAGTGTCAATGATGTGTTTTACTATTCGGTTGTTTTAATCTAAAAGGTCGTAAGTGTTTACTGTATCTTATTTCAAAATTTCTAAGAGTCTGGCCCTTAGAGATAAAAATTATTATTTTTTTAATTTAATATATACTAATATCCAAAAAAAATTTTTTTCTCTACACTAAAATAAAAATAAATACATTAAACTGTATTAAACAAAATGGAACAAATAAAACAAGGATAATAGTAGTTATTATCTGATGTTTTTCTATGTTGATTTCATTAATCAAATTTGCCATACGAGGATGTTTTGAAAATGGATCCTTCAGTAATTTTTGATTCTCTCGATGTTTCTTATTTAGAAAATTTAACTGTAGCCAAAATGGTTAAGACGGCTGCCGTTCAAACCAAAAACATAAATAATTTATGGCAGGTCCAGCAAAACAAAGTGGATACACCGAAAATCACTATCATCCTACAATCCGAGTATAGAGAAGGGGAATGAATGGAAATAACATGCTTCTGAAATGTGTGAAACAAACGTGCGATATCTGCAATACCGGGACGTGACCATCGGTTATACAATGGGTTATTAGATCGCTAAGAATCCCAATAATAAATATTCTTTTTATTACATGGAATAAATTTCCCAGCAATTTAAAGAAAAATTTAACGAATATAAAATAGGACTGGAAATGAATGTGAAAAAAAGACGAGGTACATGTTATTAAGGAGTGGTAATAAATTAAACTGACTCCGATTTAATCATCAAGAATGGCTCAAAGGAAAAAGAATACAATTTTAAGAACTCGAACAACTTTATTTATTTAGGAGTGAACATAAACAACAGAAATAAAGAAAACTTGGAGATCAATCGAAGAATAAACAATGAAAGTGCCGGAGAATTAAGTAAAATTTTGTAATTGTTGTCCAAAATTATGATCGCAAATTAATAACATCGGTTGAGTTGTATGGAAATAAACAGCATGAAATTGGAAAGTGCTGAGATAGATCTATGGAGGGAAAAGAACAAAAGATAATGGCTACAAGAATAAATAAGGAAGTGATGATCTATATCAAAAACCTTCAATAAGAGCAAGCGAAATAAAACGGTTAGGACATAATAAGAGAAAGCAGAGCTACAAAGAAAATATTAACACCACGAAAATAAATGCTTTATTCTAGTGGAGAGGGATTTAAAATATTTAAAGGCAAATAACTGGAAGTAGAAACTTTCAGACAGAAAGAAATGGGGAGATACCGCCGATTAAGCAATTATGTATGGTCCAAATGAAAGAAATAAAATCATTATTTCGCAAATCGGCAATTTTTATTTTTCCAGAGAAAAATTCCCAAATAAACCCTACATCAAGTAGAGCTATAATGCGTTGCAGAATATTAGAACCGGAAAAACCCAATACCCGTAAGATGGACATCGACACTGATTTGTGCAATCAACAGAAATCGCAGCATGGGATTTTGTCCTTAGTAATACTAATGTTTTAGCCTGAGTATCGATGAAAATTTCTACTGTAGAATGTAATGTGATGTCCTTTTTGTTGAAAAAAACTACAATCATTTATGATTATATGGTTGATGGCACAATTTTGCAGAGACCGGAAACATTTGCTAATCTTGGAGTGATGTTTGACTCTAGTTTGACTTTCAAGTAACATATTGAAAATGTGGTAACAGAGGGAAATCGTATGTACGATTTCATAGCTCTTTGTAGTCAAGATTCTAAGGAGGTATCTACTCTTAAAGCTCTTTATTACTGCCACATTTCTTGAATATGCTTCTATCATCTAGTCTCCTTTCTACATGAATCGTGTTGATAAAATTGAATCAGTACACAGCCAATTTTTAAAGTTGCTGTCACTTAAATTTGATCACATTTACCCTCAGAGAGCTGCATTACATTATCAGCTCCTTCAGAGACATTCTGACTACTCGTTGAGACTGTCAATAGTAGTTAGTAATTTTTTCAGAACTTTGTTCGGAATTGCCACATCTGAAGGAAACTCTTCCATTGGGAAGTATCAAAGAAATTATTCAAAATAATGCACATCCCCTAAAGATAGTGTTTTTCTCGTAGTTTTCCGAAATATTTGCAAATTTGAAATACTATATATAAAATGTATGCTGCTAACAATTTTCCAAATTTAACCATACTTATGGCTGAACAAAACAAAATAATTATCGGAAAATGCCGACGATTCTGTGAAAAAAGCATGACACGATGGAATCAAAGAGCCTGATAAAGCGGAGAAATTATTACATTGGACAAATTAAAACTTTCCAAGATGAAGGAAGAGCGATATACTTTTTGGCAAATTGAAAGACTTTTTTTATGTTATGACGTATTACTTATTTTTTTTTTTAATGAAATAAGAGGTACATATTTCAGAGACATTTTGATGACTTTTTTGTTATAAAATGAAGGAGCTTCGAGTAAAGGTATTCACTTTTTTTCCTTTTAGAATGTACCTGAAACTCTAATAACTGATCAAGATTCAGCTAATACATGCGAATAACATGAAGTGGAAGAACCGGTAAATGAAATTGAAGAGGATTTTCCAAAAAATAATATTGAAATATTCTGTAGATATGTTTCTTTACATTAGCTTCCCGAACACTTTAAAAATATATTAAAAGGAAAAATAAAAAAGACAAAAACCAAATCAAAGAAGAATTCTGTTGAAAGATCCTGAAAGAAAGAAAATAAAGTAACAACAATTCAGCAGTTCATTCATAATAGTGGAATTGTAGTTGATTTTATAGTAGATTGCAACTCTTCTACAGATTTTTTCTTAAATCTATTAGCACCAGCGACGGAAGACATTTTTTTTAAAGCATATTTATATGCAGTGCAGAATTCTAGAAATATAAATATAAATGCGAAAAATATTGCTCCTTCGAAAGACTATTGGTCACTAAATCCGTTCTTTTTGGATTTGCGAAAAAATAGAAACTCAAGTTTAGTAACGATATGTATCAAAACTAGAAACAGGAACACGGGAAAAACGAGAGTAGGGGTTCAATAAGAGCCAAACAAAAAGAGAACAATCCAGTTTTTTATGTGGCTAGATTTTGGATTTTTATTGTATTTGAACTGTTATAGTGCCAAGACCGACCGTTTTCGAAATATTTGGCTTTAAAAAGTAGTCTACAAGTCGTTTTTATCATGTTAACATGAAAAATTTGAATTTATTCCTAATAATACTATAAAATAGTAATACCCCTTGTCATTATGAAATTGAAAAAGAATTAATTAACAGTTTCCACAACAATTTCAATTCAAACAATGTGTTTATATGAACAAAGTGAGTAAAAAAATTAATGATTAATGGTTAAAGCAGTATTTATTGCAAGTACTGATTATAAAACAAGTAATAACCAATCTAATAATAAATGTTCAAATTGTTCACCATTAACTGGATAACACCGCCTACAACGTTTTTGTATTGAAAAATATGCTCTACTAAAAAGAATAATTGCTGGAGCTGTCTGAATTCTTTCTATTAACTCTTCTTCCGTTTCAAGAATGGTGTCGTAAACTAACGATTTCATACATCCCCATAAAAAGAAGTCAATGAGATTTAGATCCCGTGATATTGTAAGCCACCAATGTGGTCCACCATGACCAATCCACTTTACCCCAAACCGCCTGGTTAAATAATTTCTGACACTTCCACTAAAATGAAGAGAAGCTCCGTCATGCTGAAACCATATGGTTCCAAAGTTTGAATTAAAAATCTAAAAGCGTTTTCAGAATATTTAGAAAAAATCAGCTTAGTTTTGCAACTTTAACACGCTGTATCTCAGAAGCTAAACCCTTTAAGGATTTATGCGTGTCGGTCAAATATTGGAACACCCTGTATAAAATAAGAGCATTTATTGACGCGGCTACAAATTACCTTGCGGATTAAAAAGGTTATTTAAAGAAAAATTAGAAATTTATCTGGATAAGATATGATAAGTGCAAGAGACAATTGATTTGAGTTGGGAGAAAGATCGGTTCTTTGGCTTACTTTCAAGAAATTGTACAAAAATATAATAATAATATATAAATAAAACAACCAATTGGAACATTCATTAATAATACATATTATTAAACATTTATAATTTTTATAGCTATTTTTTTTCTTTCTTTCCCCCTGTTTCTGATTTTAGACAGATACTAGCAGTACTTAAGCAGTACTAAGAATAATGTAAGTTACCAGAAAATTATTTTTTTTAAATTTCGTCCTGGGTTTTAAGTGATTATAACAAAAAATTAAATTAGAAAATAAGGAATACTAATACAAAAAAAAACGATAATGGGTCAAAAATTTCAAAGGTGGGTGTCCCATTCTTCCGCTTTAACACTTGAAACTTGTTAAAATCTCCGCTATCGCTATCGGCACAATTGAAGTCATGAAAATGCACCTGACGTCTCCCAAACGGAATTACCCCAAAATTAGAGCCCCTTCGAACCCCGCGTTTCATCCACTTTGCACACACTAAATATTGAACAACCAAAGGCGGCGTAATGGAAAATTATTTTAATACTCACACATTATAATCTGTTTATATTCCTCTATAACATTATTTTATCTGTAACTTGAATATGGGTGGCTAAAGCAATATTGTTCTTTTATCTGTTATCTGTATTAATCTTAAAATTATAAATATTTTAAACTTATTAATGCCATATTTTATTTTTTGAGTTAGTAGATTTTCTCATGAGAGATCTGCCCGAACTTCAATTGCACTTTGTATTTACAGTTTAGTTTTCCTTCTGATGCTTTCGTTTTCTTTCGGGAACAACTTCCATATGTATAATAAAGAAAAGTAGAAAACTTTTATTAGAAATAAGAGAATTGGAGAAAAATTGTAGGGGTTTCGGAAATAGTAGACTAAAAATGGAAAAGAGCAATTCCTGCCACACACCATAATGATTAAAAAAATACGACAAGAAGAAGAAGAAGAAGACGAAGAAGAAGAAGAAGAAGAAGACATTTTGGTGAATAGGATGTTTGAATTGTTTACAACACATATAATAGATGTTTAGAAAATCATTTATCTTGAAACTTATTGTTAGAAGCTTCTGTATTTCCTTTTGGTAAAAATTGAGGTCTCCAGCCTTGACACGTCTCGCCGGATTTCAAACACAGCTGTGCACCTCTCGACGGCCCATTGTGTAGCGGCTTAAGGGCCGTGTATTTTAATTTTAACACTCGATATTCATGACCCCGTATAATAAAGATGGATTTGAGTGGTGTATAATGCTCTCCATATTCGCATATTGCCGTTTTAGAGCAACTGTTCACAATTTTCGCTTGGTGCAAGTAAACTGTCACAAAAAGAGGCTTTATTTGTATCGAGGAGGCTTTACTTTGTTTGGATGCTCGTGATTTGTTTCACTCCGAGTCTCGTTGGTCGTTTGTTTCCAGTTTAAAAAAGGGTTCGCGTGGTGAAAATTAAATAAAAACAGGTGTCTAATTGACAGAATTAGAATTTATTGTTATTAAATACTATCATATCATCCATTGTGTTCAAATATCCTCTTTAAATAAGTTTTTTTGTCATTATATAAAATATTGTAATAATTGAGGCTTTATCATTATTTAGAAAATATTTCGGGTTAATTTTAAATGAAAATTTATAAAAACAAATTAAAAGTTGAATTGAACGCCAAAATGAAAAGAATATGTACGAGGTGTAGCTATTAAATAACGATACTGATAAATGTGATTTATTGCAAAGAAAGTTACAAATTACTTTTATCCCCTCCAATATACTCCCCTTCCCTATCTATGCACCGCTGCAAACGTTCCTTCCAATGTTCAAAGCAATGCTGTAGGTCATCAGCTGTCACCTTGTTCAACAACTCTGCCGTTTTTGCTTTCACCTCTTCCACAGACTGAAAATGTGTTCCCTTCAATGCACGTTTCACTTTTGGGAACAGATAAAAGTCACAGGGAGCCAGGTCTGGTGATTACGGAGGATGATCGAGCACAGGAATGCGCTTGGCCTCTAAAAACTGCTTCACTGAAAGGGCATTATGGACAGGCGTAGGATCCACGCATCGTTCTTCCACAAATCTGGTCTCTTCTTCCTTACTCTTTCCCACAGCTTGATAAGGACTTCTTTGTAGTAGATCTGATTAACCGTTTGACCCTCAGGCACCATTCAGTTATGATGATACCCCTGATATCGAAAAAAACGATGAGCATTTCCTTCAGTTCTGATTTGCTCATTCGTGCTTTTTTCATTCTGGTCTTCTGCACAAACTTTTGCCATGTTTAAATTGTCATGCAAAATTTGTCTTACTGTTAACCATATCAGCGATCATCCGAATACTCAGGCGTCTATCTTCCTGCACAATTTCAATAATTTTCTGAACATTTTCATCAGTTCTTGAACTCAGATCGACCGGGTCGTTCATCATTTTCAACCTCCTCCCTACCTTCTGAAAATCGTCTTTGCCATTCGAAAATACGACTTTTAATAAATTAAAACATTCTGTCGGTGATTTTTTTAATTTCATAAGAAATTTGATGTTAATGCTCTGCTCAAGAACAACGTACTCTTCATGCAAAGCTCAAAAGCAAACCAAAGCAGATAGAAAGAATTATGAAACTAACAGTGGCTGCTTATGAAGGTTCAAAATCAACGACACATCAATAGCAACATCTTCCCCAACAGCCTGAGCAACACGAGGTGCGCAGACTCGTTATTTAATTGTCACACCTCGTATATAAACTTAAAACCAAAACCCTAAACAATACCTAAATAAATCCCAGGGTGAATTCCGATATTAAATCAATTTAAAATTGACGAAACCGTTCATAAACTGTTACTAATTGTTTATCAGTTTGGCAAACCAACTAACACATATTTAAAACAAATTTGCTATTTGAATAATTTTATTTACTTGAAAAACGTAAATCAAGTAAATATACATCAGCTGCATTTTGGTCCATTGCACTTACCTACAAAATTTCATAAATAAAACTGGATGTTCCATAATAATCAATTTTTTTAATAATAAAATAGAATAAAAAATAGGGCGGCGATTCTTTTCCAGCCAAAGCTGCTCCCTTCAGGCCTTCAGAGACAAAAAACAAAGTTTACACTGACACTGCCTGTTCTTGTACACTCGGTGCACAACAAAGAGCAAAACATACGAGACTTGTCCATTATCGGAGGATTTGTTTACAGATTGAAGGAAAGAGGCGATGAGCGTGTAATTGCAACGTTATTTACCTTTCTCCTTTGAGACTGGGATGAGTAGGGAACATTGGTACGGGACACAGGACATGAGACACGAAACAGGAGGGTCTCTTTGTGCACTTGCACTTTCACACGGTGCACTGTGCATGGCGAATTTCAATCTCTACGTGGCTCGGGGCAACGTGTCATCGATATCACTAATTTGTTGCAGGAACGAACTTAGAACAGGATTTTCCATTTTTCCAACACAAGTATATGAAAATTATTTTATTAATTATATTATTCACAGGTAATAACCTCAAAGGAAAGCATTACTGCGTTATTTACGAATTCGGTTTTGGTACTACTTTCTTTCCTAGGAATATATTTTTCACTGCAATAAACATTTTACTTGCTTTTCCCAAGTTATGGGTTATTTTCATTTCAAGTTTATCACTATTCTCTACTATAGTTCCTAAATATTACCTCCTCAATTTATCTTTCCTGTATTTGTATGTTGTGCAACTTGATTTTTTCTTGAAGTTATTTATTTATATTATGTCTGTGTTAATTACTTCTAAAGTATGTTGTGTTCTTCTGTATTTGCTATTAGGATTATATAATTCGCGAATATCAGTTGTATTAAACTTTTTCATCTTCGCTCCTTTTACTGTTTCGTCTGTCACTATTGAAACTAGTGTACTCATTCCTATTTTAGTTCTAGTTTTGTGATCAATTCTCGAATTATGTCTGTGGTGTCCTTTTCTATATCTCATTTTTAACAGTTTATTATACAACTTCTCTTATTATCAAATTATTTGCGCTACTTGTACAATTAAAGCAAGTTTTTATGCTCTATCTACTTCTGTTTGTTTTTTTGCGGTTTCATCTTGCATGTGTTTGTCTCCATCTTCTCATTATTTGTCCTCTGTCTGTCCGTTTCCATCAATTTAAGTCTACATTTTTTTCCATGATATTTCTTTTAGTTTTAATCTTTTCAACAAAAAATCTCTTTGAAATGACAAAACGTGCCTTTGAATATCCGATTGAGAGACCAACGATTTTAATTTTAATACACTCTCACTAACTCCTGTATGACTAAATATTCAAGAAAATGCTCAGACAGGTCATTTTCATTTTTTAATAAAGTTTATTAATCCAGCTTAGGGTACCTACCCCTTCTAAAATGCGATAGGAAACTATAGTGAGAACTCATTTGAAAAAGTTTTTTAATTATCTCTTCAAAACTGTACATTTGCTTTATTAGTTTTTGACTAAATTAAATATAGAAAAGTAACTTAGTCAAGAGGTCTAAGATCTGCAGATTTTGGAGGCCATTCCATAGATATTCGTCATCCTGTTCATCTTCCTTCATAAACAATATTTAAATAATTTCTTACATTTATCGCTAAATAAGCAGAAGCAATATCTTGATGAAATAAAACACCCATATTAAATTCCTCTTAAAGAGTTGTTACTGTTTTTGTTTGGTCTCCAGTTAAATAATAACTAGTTGCCAAGTTTTACATACAGAGTGTTTCACTGGAAAACGGCCTAACTTTAATTATATTTAATGGGCCTTCCACCCTTTATAACTCAGATACAGGGTGTTTTATCAATTTGGCCTATTTCTTTCGAAATTCATAACTTCGGAATTACCCTGTATATTATTTTGATATTTTGTACCCGTAAAATATCAACCAATGAATATATTTACAGTGATTAATATTTTGGATATTTTAGATTTATTAAATAAAACTAGTTATTGTATTACTGTGGTATCAATTCTAAAAAATATTATTCTATTTTTGATAGTTATCAGTTTTCAGGTAATCAATTTTAACTCGTAACACTGAATTGTTTCTTGGATTCCAGTTATTCGTGAACCGATTTTGTTTCTAATAATTGTAATTTTTACGTATTAATACCGATCAGTTTACCTTCAAAAATCGATAAAACAGATTTAAAGTTAAACCGTTCGACTCCTAAGAGCTGGCCTTAAATGTTGTTTTACTAACGATATTTAAAATTGTTCTTACGTCGCGTCCAGACCAAAATAGACGCAGGACTCAAAACAAAAACACAACTTCTTAGAAACCATCAAAGCAACAAAACAATTTCGAGACAAGAGACGAGACACGGAGACAAAACAGAGACGAGATAAAAAAGTCGTTGAAATGAATAGTTGAAAAACTGTTTGGTCTTGACGCGGCATTAGATGCGTCCCTGTCACCACAAAATCCAAATTGCTTGACATTTTATTTATACTAGTGCTTATAATACAATGACGACAACTTCTGGATCTATAATGTAACCATATAAAGGCAAAAAAAGCTTGAGGCAGATCCCATCGGAATCATTTGTCCCTGGAGAGGATGTAGTCGGAGACCATGACAAGACAGACACGTGACCCCTTTTCGATTGCCTTATGTTTACTTAGGTTAAGCCTCTTACCATCGAATTTATAGCGATTAAGGACTGCTTGTTTGATCGTTTGTTTTCCAAGGATTTAGTCACACCCCAAGGACTTTTAATTTATTTTTGAGATTGCTACAAAAAATAATTATCTCAAATTTAAAAATTATGTATCCGTAACTCCGAAAAACTTACAACATAATAAGAAAGAAAAAATTTATCATTAACCATGATCTTGCGCAACAGGAAAGAGAAATAGCAAATGAAATTAATGGAAAAGCAAGAGAACTGAGAAGCAGTAGTAAAATAGTAAAAAGCGGTTTTAAAAAATTTAAGTTGGACGGGAAAATAAGGAAATGAGATAAGAAGCACAAATAAACTAAAAATAGTAGGAAATAAAGTGGAAAAAAAAGACAAACCTTGCTAAAGATAAAGGATCCTAGTACAAATTCAAGAATGAAGAAAGAAAAAATGCAATAAATTAAAATTAGGAACCTGGAACTTGCAAGGGTAAGATTAATAAACTTGAGTGAAGTGAACAAATATAAAATGGATGGTTCTTCAAGAAAATGAGATAAAGAGGAAAATATTCAGAAGTTGGAGAATTGCATCTTTATACGCGAAGGAGGTTCCAGAAGATACGGGGTTAAATCTTTAGTAAGAGAAAATGTGCAAGAACACTTAAAGGACTTTATTAGCGAATTAGACAAGCTCTGCATAATCTAATAACGGAAAGAAAGAAGTATAGATTAAAGATACGTTCTATGAAGAATTAGAGGCAGTAATGGAAAGTATCCCAAGACAACATATCAAGATTGTAATAGAAGATGCGAACATCAAAATTGGATAGGGAAGGCATATACAGAGTGATCCACTGAAAACAGTCCACCATGATATTTAGCAGTATTCATTAGATGACATGAAAGATTTACTATGTAGTTACTAAGACAGTTGGTAGCTTTTACCAATGATGCTAGTTAATCGAATAGGTATTTTTTTTATTACGTTCAAAATGGTTTATTCTATTGCAGAACAAGTTGAAATTATTTTTTGAAAACGGAAAGTGTGCAAGGAGAACAGCAAGCTTATTTATTCACGAAAACAAGCAACTTTATCACATCTACGTATTTTATCTGTTGAAAAAATATCTTCAAACAGGATATGTAGCTAATAAGAAAAAGAGCTGTGAAAAGCGAATTAAGGACTGTTTTCAGTGCCTCGCTCTGTATAAGCAAATAGCAGGAGGGAAAAGTTTTTTTTGCAAACAAAATATTGACACAAGTAAAAAAAACCCTTCTAGTTGGATGTAGAAATCGTAATGATATACCAAACTAGAATGAAGAAATGAGAGATTTTATAGCTAAAGCGCTTAGGATTATCCTTTAGAGATATTTGACCCATTATATGTTTTTCCTAACTAAATTACTTATTTATTGAAGTAAAATAATTAAATATTTCCAACAGTTTGTTTAACATTGCTGTTGCTTAATAAATTTAGATGTTTTTTGAATACTTCCAAAATAGTATATTCTATTGCAGAACGAGTTGAGATTATTTCCATATTTTTTGAAAACGGGTGCAAGAAAAATCACTCATACGTATTAGAGCCAGTGAGAAAATTTAGTCAAACAGTATCAGTAGCTAATAAAAAAAAGAACTATGAAAATCGTGAAAATCCTAAACTGATTAACTAACAGCAATGTTAAACAAACTGTCTTAGTATCAAATTACTAATTTTTTGCAAAATTTGTTTTAATTTACTTTCGATGTGAACGAAACAATTAAAAGATTAGCAAAACATAGGCGTTGCGTTTCATTTTTAAGAGGTGTTACACTTTAAATGATTTAAGACTTTTTTTTGCAAAAACAGTATAAATGTCGAAATAAAATCGTGGATGAACATATGCCTGAATACTCCATGTAAATGCCTTTCTAATGACGTGCCACACATGGTATATTCCCTATTTAAAATTAAGGGGTTGGGGAAGTGAAAGGGAGGGGGTTGACAAATGGCAGATGTCTGTATCGTAAAAATGTGTCCTCCTTAGAACAAAAATCTTCCTTAAAATCTAATGAATACTGCCAAATATCGGGGTGGACTGTTTTCTGTGGCCCAGTTTGTATATATTATACAGAGTGTACAGGTACATACAAAGCTACTACTATTTTTATATCCTTACTTCGTTTCCTTCAAATAACTCACGTTATAAAATGAGGATTACCCTTTCTGGAGGATCGCCTCAATATTGAGATATTTCTCAACGTTTCGCCGTCTTTTATAAGAGCTTCTTCAGGAGGGGAGGTGTGCACGGTAACTCAACTACTCAACGTAGCCAGAGGCGAAATACATGTGAATCACTCTACGATTTTCAGTCACGTTATTAAATTATGATAATCTCGCATAAGTTTAAAGTCTTAAATGATGCAGTTCAGTTTATACTTAATAAATAAAAGATACTGGATATTAAATATTTTTGCAGCAATCGTCTTCAACTTACTAAGCTTGTTAAGTAGTTAGTTTTTACAACAGAAATTATAAAAAATATTGGTTTATTATATTCAGAATTTCATATTTTACTATCTAAATATTTGTATTCAGTTTATATTTGTATATTGTAGGACGTCCCATCTACAAAGCAAAATGAAAAAAGTTGGGAAAAGGGTCAGGAGAAATTCTTATTATTCGTTTATGCTGTAGGAAAAGAACAAACATCGGTTCGGAAAATAAAGGCATGTGTAATATCCCTTTTCTTTTGATATTATCCATAGACATACCCTGACATAATAGAAGATGATATAAGGATGCAAAAATATGTTCAGAAGTATCTTTGAATATATTTTCTAATGTTATTTTTATTACATTTAAGAACTTTTTGGCAAATCTAATCTATTACATTTTAAGATATTGTTTAAGACAGTTGTTTTAATCAGACTTTATTACTGAAGGAAAATCCTAGAATAATCAAGCTTTAAAAATTTTAGCTAGTACAAATAACAAATAATACAAAAAAAATTAAAAAAGAATATATGCATTGAAAAATTGAAAAGAGAAACCGCGGAACTTAGAGAAAACAAAGAAAATTAATATAAAAAAAAAAAGGAAACTTTCCACTTCGAAAATTATATATGCTCCAGATTAAGTAGGAATACCGAAAAACCCAAAATCATCTTACTTTGCTAAATATACCTACAAGGTTATTTATTTAGTATTTATACGTTATATGAATGTTACTAATTTTAATGTTAGTTTTATATTGTTAAATATTTTTCTTTTGAATTTAAATTGGATTAAAACGAATATTTGCTATGACTATGCATAACATTATTTCGTAGAATTATAATTTAAATTATACAGGAGCCAAATAAATACCTAGAAAATAGATCGGTCTCAACAATATATTTCTCACTAGGCTTTATGATATAATTATATATGTTGTTTCGATTGTTTTCATTGTGATTTTCTATTTTAATTTTGGCATAATCGCTGTATGATATTCCTTTTCTTATTTCGTTATTATTTGTTACATTACTACTATAATTTTGTTTTGAAGTTATTTAGTTTCTTTAAATTAATTTAGAACTTGTTATTGAGTATGAGCTGATTGATTTATTATTTTCTTTTTATATATTCTTACATGGGATTTCTGTATTTATATATTTAAGGAGACTCGTAACGTCTCTATTTAGCTCATTCACTGTATTGGTGGTGGATTATTGGTGAATTTTGATCCACCCTTGACTAAAATTTGGGTACTGATTGGAAAATTCCCTCAGGAATTTGAAATTCATCTGGCCCCCTAGGATTATAATCTTTTCATATAGTTTTTTTTATAACTCACCCCTTTCTTCGACTTAAGACTAGCACGACATTCAGTCTGATAAACAAATACTTTTTTCTATCAAACTATACTTGGTATAATAATTTTTGATTGCAACAAATAGAGTATAAAAAGCTAAGGGGATAAATTGAATGTATAATTTTAGTTCCTTGATTGGAAGTAATTTTATTATTTAGGCCTACAAGAACACATACTATAAACACGTCTCCATTATTTTAAACTTAAAAAATCTCCGTGAAGGGGGTACGTATTTCTTTTTTTGTTTTAATACTTTTGTCATGTCTTGGGTATTTTAAAATATTGGTGCATCTCTCAGTTTTTGAATAATTTATTATCTTAAACCGTTTTCGAAATATTTGCAATTAACGATTTTGTGCGATATTGTTGGCTCTTAAAATTGCTTTTTGCTGTTAAGTATTCAAACATATTTGAGACACTTCTTAAGAGATTTCTAAAAAAATCAAGCTAATATATAAAAGGGCCTCTAATTTACAGTTTACCGAATATAGAAAGGCATGTAGCGTAAACAAGAGATATTTCATGTCATTTCTATCCTAAATGTAATTTACAATCGTTCTTTAGAAACACAAACAAACAGGTGAAAAATATTATGAAAAACTTTATCAAATCTAAATATTTGCAGGAAACTAAAGATGTTAAAACTATTTCTTGCAACATTTTGTTTGTCTTTAATCGTTTAGTATAATAAGCGCATATTTATAGTGTTTTATATGTTTACCCGGTGCACCAGAAAAAATTGAAAAAACTGGATGCTGATGGACATTTAAAATGTGTGGAAAGAAATTGAGCTTTTCTTATTCAACGTACACATACTGAATTTATATCACATATAATTCAGTTTTAGAAAATATGTAAAAAATTATAAATATCTAATTAAAAAATAAATTATTACTGCAATTAAGTTTTAAATATTTTTCAAGAATCAAATGTATCAGAAATAATTTCAATTTGATGGTTCTGGATATAACCAGATATAGGAAATCAAAAGTACATTGTTAATAAATTCTAATTCGTAAGTTCAATAATACATGTTAACTTCCAGCGTGTGTATTAATTCCAGTAATTAATAAATGTGAAAGAATATTTCAAGAATTTTAGAATATCGTAGAATTTCTAATTAATAATTAAAAAGTAGGTTTCAAATCATATGATGTTATTAATTTTAAGTCGTAAATAATTTTTTATTATAAATATTTTGGAAAAAATATCAAGAAAGGTTAAAGTAAGTAATTTATATAATCATTATGTTAATTTATGAATAATTCATATAAAATTTAATGAAAAATAGTAAAATTTACAACAAAAGTCATATAGAAAAATGATTTTATATTAAAATTAAGTCTAAAAAATGTATTTTTAAACTTATAAAAGAGATGTAGGAATTTTTACTCTCTCTCTTCAATTTTCCACATCGAAAAATACTTGACTTGCTTGATTTGACTTAATAACAATATAATTTAATACTAACTTTAAAAATGTATTAAAAGTAATTGGTAGAACCCTTCTCCATTTTAAACATCATAAAATTTTGTTGTATAAAAAATCCAGATTGATTTTATTAAAATTTGTTATTATAAGTAACATAATCTCAATTTTCATCAACAGGTGAAATGTGTTTTTACTAATTAACTTTAATTTGGTGATGTGTTCCATCGATATTTTTGTGAAACAACATCTATTGTGAATTTTTCGAGTTTTATTAACAATTTGTTCTATTTTATTTAATTTTTTTAAATAAATCTGAATAATATTTTAAAATCATCAACATCTCTGATTAAAATATTTTATTTTTATTTTACACCCTGTATGTGTGTAATTTTGAAGAGTTTAAAAATATTTTATCAAACGGTTATATAGTTGAAATGATTGTTTGTCTTCATCAAAGCTTACCGTAATTTATGATAAGAAGTATATTGCTTAGAATACAGCAATATATACCATGTTTTGCAGATTTAGATTAATATACTTGTGTATATATTGTTTTTTTCTCATTGTTAAATTTAATAGTTGAATGATCCATAAGAAGCGTATAAAGTTTTGTTTTACTTTTCTTACATTATTACTTCTATATACAGGGTTTCCCAAAAGTCCTGGGATGGAGCCATACGTTCTAACGAGTGAAGAAAAAAAGAAAATTTGGAGATCACTAAAAGGCCAGGAAAACTGTATGTTTAGATGATTTAAAAGTTTCATACACTGGGGTGTTTTTAAATTGCAATCCCTGTTATGTTTCACCTTATTTTAAAGGTACTTGAAAAAGAAACACATCCATAAAAGCAAAACCCGGTATCTTAGTTATTTTAAGAGTTATACTACCAAATAAGAAAGAAACGTGTTAATTACGATTTTTATATTAAATTTTCAAATTGTCCACCTTCCTCGAGCTCATAAATGAAATTTTGAATCCTTTGGAGCATCTCTCAACATTTTCAGCTTCTTTTCTTCACTCGTTAGATACTTACGGCTGCATCCCGGGAAACCCTGTATACAAAAAATTTAAAATAGCGAAACACCTCGAAAAAACATGTAGTGAGCAATTTCGTCCCCCAAACCAAATAAACGCTCATAAACGTCAGTAAGTTGTGTATCGAACCCTCAGGTACATCGCCGTCGGTAGCATCGACTATCAAGGAGTTAATTTAGCGAAAAGTGATATCAAAAGAAGCCGTGAGCCGTACCTGATGATGATCATCACTGCGGGCGGCAACGTCGAGGGGTAAACTCGAAGCTGGCTTTGTGTTTACAAGCGGCTGGTCCATCGGGGATTATTAGTTTTTACCCGAATGGGTTCTCAATGGACCAATTTCTCCGTATGATGTTCCTAACTTCGGATGCGTCAAGTAGACTACTGATTTTAGATGTTGTCATATTGTAACATATTGTTAATATCATTTCACTCGCATGAGTTAAGTGGGAAAATATTTTTAGGACTTTTAACTAGAATAAATAACGGATGAACTAAAGTTCCATGAATGAATGGATTATATTCTGTTTGTTTATTTGTTTACATTTTTAAGTTAAACACCAGCCAATAAAGGTAAAATGCGTTATTTTTTAAATATATACGACTATAAAAGCAATATTTTTTCTCTAAGGGTAATGAAATGACAATGTTATGTGGAAATAATATTTAACCCACTGTTACTAAAATACATTTTACCCGTATGGATGATCATTTGTTTCAAAACTGAAATATATTCATATATTGCTGTGCTACTTTGTTTTTAAAGTACTAAAAATCTCATTTTATTTTAAATTTTAACATTATTTAACTATAAAATACTTGACAATCCAATCAACAACTTAATCACCAATTGTCAATCAAAAAAACCAAAACTTATATTAGATTTTATAAATTAATTGAATTAATAGTTTCAACTCTTACTTTATGGAAATTACTCATAATAAATATGGAAAGATAAATAATACTTGTCTTGAATTTCCACAGTCTTCCCAAGCGTTTTAATGTGTATTAAGGTCTACCTTGGTTTCGGTATCTGATAATATACCATTTTCCTAGAGAGATAGAAGTTTGACAGATATTTTTAAAAACGTAAATAAATTTCATGTCATAAACCTGACAACCAATCATTTTTATTCGCTACCTGCATTACATGCCGCGACCTCTTGTGTTGTGAAACCATAACCATTGGTGGAAATTGCAAATGCCAAATACATTGGGTCAGCAAGAAAAACACGAATCATTAAAATACCAGGAAATAAAAAATATTTTCAACTCAAATCTATTGTTAAATTAATAAAGCCCGATATTTGGACCCAAAGATGGTAAGTACTATTATCAATTATAAGAGTAATTTGAATATTAAAAGTCACAAATGTGAGGTTAGATAGACTTGTAAACAATCAGTTCACAAGGCGGTCGCGAGAGGAATGAATCCTACAACCACGCACCTAACGCATTTTATGTTAACTAAACTTTCGCGGCAAATTCAAATTTATGAATAAGAATGAATAAGAATATCTTTATTTTACAAAATAAAATAATTGGGGTTTTTGTAAGTGTTTTTTAAGCAAAAAAGGTTTATAAATATACAATAATATAAGGAAATTATTTATTTAAATATTTTTAAATTGTTTAAATTTATATTATAAAATTTCTTTTTATTATTAATTTTAAATTATTTAAAATTATAATATTTTGGAGAGATAGATCTAGTAAACCCACAGCAAACGTCATTAAAAAAATGTTTAATTGTATGTACTTTTGGTTAGTTTCTATACACACAAGTAAATGAAATACTACTTAACTTAACTTAACTTAACTAGTAATTAAAAGAAAAAAAAAAGAAAAATATTTATTTTTTACGATATATTTTGTAGTTTTTCAACTAACTTTAATATTAATAGTGATAACATGATACAATATATTACATAAAAAGGCCATAAATTACAAACTCTGCCTTATTGATTGAAAAGACCAATACATTTTGTATATGAATGATCATTTTTAACTACTTGTATATTTTCCTTAAATGTCGCAATGTCTGAAGAAGTTGGTTTTTTCAGCACATCATTATCATTAGTAATACGTTTTTTCTTTGTGCTTGTAAAGCGTAACTGTTTTTCACTTTTTTTGTTGCCGGGTTCACTCGAGACATTCTGGAATCCAACATTATCCTCTTTTGCTACTAGTTCTATAATATTATCTAACTTTTTCCCTATATTTGTTTTTGTGTCAAAGGTCAAAGTTTTTGATGAAAGTAATTCATATAAAATGTCCAATTTTGCTTTGATATCTTGATTAATATTTTCTTTTTCTTTCACATTTTGTTCTATCAAATCCTCAATTATAGCATCATCAATGTCCCCTATGTTTGAATCGTAAATAACAGTATTGACTTCTTCAGTACATTTTTGAATTACTGCATGTATATGCTTGCAAAAGTTATTTTTAATGAAGTAGTCCAGACATGTACATTTATATTCATGTACACAAGTTTGGCATTTTTTGCAAAAAAGATAACATGTTTTGTTTCTTTTAAAGCATTCCTCAGTTTGTTTTTCAACAGTATATTGTTCATCTGTTTTGTCAACAGACTTTACAATCCAAGTTATTTCATTTATATTAAAAATGTTTTTACTATTAATATTTGCACTTCGTAAATGGCTCTTGTTTATTAACTCCATTCGATAGGAATTACTGCCTTTAATATTCCGTTTCGCTTTTTTAATAATAATATCACGCACTAATTTTAACAAGGAATGTAGGCAAGTATCAACTCTCTTGTTTTTAATTCCTTGAAAATATATATGTTTAAGGGTTCTATGCATTGATTCCAGATACATATTAGTATTTATGCCAAGTCCTTTTCTACAACAATATGCCCATAAACAATATTTATCTGCATAATATTTTTTAAAATATTCTCCAAATTCTTTTGTATGTTCACAGGCAATTAGCTCAGTCAACACAATATCTAGCATTTCATGAAAGTCTGAAAGTTCTTTAGTTTGTAACAACATCCTTAAACTTTTATACACTTTTATTTTAACTTCTTGATCTCCCTTGATTTTGTTTAAATTTTTTCGCCAATTTTTATCAACATGCCAAGTACATAAGAGGCGATTCTCAGGTACACTCATTATGCTTGTCCATGCATTATAGAATTCTGGTGCATCATCTGACATGAAAACTTTACATTTTATATCACCAGTCTGAATTTTAATAACTTTAAAAAAATTAGCAATTACACATGTATCTACTTTATTGGAAATCATAAAAGCTACTGGTACACCTTCTCCAAACTCGTCAACAACCATAAGTGTCGTTAATAAAAAATCATAATTTGTTGTGCCATGCGTTGAGTCCACACATATTTTATCTGAACCAAATGTTATTAATTGGTTTTCTTGAAATTTGGTCATGAATATCAGGACAAAATCATTCGTCTTATAAATGTCACTACAGTCAGTTGAACCTTGGGCTTTGTAAAACAATACAGGAAAATCATCCTTTTGGCATTTAAATCTTTCAAGCCAAAGCTGAACACTTATTACATCACTTTTATGTAATTGAATGTGTTCCTTTAGAGAAAAATCCCTTGAAATATTTCTAAGATCTTGGCGATCAAGAATGCTAAGTCTTCCGAAATGTTCTTTGGAATTTATTCCATCACGAATATCATCAAAAATTCTTTGGAAAGAGACCTCTTCAGCAATTTTTCCTTAAAATAAAAAAAAATGATACATATTATAATTTCACTGTATTTATAAATAATAATTACCTGCAATTTGTTTCCTTTCCGTTTTAGTAAGGTTTATATGACTTAGGTTACATTTATGGCCTAGATGGGGAGTAAAAAGATTAGCTTTAAATTCTGTTTCTTTGCAAATTAACTCTAATGTGGAAGGACAAGTCACATTTAGTTTTGAAAATCCCTGGGATTTTGGAAGCTTTTGATTTGTTTGTGTAATAGAAGCACTTTTAGTTGTCTTTACTGAACTATGGCAAACATAATAGACTTTTTGGGTCTTGCCACTACCTTTGTTTCCACTTGTTTTTACATAGGAACATTTCAATTCCTTTTCTTTCTTCTCCTTCCAGACCTGAAACTCTAAAGATAATGATAAATAAAAATAAAATCTTTGAAACTGTGAAGATTACCTACCTTCAAAATTCCCAAATAATGTTTCTTCTTTAAACAGTTCAATCTTATGTACTGTGAGAATATGATCTCGAAGTTTGATATAATTATTTAGAAGTAAGAAACAAGAGGGGCAAACCAAGGAATGTTTCCCTCTACTTTTTGGTTCTACTCCGTGTATAAGTCTTAAATGTTTATTTAAATTAGAGAAGCTACTAAATGTTTTGTCGCAAATATCACAAATTTTTTTATCTTTAAATTCCATTTTAAAAAACGAATAATCACAATATCAAATCAAATCAAAAGTATTACCACAACAACATAACCACACACTTTGAAATAAGTGACAGTGACAGTAACATTTTGTCTTATGTCAATTGTAGTAGGTGGGGGGATTCATTCCTCCCGCGACCGCCTTGTATCAGTTCTCAGTTGCAGTTTTTGCATTATCAAATAACTTATTATTTTTGTCAGTACCTGAGTGAAAAATGTTACTTGGAAACGTTTCCTTTCTAGTAAGAACCCATGAATTTCTCAATCCGATGAAAAGTCGCCACTTCAAGCCAAATTTTAAATGTTTTAAATCTAACATTGAATATGTGATTTCCAAATTTATGCAGTTGTCTAGCAAAATGAACATTGTAATCAGAACAGGCTTCGAAAAAATTGTCGATAATACTTCATATCAACCAAAAACCCAATCAAAAGGAAAACAGTTGGTCGAGGCCGGGCATGTACTCAAAGTTCAAGAATTGAGAGATGGTGGTAATATTTTAATCCAAGGAGAAGTCATGAAGCAAACTAATGTTAGCGAAGGTGGATATACTGTGAAACTTGAAATAGATAATTGTCGAGCTATAAAAAATGTGTCATGTACCTGTGTCTACAATAAAAGTGACCGATGCAAGCACGTTGCAGCGCTGGTACATTATGTTAATCACGAGGAAAATTGGTCAAAAGCAGATCAAGAACAACAATGGGGAAAACCCAGGGCACGGCAATTGGCAAAGGATAAGTATTCAAAGGATAAATACTTTTGGGAGATGTTTTCATGTTCTAACGACCAAAATGTAATGGGCGGAGCCCAGGTACATACGCCCAATTTGAATTTAAGTGAAATACCAAGCCCGTCAGCATTGAGATCTATTTTGGTTGCTGCAAGCGCAAATAAGACTGAGTTTGCAAGGAGGAAGCTAGCTCGATCAAGGTTGAAACAAATGAAAGAAAATTTAGCTAGGGATGAATGTAAAGCTTACATTGCACATTTATTTGTTCTTGTTGACCAAAATACCGTTTACAAATCCTCAGCGTACCAACTACCTGAAAATTTGAAGAGATTCTATATTGACAACATTCAAATCACTAAACGTGAAATCATTGAGCTATGCTATGATACGGTAGCTCAATCATGTACCAAATGGTTTGAAGCTCGACGCCTTAGAATCTCTGCAAGTACAAACGCCCACAGTAGAAAAAGTAGATCTAGAAAATCCATTGATTCCTTAGTTAAGGAAATGCTGTCTCCAAAGAAGTTCTCTACTAAATCAACTCAGTATGGGATTGTGCATGAAAGCTGTGCTAGAAAAGAGTATGAGGCAAAATACTCTTGTAAGGTTTTGAAAGTAGGCGTGCTTGTTAGCTGTAAGCAACCTTGGCTGTGCTCAAGTTTCGACGGCGTTGTAATTCAAGATGGTGCTTTTAGAAATCAAATGTCCGTTTAAGTGTAAAAATAAGAGTATCTTTAATTATGACACCAAAGAATGCAATCTTCCGTACCTGGAATTTAGAAATGATCAAGTTGTATTGCGAAAAAGTGCATTATATTACACGCAATATCAGATGCAATTATATTTATCTGGCTTACAGATTTGTGATTTATTTGTTTACACCCCCACTGGGAGTTTGTTGGTTACAGTACATCATGATGAGCCTTTCATTAAAACCGTGGTTTTAATGAATGGTTTTTTTTTAAATACTACTTACCTGCTTTAAATGCATCCATATGCAAGGAAAACTGTGATTCTAATAATAATCCTAATACTAATAATATGGAATTATCTGAGGAATTAGTTGCTAGCATCCAGGGGCAGAAATGAAAAACCAAATTTATAATTTGAATTCATACTATTGTTCAACATTATTACTAGCTCAGAAATAAAAAAACATTGTGTTATTGATCTCAATAAATCCATTTTATTCATTCGTCGATGCTTCTCCCTTCTCTGAAATTATCGCAGGCTGAAGATTTACTAAAACACAACATATATGTACAATATCGTCTATGGAGTTGAAAAATGTTCAGGGATTTTGTCTAGAATATTGTGCGTTCTCAATCGTTGCATTATTCTCTCAACATTGATGCGTACTTTGGCAATTTCATATGTCCGGTCAGCCTCCTTTTTGGTAAATTTGTTTTTTTTTTCAAAAACGGTGGCGTCACAAGAATGGTCGCTTTTTTTAGCGAAAGTTCAATGCTATTGTGTACGTTTTTTCTCCCAATAGTTAGCGGATCGCTCACCATGGGCGCCTACTCCGATGGAACTAAACTTTTGAACCCAATGCAGGTAGCGAATACTAAAAAAATATTGAAAATGATGAACTGCTCCATGTTGCAAGCACTAAGATTTTTGGCGTAACTGAATGGAAAAGTATGTGGTTAGATACTGACTAAATTTGTAAGCAATCAAGAACCAAACTACTACGTTGTTAAACTGTGGTGCATTTCCGCACCATTGGTAAAAATGGAAATGGTAAGACTTTGAGCAAATATTTTTAAGAATATAGAGAAGATTGAAAACTACAGATGGAAAGCTAGAACTAATAGCAGTAGTTTTAATAAAACTTAAATAGGAGAATAACCAACTACAAGACAAGGATATAATGCAAGCAAAAAGAATCAAAACTTTTTAAACGTAGCAGGAAGAAAAATATACTAGTAAAATGAATCAAATTAGGAAAAGATGAAGTAGATGAGCAGACAATTAACAATTTTACCACACTATTACAGAAGATAAATGTCATACTAGATATAGAGCTAGACATAGATAAAATAAGAAGATTAGGAAGAAAAAATGTAATTTAAAAAATACCAAAGAGTTAAAAGATACTGATATCTGGTTGAATGAAATTTATATAAAAGAGGTAATTGAGGAAAGAAAGAGAAATACAAAAAGTGAAACAAGCAAAGCATTTACGGATATAATAAATTAGTTATAAATAAACAAAAGTATGGAGCAGTAGAAAACGGCGGATCTGGATGAGGATTACTGTCACGAGGAAGAGGAAGAGATAGGTTGTAAAAGTAATAAGAGCAAAAGACCGCCAAGTGATAGATGAGAACAAATATGTATATAAAACATGAAAGATTACCAAAAAACTAAAACATAAAGATATGCGTAAGAATAATGAAGATGAAAATGACTGTGAACTAAGACATGAGCTAATTGCCAATAACCAAACAAAGCAGGCAACAGAAAAAGTCTGAAAAAAAGAAGCAGGAAATTTTGTGAGAGTTTGAACAACCAAATATCAAATTATTAGGATTAAGTGATGCCAAGAAAAAAGGAAATTGATCAATGGAAATGAATTATATGAAATATGGAGTACGAGAATCAGAACATGCGAAGGCGATTATAATATACAGAGAGTACTGAAATGGAATTAGCAAGTGGCATTGACTGTGGGAAAACGAATAATAAAAAATTTAGTATAATTTTAAAATTGTGAAAAACAAAATAAAATATATTAAAACACTTTCTGAGATAGTCCGCAAAATGAAATACATATAATCAATAACAATGATAATTGAGTATTTGAATGGGAATGTTGGATGTAGCGAAATATCCGGTAAGTAAATATGAAGAACCGGGCAAAAATAATAACTGGAACTGGAAAACCTGTGGCAAATATTTAAGGGTATAATAAATAACGTAGCCGAAAAAATATCAAAAGAGAAACTTGAAAATACAAATTGGGCCTGAGGAAATGCTTGAAATAGAAGAAGTTGATAATTATATGTATTTAGGGGTTCTGATAAATAACAAATGGAAATAGCATGAAAAAATAAATTTAAGAATAGTCAAAGCGAATAGATGGGCATCGAAAAATTCTAAAATCAAAAGTTATTTTGAGAAATACAAAGTTTAAAATGTTTTACAGTCATCCAACCAACACTGACATATGGATGACATACAGGGATACTAAGCATGCCGCAGTTGATAAATTAGACGTTTAGGAAAAGAAAGTATTAAAATGGGATTTGTGATGGAAAGTAAATTTTTTCAGATGGAAACGAAGGACAAACAACGAGCTGTACTCGAATTCTAGTTTAAGCAACTTCGTTAGAGCCAGAAGACTAGAACGTTTAAGCAATCTGGAGAGACTAGATCTGGAAAGAATGATCAAGCGTGGCCTGAAGAGGACCAATGGAGAAAATGAAGAGAAGCGTTCGAAAAATATTTAAGATAGTGGAACATAATAACATAATTTTTGTGTCTTGTAAAAGAATGTTTTTATTAAACAACGCAAATCTATTGTTTGTAGGTACTTTGACAATTGATGGATTCTCGGCAATTATCAGTTGCCATAACATTCTTCCTATTGCCTTAATTTTTTACAGACGAAACGATAGCTACAGATAAAGATTTCCTTTGTTTAAATATACGATATAGATATTTTCAATTTATAAGGAGATAAAATCAAAATTGATCATCTTACACCCTCCTCTCCAATAAAGTGATAGTGCGAAAATGCCTCCCTAATAGGAACTAAATTGTTCAATATTGCCGGTGCCGAGGGGTGAATATTATCACCCTTAAATATTTCATTTGTCATTTGTTGAGCCCCTTCTAACGCCCAATTCATTAATTTGAGATTATATCTCAGAACGACCGCCGGTTACTCTAATTTAATGCCCTTTCTTTTGATGACACTTCCTGCATCTTATTTACTAGCGATATTAATGAAATTCTTTTAGAGATAACCATTTATTATTACAGTTAGGTGAGTTATATACTTATTCAAAGTTCTGGTGTCAATCGGAAATTGTGTTTAGATTTATTTTGGAGAATAATAACAAAAATAATATATTATGTCACATAAGGTTTAAACAGCATTTTATATGTGAGTGTGTTATACAGTGAACGGCTAAATTACGGAATAAGATCATTGTTTCTAAAACCGTTGAAATTTTATACAATTTCTGGGGATCAATTTTTCAATGTTGAATACAAGAACAGAGATAGGGGAGTAAGAGTCACAAATGAATCAGGAAGTGAAAATGAAGGAATATCGAGAGAAGAAAATGTAGAAAAATGGAAGCATAGACTCCACACCATGCCAGATGATTACAAAGAGCCACAAGAAATGGAAGCAGGAGAAACTGATAATACAGAAAACAAATAGATCGAAAATAATTAATAAAGACATATTGTAAAAGAGAAACCTAACGAGATGATGAAACGGAAGAAAATAACATGAAGGGAGAGTGGACAAAGCCAGGACCCAGTAAGAGAACTAAAAAACCGAAAAGACAAGAAACTAATGAGGTGAAGACTAAAAACAAATTCGATACGCTAGAAGGATTTAAATTAATTAAACCATATCCACAGATGGTTTTACTATGGTAATTTTGAAATAATGGTAAGCCTGAAATTACAGTTGAAAGGTTTTTAGGGGATTTTCTTCTTTCGTAAGCAAATTATCACAATTTTCAGAACTGAGGGTCATGGTCAGTTTTGTAAAGCAGAATTCATTAATAAACCGAAGGTTAAAAAAATCTGTGAGAACCAAAAGTAGAGTTCAGTTTAGAAATCTAGACGATCAGTTGTAGTTTAACATTCGTCTCGAAAAGTATTCTCGTGGTAAAGTGTCTTCAGTCTTGATAAATATTGTAAGTTTAATTTGCCGGTACTTTTCTTAATTAGTAATAGAGTCAAATCAAAGCATTAATTTAATCTGTTGACCTATAAATATACCTACATACTGGGTGTCCCCCAGAAACGGAGCCCCATGACTTAATGCCTAAGAAACTCGTAAGTGCCAATTTTCTCTATTACTACAGTGTGGCTATCGACTAATTAATCCATACATTAACAAACACGTCGATTACCCACTATTGATTTATGTGTTTTAGTTCTAGCTGTTGTTTTTTTTTTTTGGTTAAAAGCTGCTTCCGTTCAGTTTTTAATCTAGATATTTTACGGATGTAGTGTGTGTTTCTTCTGTATTATTCAAATAGAATGGAGAGCAAGAGTCTTTTCTTGAAGTGAATATGACATGGCTAGGCTTGGTTTCAATAGTTTTTACGTCCCAGCTTTTGAGTCACAGTTAAAGAAAATGTAGATATTCTAATGAGTAAGTTTGCTCGTAAAACTTCAATATGGCTGGAAACTACGACTGTGTCTTCAACGAATGTTCCCAATAGTATATTCGGTGAAGTTGCAAGATCTGAGGTATATAAAAGATACAGTAGAGGTTCCAAGAAACTGCTCCGAGCTAATTGGTAGCAAATATAAATTTTATATGAAACGAAAAGTCCTACTTTTGAGTACAAGTCTCTTTAGAAGTTTTTAAACAGTTGACAAAAGGAAGTAACATTGTGTGGATCAAAGGATTAAGATAATGTCCGATAATTTTAACTTTTGGAACTGTTTCAATATTTTGGGTGTTATTAAAAATATAAGTGGCGCTTTTTTATATTATCTCTTTTATTTTATTAGGTGTGAATTATTTGATTAGTTATTATTGGGTGATTCCCAGTATTCCAATATTTCCGGTTCTGGTACGATCTCTTGCGGTTTGAATAAATCAGAAAGATATCTTGCAACTTCGTTAGCTTTCTCCTTTTCCTTGCTTATTGTTCTTGTAGATCTTTCGTTCTCAAGGGAGATGAGTTGAATTATCCGATCAATTAAAATTTGCATAATAAATTTTAAGTGATTCTTCCCACACTGCTTTTATTTTTGAATTGAGTGGATTACTAAGTCTGAAGGGGTTTGAGTTCTTTGTCACTCAACTCTTGCTTTTCTCTTACTCGCTTCTAATTTCTAGGAAAATGTTTTGGATATCTGTATTATTTCTTATTCTGGGAGTACCTTGTTTTGATTAATAAAATTGTCGGTCGCAGTTTATTTTTAAATTATTAAAATTATTTTGTTTTTTAGTGTTCTTTTCAGAAGCAGCGTACGTCACTGCTAAAACAAATTGGAGATGAAGACATCGGTATTCCGAGTCTGAAAGTAATAAAAATCGATAGAGAGAATGGTTATCGACGACCCTTAGCTTGTGTTTACGTAGTTATGAGAATTTGTATGACAGCAGTTTTACTCAGAATGTTTGTCGCTCGGAAATTGCTTTCCATCAAGAAAAACGAAGAAAATACGCGCCAATAACGAATTAAATGAGATTCTATTCCGGATATATTCAGGTCGTTTACAACACTTTTTATGCGTTCTTATAAAAAAGTTTAATTTAAGAAAGCTCATTCATTTCTTTCGAATAAAATTGTATATTAGGATTTTTGCATCTTTGAAATTTACCATAAAAATATCTTTTGGGTCATTTACTGGTCTAAGACTTTTTTTGTACATTCAAAAATTTCCCTATAATTTTACTACCAGAAAATAATTTCTCTTTAAAAATCAGAATAACAAGCATAATTACATTAAGTAATTAGTTGCTTATAATAAATAGGAAAAGCATTGTTTTTACAAACTTCTGTTGACCAAAACGAGTAGAATGAAATAAGACCCTTAAATAATTCATTGTAGAAACACCAACTTGTTAATTGTAACGTATTGTTGAGAATTTAGTGTATAAATATATATATAAAAAATTCTGACTGCACATAATTCTCACTAATAAATTAGGTTTGAAATTAAGTATCTATGGGTATACAAAGTGGCCCAAAATTGTCGAGCAATACTTCTAGAGGTGATAGTTCACCTAATAATAAAGCAACCTTTTTATATACACTTTTTTCGAAAGTTCAATAAGAAAATACAGGCCTCTAAAGTTGACAAACGGCTACAATTCTTTAATTTCTGCAACACTTTGTTGAAATTACACAATGTTAGGTTAAGTTTTCTATTCCGTCATAAACACTTCCTCTTTTGGAAAATTCCAACGTGTCCATATTGTCACATACGAAAATGCCATTAGATATAGTTAATCAACCAATTCAATAGTTCACGGACTTGTTAATATTGTAATCGTTTCGTATAGTAAACATTGTTTTATATTCTTAAAAGTGCATTATACTTTCTGCACGTGGTTTACGTTTCAAGAACCTAAAAATTATTTAATATAAATACGAGACTATTACTTTGCAGGGATCCCAAGAACCTGAGGTCCAAGTTGCTATTGATACGTTCCATAATCATCCCGATTATGACATACGCATCGGCAAAGACTCACAAGGAAAAACTACAGAGGCAACAAAACATCACCCTAAGAATGGCAGTAAACGCCCCCTGGTATGTTCGGAACAACCAAATATACAGGGAAACAGAGGTAACATCATTGCTAGAGATGATGACGAACAGAGCGAGAAAGCTCTTCGAGGAGTTGCAAAACCTCCAAACCAAAAACTAAGGGAACTAGTAGACTACGCAAGGCACAGGAAGCAAATAGAAGAGGACGAAGAACAGGACCAAGACCAATAAGATGAGGGGATAACCAACAAAGAGAACGAAAACACGAGCAACCAACACACACCGCTAAGAAGAGGATACAACCAAGAGAAGAAAAAGTGCTTGAGGTGATAACGAGGGAAGACCAAGGGAGAAAAGCACTGGCTGCCACTCCTAAACAAAAAAGTAGTACAGGTTGTATCACCCCTGGGGTGATATCATGAGAGAAGAATGTATCAGAGTTTGAATGCGAGAGGACCTGTCTGGAGACATCTATATCAGTAAACCAGTATAAATGTGTGGGTGTGTGTTTGCAGGGATTTCAGTGGGTCTCCGAGTGGAGCTCAACAGGGTTCAGTGGAGTTCAATGGAACTCACTGAGCTCAGTGGATCCCGTTTGGGAATTCAAGCGGTCCGTCGATCGTGGCGGAAAGTTTATCTAGTACCCAAGTGACATAAGTGTCCTTCAACAGCATCATCCTCATTTGGTAAGAACTGATTATAATATTGTATTTATTTATTAATGCTTTTGTTTAGCTTTATTAAAGTGTAATTGTTACTGAACGTATCCCCTTTAATTTTCGTGACATGGTGGAAGCTGCATTATTTTTATTAACTCCTTTTATTACTGCATATCCAAGGGCTGTGCTGCGACACGGTGAAGGTATTCTTTTTATTATCACGACCGAAGGCTAATTTGCGTGACAATATTCCAAAACATCAATAGAATAAAATCTATCAATGAACTATAAGAACCTCGGAAAAGCACAAAAATCTATTTTAGTTTTGACTTATTTTTAATAAAAATTCCAACATTCTATTTACAAGAATAAGTTATTATTTCATTTTTTAAATTCTATAATTCTAATAGTACTTAAGAAATAAATTCTTAAGGCATTTATTACGTATTTAATAAAATGTCAAGTTTTTAGATAATATTAAAAAACGGAAAGGTTATCATATTTTTAATAAATATATAAAAGAGGAAAATAGTCGATATAGAAAATTACAAAATTTAAAGTAGCGGTTGGTACAGAGATACATAGATGGACAGTACTTGTAAACAGATTAATAAAAAATCAGATATAGATAAAGCCAAAAGAATTGAAGTACACAGAACAGACAGACACACTTTTTTTTATTAAAAAATTAAAAAGGAAAAAAAAGGTGACATTTAGCAAAATTAAAAAGTATATATATCGGCAAAGAACTTTTAAAAAAGAATGAAAATATCAATACCGCAACTAAAATAGAACAGGAATTAAAAAAATAAGGTATTAATAAAATATAATCAACCTATTATTGGATTGGAAAAATAAAGGATTAAAAATGTACAAAAATAGTTCCTTGGAATATAATGGGAACAGAACGAGCTAATAGAAGAGATTCAGAAATTCGATCCAGGCATTTTAAGAACAACTGAAACAATACTGGATAGAAAATACAACAAAAGTATATTACACATTAAATCATACATCTTTAAGCAAGAAAGAAATAATGAAGATAACAAAATTAACAGTTTATAAAAGAGTATTCACATAAGCAATACTAATAACATAGCAGCAAAATTTGAATACTAACTCATCAACAGAAAAGTAGGATACAAGATACAGAAATGAAAAAGATACAGAAGAACCAAAGAAAACATGAAACAATGTAGTAGCAGAAAATTTAAAGTAGAGGAAAAAGACCTGGAAAAAAGGAAGTGAATTGGTAAAAAATAAGACAAAATGATCCAAATTTAATTAAAACTTTACTCTTAAGCAAAAACCGAATATTTTTTTTCTTAAAGCTAATATTAATAGTTTATTGTGCAACAAGTGGACAAAGTGACACTTTTCTCATAGCAATCACAATAGTGAGAATATAGCTATTTGTTTATTAATTAGTTGCGAATTTATAATAGAACAGAATACAGAAACACAATTTTAATCACTAGAAACTTAGTTCGATTAAACGTACAGTTTAGAGTTTTTAAGGTTTATGTAAAATAAACATTTTCTTACACTTGGAACGTTGACTGACCGGATATTTTTTAAAAGGTTTTTATTTTATTGTTAATCAATAGCATTTTCTATTTTGTCAATGATTATTGCAAACATTCGACTTTGTTTAGTTTTTGAATCTGGAATATGGATTATTAAGAAAGATTGTTTGTACTTCAGGTGTTCAATTTTCATTTTTACTAACTTGTCTCTTCTACACGCTCCAGCAATACCCATAAGATAAAATACAAAACACTGACCGGCCTATTCATTTTAAAATAAGTATATTTTATCTTTAAAATTTAAATTTTTTCGTCGCACATATGAATGGATGGGGAAACGTGTAGTATAAAATAATGTGTTTACTGTGAGCTAAATCTATGGAGAAGTGGTGTATTGCAAATAATTTACAGAGAAAGTTTCCAAGAATGGATTAATAGTCACAACGTTAATGTTTAAAAAAAAATACAATACAACAAACATTTGCTATCTTTTTCCTCTCAAATTTCAATTAACAATGAAAATATGGTTTCATAAAAATGCAGATTAAATTTTTATGACAAAATCGTAGGAGCGCGTAGGATGAGTGATTTGGTCTAAAAGTTGTTTCATATATTTTCATAAAAAACAAAGCTTCTTTGCTAATTAAAATTTTACCAAAAAAAATCAAGCTCTTATGTACCTATTCATTTCCGAAAAAATAATAGTAGCTTTTTAAATTCGCGAAAATATTGATATTTTTTACAGAAATTTTAAATAATTGAGCATATGGCATTAAAAAATAGTAAAATATTTTAAAAAATGTGTTGTTTTCACTTTTTTATCATTCTGGGTACAAATACTTTTATTCTAACTCCATGGTTACTCAAGTTAGACTCAAATTGTTGACAAATTCCGCAAACGGTACAGATAGTAACTCAACTTCTATCGAGAAACTGTCCTAGGCCGCAGTAAACGTGAGACGAGAAAGCGATAAACAGAGCGAGGTAAAAATAAAGGCACCAAACGAAAGAAAAATTATAATGGTGTGAATGGAAAACATAACTTAATTATAATAATGTTGCCAGATTATAAATTTCTATATTTCTAGGATATAGCCGCAACGCTTATATTTTTATTATTTGAAATGTAATTTTACTGCAAAAAAAAAGTTGCATTAAAACTTAAAAAAACTGCAGGAAGGGTGGGACGTATTTCTTCTTTGTTTTGATAGATTCTAATCATTTTCTTCGACATTTAAAAGTGTAAAAAAAATAGATACAACTTTATTTTCGAATGTGTAAAAGCCTATTTTTGATAGTGATTGTAAATAATAATATAATCTGTAACAAGGTTAGAATGAAAAAAATATATACGAGTGTTCCATTCGTAATTTTGTTATTCTAACCGAGTAACTGACTATATTTTCTCCACGACCAAAAATTCACTCTATTTTTCACTTATTATTTTATTTGAATTCAAATTTGTTAGTACGAGGCCGATATTTACATCTGCCATTGACAGTTTTGACATACATGGCTATTGATATTGTTTAGAAGAATTACGGAATAATCATTCTGTAACTTGTTATAAAATGAAAATATATGCAAAACACATAAGAAGCAAGTGTTTCAGAATGAATATTCTAACACAAGAGTCGGAATTTTTACGTTCTATTATAAAAAATGATTTCGGAATTAATGCATTCACTAATGGTCGTGGAGAGAAGTATTTTTCACGTACATACCATACTTTTTTACGAAAGCCAATTAATATGATATAACTTCAGAGGTTTTCGTTCACTCCATATACTTTTCATAAGCTATTTCGTATATTTTCCGAAAAAAAATATTTTTCTACATATTGTGGTGATGTACTTTCAAAATCCACTAGCTACTTCCATTAACAATGTTTGCTAGTCAAACCGAATATGTCAAAAATTTGACGTTTATGATAGGAACTCAAAGTCTTGTCAAACTTTGTAAATTTTAAAAATGTTGGTTCTCCTTCTAAATAAAGATAGCTAGAGAATAAATATTTTTGTCACGAAATTAGCAATTTGTTATATAAAGTTTCATGAAATGTGAGAATATTTTTTCTTAAGTTCGGTAGGTATACCTATTATACGTGTTGTTTAATCTGTCCTTTCAAACACCCTGTAATACCTTGCGGCACCACATCTGACCCCTAAAAGCATTTAATAAATTAATCATTATTCGACAAACAACTCTCGCCGCGTGGAAACAACCTCTCTTAACCCCTCTCTCCCTCCTGTAACACAATCAACCCCCATCCCCGTGCCACCGCAATCCCTTTAACGGGGGTCACCTTGCTCCTCCCTCACCCTCGTGTCGGCCATTCGAGCATTGGGATAACCATAGCAACGACGAGATTGGGGCGGAACGCGACCGATTTCGTCTCCCCTTCACCACTTCTGTGTCACCAGGGACCCTTCAGGGCATGTAAATCCAATAATCTAGCAGGGTTTAGGGCTGATTTACAGACAAATCGCGCTCGACTAATAACAATATTATGTGAAAACGCTGATAGATGTAGGTGTGCTTTGGATCGATTGGCATTTCAGTTTTTGTAAAATATTTGTATCCGAATTGTATGAATTGAACAAAGTTAGTTGACGCATTATTTAGAATTTAATAATGTTTGTTTAATATAAAATAAAGGGTCTTTGGAAAATATCCAACCATTGTGGTACAAAAAGAATTAATATTGAAAACTTTCAATAATTGTACATATGTAAATTAAAGACCATGATCATTTTTTATATCTAAATTGAAGAATATCGAATCCAAAACTAGCAAACGAGTTGACTCCGCTTAGTTCGGGTATATTTTAAAAGTGTTAAAATTAGCTCCTATTTAATTTTAATAGAGCAAAACCGACTAATATGGGGTACCCCTACTAATGTTTTAGAGTAACACAGAAATGCTCAAGGAAAAATTCTCTATTAATATAACCTCAATCCTATTTAAAGTGCCCCATATTAATGAGGTTAAATTTAAGCGCAAATCAAAAAAAAAAAGTTTATTTCAGATACCTACCTAAAGACAAAAGATCTTCTAGACTAAACAAAAAAAGTGTTATATATGGTTGAACTCGTATTGAAGAGAAGATTCTAAAAATGATATTCAGCAAGTTATAAATTCATGTCTAAACCCTAAAAAAATATTCTGTTTTTGTACAGTTCGCTTAACGCATGCGCGAGGTTAGCCTTGAGACACTGAATTGCGAACGAGCCCTTTTACGAAATATAGGCGGAAACATCTTTTTTATATCTTTGAAAAATGAAAAATTTATTTTTCCGGCGATAGTGAATTAATTTGTCGAAATCAATAGACACAAATTTATAAAATTTAAAAAGTGAAGATGCTATGAAAAAAAATTCATATCAACAGAAATAAAATGATACCCGATCGATAAAAATTTCAAAATCAAGTTCAATATATTTTATGTTACACCGCAAGAAATGGATGCAACCAAAATAACAACGAGAATTTTTGCACCATTTTTTAATGGAAAATGGTGATCTTAGAACATTGGAGCGTAGTTTTAGAAGGGATTTTAGAAATTATGAAAATGGTACTACTAACGCCATCTAAGTAACTTGTCTAAACCAATAATATTCTAAATTTCGGGTTAATTTTTTTGGCTTTAAATAACTATTCAAGGCCCCTCTTAACAAACTCAATTCGAAATACTTTGGTTTAGAATAAATCTTTCAATTTCAACTTAGGCTTGCAGGAAAATCTGACTACATTGATTTTGAAATAACCTGTCAATAATACTGTTCTTCTCTTTCAGTTCAACTAATTGGGGGATATCCAAAATATTTTTTTTTTAATTTTAGCAGCACATATATATATATATATATATATATATATGTTGTAATGGTCTAAAAGAAGAAATCAATTGAGGATTAAACAAAAATTGAATGGAATTAACTCGCAAACATTTTCGAGCTGTGATTTATTATGACTTTCGACGTGGTGTAACTCAAGAACAGTGCATCAATCAACTTAATTCAAATTTTGGCGATTAAGCACCATCCAAAGCCAGTGTATGTCACTGGTACAATGAATTCAAAAGTGGCCGTAGTTCGCTCACGGACGAAGTTAAAGAAGGTCGTCCAAAATCGGTCGTTGTGCCGGAAAACATCGATGCTATGAGAAAACTAATTGAAGAAGATCGTCATGTGACATACCGTGAAATCGAGGCATGTTTAAGCATTAGTATAACCAGCATACATAAGATTTTGCACGAACATTTGGGTGTTCGGAAGCTGTTTGCACGTTGGAGTCCACATTTGTTGACAAATGCTCAAAAAATTACAACTGTGATGCATCCAAAGCCTTATACACCATCGTCACAGGTGACGAGTTGTGGATTTATGCATATGAGCCAGAAAGAAAAGGCCAATTGGCAGTTTAGGTGTTTCAATGTGAAGAAAAGTCAACAAAAGTTACTCGTTCTGGAAGTGTTAAGAAGCAAATGGTGGCGTGTTCCTTCATAAAAACCGGTCATGTGGCAACTGTGGCTCTCGAAAATCAAAAGACCGTAAATTCAGCGTGGTATACTACCATTTGCTTGCCAGAAGTTTTCGGTAAATTGAGACAAACCAATCAAAAACGACGAATCGTTTTGCATGACGACAATGCAAACTCACACAGATCAAGTGAAACAAGCGAGTATTTGGACATACAAAAGATCGAATTGATGGGTCATCCGCCTTACAGCCCCGACTTAACACCTAATGACTTCTTCTTGTTCCCACAAATTAAAGATAAACTAAGTGGACAACGATTTTCATCGCCCGAAGAAGCGGTTGGGGCCTTCAAAAACCATGTTTTAGAGCCATCATCTTCTGACTGGACAAAGTGCTTTGAAGTGTGGTTCAATCGCATGCAAAAGTGTATAAAGCTTAAAGGCGAATATTTTGAAAAGCAATAAATATATTTTTGATAAAATTCATTTGTTTGTTCTTTCTATTCTCAATACATAAATAACAATCATCGTAGTTTGAATTTTGAAAAGCGGTCTCTAATCGTTTTTTCCTGTAGTACTGCTATAGAGGCTGCATGGGTACAATACCTATCTATATCTACATCTTTTTTTACAACTTAACCTAAACGTCACTCGCAACTGAAAATATCCTTAATGCGAAATATTTTTCTATTAATAGTAAAAACATTTTCTGAAATATATTTATCTTTTAATCAAAGAGCTACATTCTTATGATCCCTAATTACAAATTAAAAACACTGAAACAGGCAAAAATACAAGCAACAACGAACATTTTATGTTTAGCTGTTTTAATCTCATAAATTTTATTGAGTTAAAACTGCTAAAAACACAGTGTCTTTTGAACTTATTGTACACTACAACATTTAAACATTTAAATAAATTTTTATCAATATTTCCCTAATTTAATAAATACATTTTATCTATAATTCCACTTTACAGGAATTTAAGTATATTGGCATATATATATAATGAATTCAATTAGAGAGTATAAGTTGACTTTTTAAATTTATGAATTATTCATATATAATTTATGAAGTTTTTGACAAATACAATTCACAGTCAATTAAAATTATATCTACTGTTATATTTATTTATTTTCCATTACTTGTTCATCTGGACAGTTCCATTGTACATTTATAAAAGTCTTTTAAAAATAGCGTCACAACAATTTTGAATTAAGCTACCCACGGAGTTTATAAACTGCAACGCCAAGTTTTTCTCCACTTCTCTTTTCTTTTGTTTTTTTGCGTTCTACAAAGCCGGGCATTATATCCCGGAGCACTGGAAAAATCTCGACAACGTTTTCCAAGCATTTTCACAGGGCGAAAAGCTCGACGAAGGGTAGCACAAAGACCAAGAAGTAATAACGTAAATAATCCCTGGCGTAAATAATTTTCCAAAGTTATTTGGGGGCATTGTGTGTAATTTGGGCTTCTCTCCAATGAAATCCCCCGTCATTAAGGGGATTTTGAAGACAATAGAATATTCAAGGGGAAAATTATACCTTTGTGTTAGAAGTTTAAGTTGAGAAGAGTTTCGCTGCTGCAACTGCCAACAGCGGCGCAACAAGTTTATTTTTTTTTTATTTCACTCTGTTTCAAATAGTTATGATAAGTACTAAAGTACTAAAAATAATACACCTAGTAACATTAATATTTACTATGTTTGGTCAGGATTGTATTAGTTTCAACGTAATTGAACTGCATCATTTATTTTTTAATTAATATCTAAATTATTTTCATTTATTAATAAAATTAAATAATTATGGTAAAGCTTTGTATAACTTGAATTAATATTCATTTATTTAATAATAATAATACATATGGTTAAAAATATATAATTATAAATGAACAGAACGTCTACTCTTTTTCCCTGTGGATCCACTAGAATAAAATATTTTGTCATGTTTATAAAAGGTGATACTTTGTGGTGTAAAATTGAAGTATTTGGTCGTAAAAGAAAAACAACAGGAAGTAGGTGACCTCTCGACTATTGTTTTCATTAAAAAGTCTTGCTCATTTGATAACCATTTAAAAAAAGAATTTAATAATAGTTATTTTTTTATTCCCATCTATTTTCGTAGTACATTCCTATTCATGTAAGCATAGTCAAATGGCAGTAAAATATTAAGTTATGTCAGTAAGTTTGGTTTGAAACTTTAAAGCTCTCTTTGCTTAACTCGTATTTATAGAGAAGTTGTTAATCTTACTGGTATGACAAAGGTATTTAAGGAATATTTTTACTAATTCACCATTATTTTTTCAATCGATCAATATGACGAAGAGACTTACAATATTTCGAAATAAAAGGATATGAGTAACGCTTTACTGAACACCAGAATGGTGAAATTGGGTCTAATGGAGCATATGTACAGAAGTTGTAATATACGAAAACCAAAAAATACGAGGCCGCCGTTATTTGAAGAATTTGAATTAAAAAAACTATATTTTCAAGCTAAATGATATGAGTTGAATTGGAAAATGAATTAGCACAGCATGTATTTAATTTCTTTGAGTTAACTATTACTGATTTAAGAAAATTTGGTAACCAATTTGCTGAAAAATATCGGTTATTTAAGGTGAATTTATACCACTTATATTTAACCGCAGCACATTAAAAGACATCTTAAAAAAAGCTACATCAAACATAACGTTTGGAAGCTCCAAAAAAAAGCTGGATAAATATTGGAACTATTTATCCAACGGCTAAATATGAAATGTACTAAATACGGAAAATGCCATCAAAAACAAAGGTGACTTTTATTGGACAGTCATAGATGTCATACCAAAAACTTAGACGCAATTTAGTTAGCTCGTAATTATGCTATAAATATGTTTTAATTTCCTGTTTACACAACACATCGACCACAGCAGTGGATAGACTAAAATCACTAAATCACTAAAAAACAAAATCCTGCGAGTTTGATAAAACAGACTAACAGATAGTTTCGAATGAACATATTATTAAATAAGTTCAGATCATCAAGTTTATGGTCATACGACAGAAATATGTTCAAAGAATGGATTTTATGTCTTCCGTACAATTAGTTCAAGATCTACCAAAGCAACAATGTAACTGAAGCAGCAGAGTGGCCCACAATTATATTATCGCCTCCTAAATTCTATTCACATTTCAAATACGTCCGATGTAAACAGTGATCAGCGCTTGTTAAGTGTTGCTAGGATGTGGTAAAATAATTAAAAAAAACTAAAAAATATATATTAAATATCAAACAAGTGGTCGCTTCACTTTTTTTTATTCAAATATTTTAAAACACTCCCTGTTTTTAACACACTTTAAAACCTTTACTCATTACAAACCTTTTGTAAGGGAATTTGCTACCATTCACTCGAAATATATTTTAATAATAAAAGTCCAGAATTCAATTTCTCTTTCAAAAAGAGGTGACGAATATCGATATGTTCATTACAATAACCGATTATGTCGAAGCCTTATCCTTTTTACCCTTTAAAATGAGTTTATAATAGACAGTTGCTTTCAGATATCGTAAAATACATTTCACTGCTTTCCAATGAGTAAGTCTTGGGTTTTGATTAAAATGGCCAACACAGCTACCTCCTTAACAAATATCTGGCAAAATATTTGGGAAGCAAATAACCAGCTACCAACTGGTTGCCGTTATGGAATTTTCTCCATTCTTTTTATTTTATCTTTAGTAGATGGACATTGTTTCTTTGATAATTTTTCACCTGGACAAGAAGGAGTACTTTCGGAGTTAAATTTGTCCATATTGAACTTCCTTAGAATTTTTTTCTAAATATCAATGCTGATTTATCCATATTTTCTTACGCACTATATCCCTTGAGTGCTAATATAGATTTTGATATAAGTCATTAAATTAGATTTTTAACTCAATTTTTTACATCCTGAACGTTTTCGTTTGAATATATCAGTATGTCATCGCCATAAATTGCCACAGCATCGACTTGATCTATATCGAAGTTGTGTTCAACTGCAAATGCAAATAAATATCTAATTGAAGTATACTTTACAACTGGAATATATCTTCAAATAAATTCCCTAGCGTTGTGCACAACCTTTGACTACTAAAAGTGTTTTGTAATGTGGATCTTTTTTATTTTCTTTATATCTCGTTTCAAATAACCATTTGCTATTAATTGCTTTCTTACTTGAGAGTAAATCTACCAATTCTCTATTGGAGCATCATATTCATTATTCAAGGCTTGGATACATTTATCTTTATCTGGTCTACTGAAAACCTCTTCTACACTTAAAGTATGAGTAGTTTCATTAATCATTACTGAATATGTTAAGTAGTCTTTTATAGATTCTGGGGGTATTTCTTTCCTCTGAGGTCTAAGTAAACTTACAAGTTCTTCTTGTGGTACTGCTACGTCTGAGATACGATGATTAACATGGTTATTATCTTGATTGAGATTGATTGAGAAATCTACATCATGATACTCTTCTGAGGAAGAACTGGAAACTTGATAATTTTCTATAAAATTTTCTTCTCTGATAGGTTTCTGATTTTCAAGTGGTGTAAATATCTCTGGAAAATGCAAATATTTATATATTTGAAAACAGCTATTTGTTGCTATTTAGCTTCGTGTTTTCAATTCTTGCAAGATTTTTCAATTAAAACTTTTATGCTATTCTTGGTTTTGGTTGAATAAACATCAGCTTTATTGCACAACGTGCTTGTTGTTGTTGTCATTTAATTCCTTTTGTTAGATTATTTTATTTGTTGAGCACAACAGTCCTGTTACTCAGGCGTTCAAGTGCTTCTTTTGACATTTTCCGTGTTTGTAATGTAAAATTGCAACGCCGCTGAAGATTGCTTCACCACTCAACGTTTCACCTGGACCTTAAATAATATCTCAAGAATGTACACCGGAAGACAATATTATAATAGTGGATGATAATTGTAGTCATAATCTTTTGAATAATAAAAGTTATTAAGAAAATGAAGAAAGAAAGGAGAAAGGAGTCAACAATGGAATGAACCTCAAGTTTATACAGAAATGAAATATAATTAAAAAAAGGTAAATAAAAACTATAAAGGCTGATGACTATAGAAAAGAAAAATGTAACTTCATCTCATAAGAAAATTACTGTTTCTAGTTTTCGTTTTGTTAGTATGGTTTCTTGTTGTTGTATTATATTATTTTTATTGTAACAATGTACGATGTTTCTTAATCATTATTCTAAGTACGAATTAGGCTATATGAGGTGCCTATTTTGGTAAAAAATTTTTGTATGTTTGTGAAAGGGGTTGGTAGATTATTAATAAATCAATATTCAGTGAACGTAAAAGATTTTGTTTAAATTTCAATTACTACAAAAAATACAATAAGACCCCTTTTCTTTGACTATTAACTTAGATATTGTTTGCGTTTTATTTATTGATGTATAAATTGTTATCATTATTGAATTACTAAAACCATCGTTACACATGAAAGAGGGTGGTAATATTAACCGCTCAAAAAAATTAAACTTTCTTCAATATAATTAATTTCAAGATCGCCTATATGTCTAATAGTCGCACCTATTTTTAGTAGCGAACATTTCCTTTCAATTTTTTCATCGGTTCTCATAACTTCTTCATTTCTTATATAGTAACTCACTTTGTCGCACTAAAATTTACAATATTTAACGTTAATTTTAAATTTGATGATATTACTGTACCGCCCTATGGTTTAGCAGACAGAAACATTAAATAGAAGACATTAACAAAACGAAATTAACTTCGAATGTATAAAGGGCTGTAGCCGAGCTTACGAGATTTAGCGTTTATGGGTGTGTGGTATGTATTATTGCCCTTCTCTTTGTTTGATTTTATATATTCCCGTTTGTTCGCTAAGTTATGTGTGTGTTTAATATGGAAAACGTAGCCATTGTATAGCGTGTATTCAACTGGGGTAGTTGTATAGTAAACAAAGGATTATTAGTTATTGATATTATTGGAAAAGAGATATTTGAAAGATTATTTTTTCACCTGTCAAATCGCCACATTTTGACGATTTCGATTAATAATAATTCAAATTGTTGACCAATCAGAAAACATAATTTTGATAAAAATACCTCCCCATTGATAAAACTAATTTGTTATCGATAGAATGATTTCCATTATTTATATGTTATTTTGCTAATGAGTATTAACCCTAACGAGCTATATCACGAACTATAAAAGACCCATTAGAAAACAATTAGAAAAAAGCAAAGATCAATAAGAAGCCAGCTAAACAACAGAGCAACAACAACAATAAAAAACAGGAGAAGAGGACGCCAACACAAGTGCGCGAGGAGAAAGAAGAGAAAAAAACTTCCAATGAATTTAAATGTTTGTTTTCAAATGAGTAATTATTTTAAAATGTAAAAAATAGATCTAGTGAAAAATCGCTAGAATTGGTAAGTATGGTTGGGTTACTGAAATCTTAAAACTGGACTGCATTCCTAGAATCTCTTAAAATATTCCTTTCTTCCGGAAGAAAACTCTAGGTACGTCTATGAAATAACAGTGTTGGAGACTTAAGGAATCCTCATGGAGGCATAAAGTACAGAATTATGTATATTATATCAAAAGAAAAAACATTATTTCAACACAACTGCTGTTTTTTATGAACTTGGAAATGATCAGGGTTTCAAAATCAGATCAATTAAATTATTGGATAGTACAATTTTACTTTTTATTTTAATAGTCTCGGTTGGCTTAAATATAAATATTATTTTGGTTAAGTTAAAATATAAAATTATTTAGATTTGGAACGCATTATTATTCCGTTTCTTTTTCGAATAGATTCATATCGCAAAAAGCTTCAATTAGTATCAAAACCGACAAAACGTCTGCATGAAGCACCCTCGAAACGATACGATCGCTTAGTAGGTGGTTTAAACTCCCAAAGTGCCCTTCACTCTGAATTCATTAACTCCTAATTCGAAAACTCGAACAGTTGTGCCTCTTTGGGTTCGTAGATGTGGATATTCATCATTATCGTGGATTATCCCTTGATTTATGATCGGTAGTTATAAAGTTAATATCCGACCAGTCGATTTGTTATTATTGAATTGAATTACGAAATTACAATCCGACCCTTTCGCATTGTTCTTGATTAAATTACAAATAGTTACGGGGACGCCGCAGATTAATATTAAAGGATAAATGTATTTACTATTTTTATTTATTAAAAAAAAATCATAATATTTATAAAAGCAAGTTGTTCTTGCATATCAATAAAAACAAAGCAGGATCTACGTATTCTGGTTTTTTTTTTCTATAAAATTCTTTTTATTTGTAGTCGGATCAACGAATCCAAAAACAGAATGTTATGCAAAAAAAAAGTAATTTAAGTATTGTGAAATCTGCTTCAAAAACTGGATTTCGCAGTTAATTCTCGGTTTCTACCTCGAAACGATTATCATACACCAGTGATTTCATATGACCCCAGAAATAATCCATGACGTTAAGATCAGGAGATCTCGGGGGCCATAAAATTGGCCCGTTTCTACCAATCCAATCATGAGTCTATTAATTAATCTATTAATATATACTCATATTTTTTAATTGAACATTGTACCCCCATATTTTTATTAGTTATAAGTCAATAAAAAAAATAATTACCATAATATATAAATGTACCGACCTCTACCTTGTAAACGTTTTTTTTTTTGAAGTTAAAAATAAATTAACTAGGGAATTAGTGACTAACAGTCATATTATAATCATTATCATTAAATAACAAGTATATAATGTCATCAAATCAGGTCTTGATACAATTTTATTTCAATTTGGCAACGCCGTTTTAGGGATTGTAGAATTCAGAAAGTTATAAAAAAGTTTTAAGAAAAATGCTGTGAGCACAGTGCAGTAGAAAAACTTTTTTCAGTAATTTTTCGATCATAAAAATGTATTTTTGCGGCGATAGTGAATCATATTCAATTTGTCACAATCAATAGATACATACCTACGTACAAATTTACACAATTTAAAAAGTAAAGATGCAATGAAAAAAGTTTCATATCAACAGAAATAAATATATAAATAAAAGTTGCAAAAATCAAATTCAATATTTTTTATTTTTCACCGCAAGAAATGTATGCAACCCAAATTACATAATGATAATTATTGCGCCATCTTTTAATAAATAGTGGCGATCTTTGAATATTGGAGCTATTTTAAAAATTATGAAAATGGTACTACTAGCACCATCTAAGTAATTTGTATAAACCAATAATACTTTTTGTCCATAATCTCAAAATGAAGATCGATTTAATTATAAATTTCCTCACATAAGATGGATATTTAATTACCTGCATTCCTGATTTTTTTAGAATCTATTTTGTATATTATTGTAAATGGACTTATTCTAGTATATTTACCAAGTTATAGCTATTTATCCATAACAGAATTTGGACAGGTTTTAATTAATTGAAATAAGTATAGTTTATTTAATATTATATGCTTGGCAAACATTTTATTAAAATAAAATAGTGTTGGTGCTCCGTAATGAAAGATCACTGTGTTTTTTAATTTTTAATTGGTGATATATTACTATGAGAATGAAATTATTAGATTTTATACTATTACTTATAAACTATATATTTATTTATTTGGTGCACCCAACGATAACATTTTATTTTACTGAACTCACCCTGATATATAAAAATTAATAACAATTCCTATATGAAATAATGTATAATTTAAAATTTAATACTATTACAATATAATACTTTGACACGTTGCATAAAAATTGTGATGAAGAAATAATAATAATAATAATATGCATTTATACGTCACAAATAAATATATAGATATTCACCGTTTCATAAGGGTGCTCACAACTTTTAAAACTGCCGAAAGTGAATAAAAGTCGATGCAATACTCGGATTTCTTAGAAATCTGTTTTGAAAATTGGTTCTAAATTTAGGAATTTTCATGAGATGGCGCCTTCAGGTCGTTTAGTAATAAAGAATATTTATTATATTATTGTCTCTTAATTTAATGGATAATAAAGTTCATTTATAGGTGTCGTTAGTCTGTTGGTGCTCAAAATAAAATTAATGGGATGATATTTTAAGTAATAATAGTAACTGATTATTATGAAGTATTTTTTTATATATTGTGCATTCATTAATGTTTGCCATTTGTTAAAATATATTTGGAATAATATTTTCCATAATTTATTCTAAAAAGCCATGTAATCGTTTGTTAACCTTGAGAATACAGAAGTACTAAAGATATTAGAGGGAAATTTGTAATACATTCTCGCTTTTTCATAATGCGTTCTCTTATTCTCGTATTGATTCGATTACGGTATCAAATATTTAATCTGAACATATATTTTACCAATTTCTAAGTGCAAATCAAATGATTCTACTTCTTTTTTATATGATTTAGCCGTTTAAATGTAGTACTGCGTTAGTCACACGTAAATAAGAAATTTAAAATCTTAATTTTTAACCGCTAATTATCTGTTTTCCGTCAGTTGTATATAATAAAATATGCCGCCAAAATAAATTTAAAATTCAAATAAATACTAATTTATTACAAATAAAAAAATACTATTTAATCAATCTATAAAATTACTACTTTAAAGAAGTATCCCCAATAAAAATAATCTTTAGGGTTGAAATCAGGTGAACGTGGAGGCCATTCAATACTACCTCTAGACCTTCTAGACTACATAAAATCATATGTTTTACATATGGTTGAACTCGTATTGAAGATAAGGTTCCAAAAATGACTGAATATACAGGGTGATGTATTTAAAAAACCAGTGTGACTAATAATATCAGAGAAACGGTAAATCTAGCAACATTGCAAAAGTCAAATCTGTATCCGTATCCCAAAATAGGCTTGTCCCAAATTTTGTAGAATTCGGACTAGCAATTTACGAGGTAATTGGCCATTTCCAGACTTTCGGTCCACTTTGTATAATAATATTTTATAAGGTTTTTTTGCGTTTGAGATGAATATGTTTGATTTTATTATTTTGTAATTGAAAGATTGAATTACTAATAACAACATTTATGAAATATTGTTTTGGTGTTCTTGAATTTTAACTTTGCCTAATATTGTGTAGTTCATGTAGAATATTAAGCAAACACGGGAGAAAGCAGAAAATTATTGCCAATTACGAACAAATGTACGGAGTATCGAACGGATTAATATGGAAAAATTTATTTACTGCTATTCCGTACTCATTTATGAAGACAGCGACTACATTCAAATATTTTCAAACAGTCTCAAGTGAGGTTTTAAAGCCGCCAACTATAAATCCTAAATTCCAATAATGTGGCACAAACAAAGAGGATTAAAGCGATAATTTTGCCGTTTCGAGTCAAGCATAAACAATTCTAGAATGGAGTAATATCGGTCTTTGTAGTTTTACCCCCTGTCCTCGACTCGTCTCTCATCTCCGCTCTCGTCTCTAGCTTTGACTTCTTTACGTTGCCTACTCTCTGTCAATATTTGGTTTCTACCCGCGCGTATATATCTCGTATATATTGTAAATTTATTAGAATGTGGGTTTCTAGAGACCTCAGGTTGGTGGATACAAGTGAATGTATTAAAAATGTGATTTATGATTTAGTTGAGGAAATATTTATAGCATTCAAATTAAAATTAATAAATAAAATTTCAATGGGGCGACCTAATAAAAAAATATATTGTGAACTATTTATTAAGGACACTATAGTTAGAATCATAAAAATTACATAATCAATGACAAATTGTTGGAGCTCTCTGGCTGTTACATAGAGATCTATTTTTTTCATTTTTTTAGAAACATACAATGATTAGCATAAATTAGTAGTGTAGCAAAGTTCGTTCCAAATCAATTCAAGAAACTGCCACCAGAGGCGCTGGTGGCGCTGGTGTCGCTGGTGCGCGGTAAATTCAAATTTCGAGAGCGGCCATGTTTAGTCCAATTATGTTAAAGTTCCAGAAACTGCCACCACTACTAGATGGCGCAATGAACGTTACCGAAAGGGCATTAGTGCCTAACTTCGTTGTTATTGGTCCAATTGAATCGCGGAAAAAACAGGCATTATCTATGAGTGGCGTAGATGTCAAATTTAAAGAAAAAACATGCGCAATGAACAGTGCCATAAGGGCATTAGCGCTTAACTTCCTTGTTATTGGTCCAATTGAATAGCGGAAAAAACAGGCATTATCTATAAGTGACGTAGATGTCAAATTTAAAGAAAAGCATGCGCAATGAACGTTGCCGTAAGGGCATTAGCGCTTAACTTCGTTATTATTGGTCCAATCGAATTGCGGAAAAGACAGGTATGATCTATAAGTGACGTAGATGTCAAATTTAAAGAAAAGCATGCGCAATGAACGTTGCCGTAAGGGCATTAGCGCTTAACTTCGTTATTATTGATTCAATCGAATTGCGAAAAAGACAGGTATGATCTATAAGTGACGTAGATGTCAAATTTAAAGAAAAGCATGCGCAATGAACGTTGCCGTAAGGGCATTAGCGCTTAACTTCGTTATTATTGATTCAATCGAATTGCGAAAAAGACAGGTATGATCTAGAAGTGACGTAGATGTCAAATTTAAACAAAAACATGTGCAAAGAACGTTGCCGTAAGGGCATTAGCGCTTAACTTCGTTATTATTGGTCCAGTCGAATTGCGGAAAAGACAGGTATGATCCAGATGTTGCGTAGATGAAAAAGACATATTTTTTTATGTGCCGCAGCGCTCGCGGACCCGCCGAATTTGAATAAATTATAGATAATATTCATATGCAACATTGTAACTTAGTTTTATGAAGAATGCAAGTTTGTTATTTTGCGTTTCATTTAAACGACTAATTAAAATTCAATATATGTAATTTGCAAGTTAATTATTATAAAAAATGCAAGCAAGTAATTTTATGCTTCATTTAAACAACTAATTAAAATTCATTATATGCAATTATTGCGTTCCACGTAAACAAATTAAATATATACAATTTGCAAGTTAATTATAATAAAAATGCATATCCTTGATAAAACAACATTTGCATGAAACAAATTTAGCTATAAAAGTCGAAGCACATCAACCAACAATCCAGTCGTGAAAGTCGCTTCACCAGTGCCAGTTAGTATTCAGCGAGCAGTTTCCAGTTGTTTTTATTGTAAGTACCTTTAATAATTTTTTTCCAAAAATTTTTTTTCAAAATTATTTTTTTCAAATTTTTTTCAAAATTTTATTATTATTTTAGATGAGTTTTCTGGAAAAATTAAACGAATTTACCGCATCTACAGATACTAAAATCAAACCGATAATTAAGCTAAAGGACCTGCAACCCTACGTTCCAAATAAAATTTGGGGAATACATTCTTAGAATTAGAGGAGAACGTCACCTTTCTGCCCAAAAGGTCTACTACAATCTACAAGAATCACATTGTCGATCTGAACAAAGGGGGCTTCAGTTTAATTTTTATTGGCCTGCACGAGATATCCAAAAGTTGCGCTCCAAGGACCTTTTTAAATTAGTGAAAAATTAGGTTAGAACCATCATGAATTTCGCACTCACTTTTCAAAAAATTGAAGAAATTCTTAAAACTCAGCACAATATTTCTACATATTCAGATAAAAATAAATGGCTATCACTAATTAGTACTCACCTTAGGAAATGTTCTTTAGCGATAAAAAAATGTAATTTCACGGTAGGGGAAAAAAGAAAAATTTACACCAAAATGGGGCAGTTAAAAAGGTTGCGGTGTGTCATAAAATTAACACCTCCCCATGTAGTAGGGGGAGGTATTAGAGAGGGGCGGGGTATTAAAGGGGGTGTTAAATGGGAAGATGTAAACGCGATTTTTAACAATAGAATTAGAACGGGGGTCATTATAAATTTAAAGCATAAAGAAATTAAAGATTTTTTGCAGGCCGCTTACAATATATTCAAGACAAAAATTTGTAAAATTTTAAAAAATGATACACCGTCACTCAAAGTTAATGTTACATTTTGTGGCGATTTTTTAAAAAATAACAGTGATGGCAGGGAAGTAATTGACATTAAATACTTTGGATCCCCAAATTTCGTTGTTGATTTGGGGACGGATTTAGCGCAAGAATATAAAAGCATTGTAGATTTTATTTTAAATAAACTTTCGGAATTTCAAGAAAAAGACAGTGGGTGGGCGTTGTCAAAAATAAATTTATTAGAAGTAGCTATTAACAAATTTGAAATTGGGAACGGTTCATCCTTCATTCAGCTGCCAAAAGAAATATTAGCGAAAAATGCATGCATAAACGTCAAAAATGCAGACCTGGCGTGTTTTTACTGGGCCGTAACGAGTTTTTTGTTGCCCGCTAAAATAAACCCTTCATATACATCTAATTACCCCCATTATAGTACAGTTTTGAATACAGACGGTTTAGAATTGCCTATGAAACTAACACAAATATCAAAATTTGAAAAGTTAAATGATATCTCTGTAAACGTATACGCTTTAGAACTAAATCAAACTAATAAAAGATCATTTTACGTAGTGGTACCTGCACGTTTAACTAAAAATAAACTGGCGCGTCATGTAAATTTACTTTTAATTCAAGACGAATATTTTCCAAAATTAAACGATTACGAGGCTCCTCCCGTCAACAATGAGGACACTACTACCAACACCATTAAATATCATTATTGTTGGATTAAAAATATGTCTAGACTAGTTTCAAGCCAACTCAGCAAGAGCCATCCTAAAAAATTTATTTGCGATAGGTGCTTGAATTATTTTCAAAGTGAAAAAAAACTAACGGACCACGAAATTTTATGCGTAAATAGTAACGATTGCAAAATTTCTTTCCCCCCATATGATAACGTAGAATTTAAAAATCATGTATACAAGCAGAAATGTCCTTTTGTCGTTTATGCCGATTTCGAGTCAATTTTAGAAAAGTGCGATAAAAAGATATCTCATACAACTACCAAGTATCAACATCATAAAACATTTAGTGCAGGTTTCTACTTAAAATGCAGCTACGATAATCAGATTTCATACTACAATAGTTATAGAGGGGAAGATTGCATGGACTGGTTTGCGAATCAATTGTTAGATGTCGCGAAATTTATTGAATCTAAATTATTAAATATTGTTCCTATTTGTATGCCTACTGTCGCAAACGGTGTCTGCTGTCACATTTGCGACAATATGTTTAAAGAAAAAGATGTTATCGTTAAAGATCACGATCATTTTACTGGGCTGTTTAGAGGGTTCGCACATCAATCATGCAATTTAAACTTTAAAAAACTATTTGTAGTACCAATAGTTTTCCATAATCTTAGTGGATACGACAGCCATTTTATAATAAGAGATCTTGCTAAACGTGGACCTTTGAGTGTACTACCTGTGAATATGGAAAAATACATTTCTTTTACGCAGTATGAACCAGAAACTAAAATTAAATTCAGATATATAGACTCCTTTAGATTTTTGGGTACCAGTCTCGATGAGTTGGTGTCTACACTAAAAATAGAGGAGTTGGTTACATTAAAAAGGGAATTTGGTAACTTGACTAATGAAACGTTCAAACTGTTGACGAGGAAAGGTGTTTTTCCATACGATTACATTGATAGTATTGATAAGCTAAATGATACCACTAGTCTTCCAGCAATTGAGAGTTTTTACAACAAATTAAATGATTGTCATATTTCCGCGGATGATTACACTCATGCGCAAAACGTTTGGCAAGCTTTCCAAATTCAAAATTTAGGCGAATATGCAGATTTGTATATGCGAACCGACATTCTCCTTCTTTGTGACGTTATGGAAAACTTTCGAACAACTGCTCTGGAAACTTACCAACTAGATCCGGCATGGTACTATACTATGCCCGGATATACTTGGGATTGCATGCTCAAGTACACGAAATGTAAATTACAAATTTTAAAAGATGTCGACATGTTGTTGTTTGTTGAGGCATCAATACGTGGAGGAATATCTGTTTGTTCAAACAGATATTCTGAAGCCAACAATAAATACATGCCCGAATACGATTCTTCTAAACCGTCCAAGTACCTTATGTACTTTGACGTAAACAATTTATATGGGTGGGCTATGTCGCAGTTCCTCCCCTATGGGGGGTTTGAATGGGAGCCCAATACAAACATCGACATTACTCAGATTCCCGACGATTCACCCGTCGGATATATTTTACAAGTAGATTTGGAGTATCCGGAAAGTTTATATGACGAGCACAAGGATTTCCCATTTTGTCCAGAACACCGCAAACCTCCAGGTTCCAAATTGTCCAAATTAATGACCACCCTTTACCCAAAAAAAGAATATACTCTGCATTATCGCAATTTGAAGCAAGCTCTCGAACATGGCTTAAAATTAACCAAAATTCATAAAGTATTAAAATTTAAACAATCAGCTTGGCTAAAGTCCTATATCGAGCTGAATACTCGTTTAAGGACTGTGGCCACAAGTAATTTTAAGAAAAATCAATTTAAACTTGCCAATAATGCTGTCTTCGGTAAGACTATGGAAAACATTAGGCTTCATAGGGTAGTGAAATTACTTACTTCTTACGAGGGTCGTTATGGTGCAAAAAATTTGATAGCCAGCCCCCGATTTCATAGTCGAAGAGTTTTTGATGACAAACTGATGGCTATCGAATTAAAAAAGGCTGAACTACTCTTCAACAAACCCCTGTATATCGGCATGGCTATCCTGGACATTTCTAAAACCTGTATGTATGATTTTCACTATAATTTCATGTTACCAACTATGGGGGTGGAAAATTTAAAATTAATGTACACGGACACCGATAGTTTTATTTACGAATTAAATTGCGATGACGTTTACAAAAGTCTTATTGGAGATCATTTAGAAAAATTTGATACTTCAGATTACCCCGCCAATAACACCTATAAGATTCCTTTAGCCAACAAAAAAATCCCCGGTCTAATGAAGGATGAATGTAACGGCAAAATTATGACACACTTTGTAGGCTTGCGCTCTAAAATGTATAGTTATAAAGTTCAAGACGGTAAAGTTGTAAAGAAATCAAAGGGGGTTAAGTCCAATGTAGTAAAAAATAAAATTACATTTGAAGACTATCTAAATTGTTTGAAAAATATTACCAAAAAATATATCACTCAACACACTATTCGATCTTATTTGCATGATGTATACAGCATCCGGCAGACTAAAATTGGACTTAGCCCCTATGACGATAAACGTCAATTACTTCCCCAATCGCATGACACCCTTCCGTGGGGATATAAATGTTAATTTTTCCTTTTTTTAGATGTGATTACTGATTATTAGCTTGCCATAATTTTGAAATATTTATTGAATATGCAGAAATATTGTGCTTGGTTTCGATATGAATTACATGAAAATAAAACGAGTGCGATTTTCAGACTGAACTATGTGTGCCTAATGAATTATTTATAGTTTTTATGTATTGTTTTATGTATGTTTAGTTATTGTATGGCTTGTAGTTTTTTATGTTTGCTTGGGTAATAAAAAATAAAATATAAGAAAGAAGTGTTTTATTTAAATAAACTTGATACATTTTTTTAATTTGAACAATGATTATATATATCATTAATAACATCATCTTTATAGTAATACATGTACTCTTGTAGAGCATTTTTTTCTAAACAATTTGGCATAACAGCACAAATTAAAATTAAAGTATTAAATCTACTAATGTCGTCACAAATACTATTGAAATTAGCACTAAAATAAGCTCGTGTAGAATCTATTAAATTACAGTAAAATGTATTAAAGTTCAAGTCTTCCAGCAACGAAATGTAGTTCTTCACCAAATTGTAATTTGCTTCAAGGATGTCGGAAACATCATTCTCGTCCAGATAGAACTCGACTCCGTGTTTGTTTACAAGTAGAAACTTGGTATCGTCATACACTAATTGAGTGACTTTACAAAAGTCTCCACAAGGGAAAACTACAGGATCGTATTCGTCAGGAGGTGATGATAGATTCTCGTGAAAAAAGTCATCGTATCTCTGACACAGCAGTTCAATAAAAGTCGTCCACTCAAATGTACCAAACGAAATTCTTCCAGGTCGAAGTAAAGGTGTTAGCGTTATTGCGGGATTAAAGGTTCTCGTTGGACTTATTCCACACAAAAGTGTATAACTTCTCAGGGAAAAGTTCGTTTCCAGCAGATGGTATCGCTCCAATTTAGCAGCATACTCGTATGAAATTAAAGCTTGGTCGATAGCATAATCATTAAGCGACACTGCACAAGGTGAAGAAGGTGTTGGCGATGGCGACGGTGACGACGACGACGACGATGCTGAGTCACTTTCGAAAACAATTTCACAAGAACTATAACCACTATCTTGACTACTCATGTTGATTTAAATTACACAGATGCACACGACTGAATAAAATGTAGGTTCACACACTTGTATTTATATACCCCCACTATGAGGGAAATGATAAATTTGAAGGTTATTCAAAAAAGGCCCCTTGAATTGCTAAATTTGTTCGTATTTTCCATAAGATTCTATACAAAATCAGTGTTTTCAATCCAACTGTTATGCTTGTTATCAAGACCCAACCATTTCACGTACACCTTCTTCCCCTTTCTTCTAAGCACCTTTTCTACGAGGTAGACATCGGGTGCTTTCGTCTTTTGCAATTCCTCCTCGTAGAAAGCCCCATTGATTGGTGTACTCAACATGTCTTCAAGCAGATAAGTTACGGGATTGGTTATTTTAACTTTAGTAATTTTAAAGAGCTCGGTACTCCAATTAGGAGTGTATCCCTTTTGAAAAATATGCTTGGCTTTGCTTAAGCGCACAATGTCGCCAACGTTAAGTTTACGTGGTCCAGCAATCTTCAAATGTGAGTAAAATTTTCGAGAAATTTCCTTCTCGTTTGACTTGTTGACCTCCGAAGGCTTACATCGTATTTTCGAATGTTTCGTGTTATTGTACTCTTCCACAATTTTCGGTAAAATGTCGATCCATCGGTAGGTGCCTTGCAAACTAAAGTACTTGTATAGTTTTGTCTTTAAAGTTCTAATACATCTCTCAGCTATCGCAGCCTTTTTAACGCTAAACGTATTGTAATGATTAATGTTGCATTGCGTCATTAATTTTTGGAAATTTGTATTGAAAAACTCTGTGCCTTGATCGGTTTGAAGATTTTTAGGATGTCGTCGGCTGTGTTTTAATATGTTGGAGAAAGCTTTGGTAATTTCAACTCCAGTCTTTGTCTTTAGAGGCATCGTCCACACGTACTTTGAGAAACAATCAATAACAACCATAATCATTTTGTAACCTTTATTTTGGTGTGCATATGGTCGCATTTCAGCCAAGTCCATTTGCCATAAATTATCGAGACCTTTAATGATTGTTCTACGTCGCGGATAATTCCTACGTGCTGGAGCATGGAGTTCATTAACAACTTGAATTTTTTCTTTAGACATCTTGAAGAGCTCTAAAGCAAGTGCAACTGTGTTGAAGTATTTAAGGAGTATTTCGCTTCAATTCTTTTTTTATATCCAGCCTCAGTTCAAATATGTGATGATACTGTAGCAGTATTACGAAATTGGTTTAGTTCTCTTTCCAAATTCTTTGTTAACTCGGCGGTTTCGTGGTTAGCTTTAATTAAATCTCTCAAAATAAAATCATTAGCAGTCATTTCTTTTTTCAAATTATTTGTTAACTCGGCCGTTTCTTGGTGATCTTTAACCAAATCTTTCACAATACCTTCATCAACAGTTATTTTTCGCTCGATTTCAGCAAACTGGGTGCCTATCACACTAGCAATTTCTTTAGGTATATCTATTTTTAAATTAGTTCCCATTAGTTTTTTATCTAAAACTTTCACAGTATTCGCCAATTGATTTTCAACGCTAGTTTGAGCGTTTTTTATATCACCCCGTAGATGCTGTTTAGCAGTTACAATGCTGGTATCTACATATTTTTTTGTTGCAATATCCCCAGCATATACAGGAGGATCCTTAGTTACGAACGCATCAATTTCCTCAGTTTTAGCTTGTAAAGCTACAAGTGCGTTTTTATATTGGTTAAACAAATTATCAACTCTTATATTTAACTGAGAGTCAACGTATTCTTTACTGGCAGCATCAGAACTAGCTGAAGGTGGTAACACATTGCTTATCCTCACATTGCCAATATCGACGTTACCTTCAGCCGTTTGTGGAAACTTTAATAACGTATTACGGAGCAGAGATTGAGGAGGTCTATTTGACATCGTCGTCGACCGACGTCCGAATTTGTCGAGACTCATCTTGCAAATAACATTAAAACGATGTGTTACATTAGTATATAACGTTGGCTTCTCTTAGCTCATTGATGATTGCAACTATTTCATTGTTGTGTGATGTATTTCCAGCGTGTTTGGAAGCTACTAACAGTTTAAGCCGTTCCACAAGTTCATTGACATCGTCCCAGTACACGTAATGAATAGGGTTCTCATTGTAGACCATTGCAAGTCCAACTCCAGATCTCGATATACTGCTAGTCGATTTCGATGGCTTTCTCGGTGGAGGAGGAAACATAGGTTTAATAATATCTAGATATTTTGATCTCGATGTACCTTTTAGACGTCCAGCTGTGTTTCTGTGAGCGTTAGTTAAATTTAAAATCGTCTTGTATGTCAATTTATCATCATCGGTATAATCTTCAGGCTCATCATAAAATATCAGTTGGTAGAGACCAGGTGTCCCTTTAACATAACCCCCCTCTGTTATAATAGCTCCAGTATTCCGATCAAAATCGATATTTTTCCCTCCGAGAAGCCATTTAGAGTGAGTCGAATCGTAAACTGGACCGTAAACTAGGTCTATATTTGGACTCTTATTCCAGTAATCAAGCATATACTTATGTGATATTTCGGGATATTGCTCCAGATACTCTCTGAAGACCTCATCCGAAATATGTTCTGAGGTCGGCTCTGAAGCGTTGGAATATACACTCTCATCATCATCATCATCATCATCACCCCCAGTCTGAGCTACATCTTCCATCGGAATAAAATTAGTGGGATGGCTTGTATATTCTGTTTTTAATGGTTCTTCTACTTCGGGTTCTTCCTCTTTGGATTCTTCTTCTTTCTTTATATTTTTTAAAACTTGCGCAGATTCATGAGACGTTGTAACAATTTCTTTTAGAGGTTTTATTAGAGGTTTAAATAATGTATTTAATGTCCGATCCTGCTCAGATCTACCCATCTTGAGAGCCAGATATTTTCGACGTATATCACGTGAGAGTTGTAGAACTTTACGTTTACGAACATCCTGCTGGTTTAACATCTTGCTGCATATTAATCATACACCACATGGAATTACATTTTTATATACAAGTCGAATCCTTTACGATACCTTCCATTGTTGAGAGCAAAATCTTTTACAACAACAATAGAACCATATTGATCACTCCAACATTCAGAACAGAGTTTTTTAAAGCGATCAAAACTCATGTCAGGTGACACATGCTCATCGAATACGTGCCTCAGGTTTATTTCATCCTGCTTGAAGAGTACAATTAAATTACAATTGTCTCGAATCAGTTGTTTGGGTATTTTTGAGTACGTTTGGCATAGATAAGCAGCATCAATATCCTTATGACGGCCCATTGAGTAATATTCCCGAATTTTCTGTTGCCCATCGCAAGCTACATCGTCAAATATGAATATGGAATTTGATTTAGCTTCAGCGGGACTTATTATTTCCTCATTATCTTTGAACGGGAAATAGTCTACTCCTTTCGTCTTACTTAGTACCTCTTGAAGCAACTCGTATTTCGGTTGATACAAAGATTTGGAGTAAACGTAAACGTTTTTAAATTTCGCGCCATTCGGATGAAACAGTAATGACAGCATTACGTTTGTTTTACCACACCCACTCGGTCCACATATCATTGCACGAAACGAGTTTGGTAATAACTCGCCATGTTTACTTTTCTCATGCTTGGAGGTAAAGTCCAAGTTTTCAATCGGAAGCGTTTGTTTCTGTTGAATGACCTTCATTGTATGACATTTTTAGTCAAGTCGTTGTGTATAAATATATAACGTGATGATATGTCACAACCAACGTCGCCACCATGTTTGCGTGTGTGACGTAAAACGTGACATGTGTGACGTGCGAGACGTTTTACGTGACGTGCGAGACGTTTACGTGACGTGCGAGACGTTTTTCGACGTTTACGTGTGTGTGTGTGTGTGTGACAAGCTTGAGGAGCAAGTTGTTGTGTATATAAATATATATAACGTGATGATATGTCATCAGTTCAAATGAGTCTTTACTTAGGTAAAGGTGTCTTAAATTCGCTCATAAACAATCTGCCCTTTCAGCTCCACATTCCGACCTATCAATACTGTGGTCCGGGCACAAAGCTACAAAAACGCTTAGCACGCGGTGATTCGGGCATTAATCCCTTAGACGCTGCCTGTAAGGAGCACGACATTGCATACGCTCAACACAAGTCCTTGAACGATCGACATAAGGCAGATCAAATACTCGAAAACAAAGCTTGGACACGTGTCAAATCAAAGGACGCAACGCTTGGAGAAAGAGCAGCTGCTTTGGCGGTGACCGGTGGCATGAAGATCAAACGTAAACTTGGAATGGGGGTTGGGCAGCAGAAGAAGAGTTCCTTTAGAAATCATGTAATCAGCAAGGTTAAAAAGGCTATGAAAAATAGTCCTTCTACAACTCTACAGAAGGCCGCCTCGCAAGCTTTGAGAGCCGCGAAAATCGCCGTAAGGAAAGCTGGTGGTAAAAAGCGAATTCGACTACCCAGGACGATACCTTTTGAAGGAAAATCTGGAGGATTTCTACCATTGATTCCTCTGTTTGCGGGCCTTTCGGCACTTGGAGCCCTTAGTGGTGGGGCAGCAGGAATAGCTAAAACCGTAATCGATGCTAAGAATGCGCAAAAGAAATTGGAAGAAGATCAACGTCACAATAAAGCTATGGAAGTTATTGGGGCAAAAGGATCCGGTCTGTATATGAAAAAGAACGCTCGCGGAGGCTTTGGATTGTACATGAAGAAACAAAAAAACTACCAATAAAGCTACCCAATAGACCGTTATATGATGTGGACCTTTTGCGATATGCCAAACGTTTAAAAATTCCTCATTTTAGAGGGGTTTTCATGCGTGACTCTCTACCACATCAACAGCCCCGGCAACGCGAATGCGCTATCATAAATTTGGATGACTCTAATAATCCGGGGACTCATTGGGTAGCATATAGAAAGATAAACAATGTTGTTGAATATTTTGATTCATTTGGTGACTTGAAGCCACCGAAAGAACTCGTGAACTATGTGGGGAAGAATGTTCGCATCTATTACAACAACGACCAATATCAAAACTATCAACAAATCAACTGCGGACACCTCTGTCTACAATTCCTATATGATGGAGCAACATCGGGAGTTTAATGAAATGAGAGACGTCATTAAACTCTTGATGAAGAACATTACCTACGAGGTTTGGCGAGAAATTCCCCAGAAATACCAACAAGAACTAACACAATTTTTACCATGTCAAAATTATGATTTTCATCGATGGAGTGATGTTTGCGGTAATGAGATACCAACATGTTTATTTTGTGGAATTACTTATAAATAAATTTATTTTTTTGAAGTAGTTTTTTTATTTAAGTACTACCTCCCATTGATATGCATTAGTCATGTCTTTGCTTTTGACGCTAACGAGTCACACTCACGTGTTTTCGTTCACGCCTCCGACCCCAATTGTGCTCGATTCTGAAAAGAGATATTTCCTAGCAGTACTTGGCTTCCACTCATACAACTCGATACCCAATATTGACGGTGAGAAATTTTTCTACTACGAAAACAACGATAGAGGAAAGTTGAGAGAAGTCGCGATTCCTACCGGTTGCTACGAAATAACTGACATTGAGAAGCTAATTCAAAATTCTATTGCTCCAAATACGGGTGATACACTATTTTCGTTGAAGCCAAACAACAACACCTTCAAGTGTGAAATATACAGCAAACGTCACGCAATTACTTTTGAGAATCACCCCAATAGTCTTGGGCAGATTTTGGGATTTTCCAACAAGGTACTGGCCCCCGGTGTTGTACACTCTTCAGATCTCCCCGTCAACATTATAAAAGTATCAAACATTCGCTTTGAGTCTAACATTACCGAAGGTGCCTTCTACGGAAACAGGCCTGTCCACACCATCTTTGAATTTCCGATTACAGTTGACGCCGGCTACGCAATTGTGGAAAGACCTAATAACCCAATATATCTACCTGTTACGAATACCGGGGAAATTAGCAACATCACAGTGCTGGCTGTAGACCAAAACTTTAAGCCCATAAATTTTCGAGGAGAACAAAGTGTCCTTCATCTAGAGTTAGTAAGACGATAATAAATGGGTTTGGTGATAGATTATAAGAACAACGCGGTCAGTTCAATAACACCATTCGCTGCTAGACCTCCTCCGAGTCAACGAGAGCTAACGCCTGCAAATAAATTGTTTCTTCAATCGCTTGGATTAACCATAAAAAAATATGGTAAATCGTCAAAACGTACAAATGGGGGACTACGGTAAACGTTCACGTACTGAAAGCATTGATCCGAGTTTTAACCTCTACCAACAACCCCGTTATGATGAGTCTATTAGAAGGATGGAATATCGAACGTGCTCACCGTTCATCAAATCCTTCAACAACAATGATGTGGTGGAATTTGTTGTCAATCAAGTGGATTCATTTTTTGCCATGAACGAGTCATTGCTCGAAATCAAGGGAAAATTGGAGGTAACAGGAGGAGGAGACGTTTCTCTGGTACCCAACTTTTGTGCCTTTCTCTTTGACTCATGTACGTACAGCGAGAGCGCCAGAGAGATTGAAACGGTTCGTGATCCTGGAGTAGTGAGCGCTGTACGAGCTCTTCTCAACTACAGCGCATTAGATACAAATCACATGGCTATCGCTGGTTGGAATGGTACTTCCAACCCTCCTATGGACGCTTCCACAAAATCGTTTAGTTTTTTGATGCCGCTCAAGCATATTTTCAACATATTCAACGATTACCCCATGATCACTTGTGGAAGGCAAACAATTCGATTGGTTCGCGCTCGCGATGATAGTGATTGTCTTATGATTAAAGAAAAAACTACTTCTACTGGTACAACAAACACTTCTGCAACAATTAAGATCGAAACCATTGATTTGAAAATAAAACATATATATCCCAATGATGAAATTAAAATAAAATTGATGGAGGCCATTAGAAGCGATACACCTATACTGATACCGTTCCGCAAATGGGAACTTAATGAGTTGCCTGCAGTTACGAGCGGTTCGCGAAGAGAAATTTGGGCTGTTAAAACTACTATGGCCGTTGAACGCCCAAGATTTGTTATTGTATGCTTCCAAACCAATAAACGAAACAATACTGCACAAGATCCAATGGCTTTCGACAATGTCAATGTAACCAACATTAGACTGTCACTGAACGGAGAGTATTGGCCTAATGAAAGAAACATGTTGGACTTTGTCAAAAACGACTACGCCATGGCTTACCATAATTATGCTGAATTTTACCCCAGCTATATGCATGGCTCAGCCGAAAAACATCCTATACTGACCTACAAGGAGTTCAAAAACAGAGCCCTATTTATCATAGATTGCTCAAAACAGGAAGAAACCATGAAGTCCTCCACTGTGGACGTGAGACTCGAGCTCGAAACGGATATTGGATTTCCAGCAGACAGCAAAGCCTACTGCATCATAATTCATGACTGTCTAATGGAGCACCGTCCACTAAGTGAAGTGGTTAAAAGTTTAAATTAAAAAAATATAATTTGTTTTATTTTTTTTTTATGTTAATAAATGAAATGAAATGAAAAATTTTTGAGTTTTAATAAAACACCTTTTGTATATTTTTAGTTGTTTATTGCAACATAACACGAGGATCGAAATCTTCTTTGAATACATTTATAAAGAAATTTTAGTAATAAAATACATATAGCAGATAATGAGATGCACGATATTGTAAATGTCTTGTTAATTTGACCATTTAATTGTCCATCCTTGGCGTCATCGGAACTGATGTTGGTTGTATTCGTCTTAAGAGGTAACATGTTTTTTTCGGTATTCTTATATTGTCCAAATTTAAATTTCCCAACTGTTTTATAACGTTTTCTTTGTCTTCGTACAGTTTAATATCTTTACGAAGTTGCTTAAGTCTTTCTTCAAATTTAATGACTTTTTCCCAAATATGTTTGTCTTGACGCATACCTTAAAGCACTAAACCTCAAGTGTTATATCTGAATATTGTGTCGAGTTTTAAGAATTTCTTCAATTTTTCTCTATTTTAAAAAGGGTCCTTGGAGCGCAACTCTTGGATATCTCGTGCAGGCCAATAAAAATTAAACTGAAGCCCCCTTTGTTTAGATCGTTAATGTGATTCTTGTAAATTTCGGTAGACCTTTTGGGCAGAAAGGTGACGTTCTCCTCCAATTCCACTAGAATGGATTCCCCTCCAAATTTGGATTTGACAAGCTGAACACGATGAATTTTATTTGGAACGTTGGGTTGCAGGTCCTTTAGCTTAATTATCGGTTTGATTTTAGTATCTGTAGATGCGGTAAATTCGTTTAATTTTTCCAGAAAACTCATCTAAAATAATAATAAAATTTTGAAAAAAATTTGAAAAAAATAATTTTGAAAAAAAATTTTTGGAAAAAAATTATTAAAGGTACTTACAATAAAAACAACTGGAAACTGCTCGCTGAATACTAACTGGCACTGGTGAAGCGACTTTCACGACTGGATTGTTGGTTGATGTGCTTCGACTTTTATAGCTAAATTTGTTTCATGCAAATGTTGTTTTATCAAGGATATGCATTTTTATTATAATTAACTTGCAAATTGTATATATTTAATTTGTTTACGTGGAACGCAATAATTGCATATAATGAATTTTAATTAGTTGTTTAAATGAAGCATAAAATTACTTGCTTGCATTTTTTATAATAATTAACTTGCAAATTACATATATTGAATTTTAATTAGTCGTTTAAATGAAACGTCTGGACTAAAAATGGCCGCTCTCGAAATTTGAATTTGCCGCGCAACAGCGACACTAGCGCCACCAACGCCCCTGGTGGCAGTTTCTGGAACTTCGGCGTAGAACATACTTTGCTACACTACTTATTTAAATACAAGACCTAACGAAAATTTACTTACACTAATAAAACATGACAATATATTTGAGGAAAAACATTCTTGTTTGGATGCAATTAAAAATTAAAAAACACATTGATCTATTTTTTTTTTAATTAAAGAGTTTGCCACGTATATAATATTAAGTACACTATACTTATTTTATTTAATTAAAACATGTCCAAATTCTAAGTTATGGATAAATTGCGGGAACTTGTTAAATATTAAAAATTCAATCATTCAGAATAATATGCAAAATAAAATTTAATGAAAATCAGGAGTATTTTTTTGTGACGAATTTCTAGAAAAATTACACAATTTCAGAATTATGAGAAAGGGTGCTTTGGTTTTTTTTAGCTTTATCGACGATATTCACCCTTCGCAGGTCGAAATTCAAGTATTTTCTATCAAATTCTGACAATTAATTTATATGTTTTTGGGCCCACAACCTTCTAAAAACACTAATTTTTAACAAATTGTTCCACATTTTGGAAATGACAAAGTGTTTTAGAAAACAAAGTATATTCAAATTAAATTCTGCTAAATTATAACAAATTTAAAATCTTTTTTCAAAAAGCCGAATGTTAGATTTAGAATTTAAGTATAAAGTCTATCGTCCTATGAATTTATTATTTTTTAAATTGTTAGAAGATTTATTGTAAATTCTAATAAAATTTTATATTATGTATCAGTGTGACAGTGAAACGTATTTTATATTTAAATGCACATTAATTTTATATGATATAAATATGAACTATATAAAATGTTAAATCATAAACTTTGGTCATAAGTAGCCATTGATATAGAACAATTATAAAAAAGATATCAGAAATTTGACGTACATTTTAAAATTTAATTAATATTTAATGAAAACTTAATCATTTATTTATTTACTAGGTGACCGAAATTTAATATCGTGCTCTTATGTTACATACAATTTATGATAAAAACCAGAAATTCTACTTTTATTATTAATACATTTTCATAAAATCATTAACCTTATTAAGTTTATCACTATCTCCAAAATTGTTTTGTTTCAAACTTTTGACTTTAATATATATCCATATGTAGATAAGTAAATTACATAAATTTTTTATTTCAATCTCGCAACAAGCTCCAATGATGACTTCAGTATTTTACATTTTATTCCTTTGTTTATTTTTTAATAATTGTCAATCTGATCAAGTCTTTACGAAAAATAAAATAAATAGTACAAACAATGAAACAAATATTAGTGATAAAAAAGAATTTTATAGTTCTACCATTCCACCCACCTTAAAAAATGCAGGGAAGGTTTTAAAACGACTCAAGGAAAAATGTAAACTTCTTAAAATAGAACCGTGCAATGATGTTAACATCGATGCTCTAATTAAAAAAGGAGATCTTCCTGATAACTTTTATGATACCACATCACTGGACATCAATACTCATCATGATCGAAACGATAAAGAGACGAAGAATACTAAAGGTAAGCTAAACATTTTTTAAATATTATTTTGTATAGAGCAATCAGCAAATTATTAATACAAAATAAACAATACTCTAATTAAATAATTAAACTATTTAACCGTATTTCTGAGTTTATTGAAATACATGAACAGTGTGCTTGATAGTTTATAGTTACGATTTGTTTAGAAATGATTACACTAACCGTGACGCCAGAGTTTTATAGTCCTATAATACTGAAATATATATATTTAAACTTGCACTAATTTCATTTTTTTTAGATATTTCAAATTTATTTATCACAACACAAACTCCTGAAAACAATACTTTTGTTTATGGTGTAATACACCCAAAGAGCAATTGTCCAGAAGGATTTGTAGCAGATAAAAGAGGAGTTTGTAGAGAAGAAATTTGAGGTGAATCTTAAGTGCTAACAATGGTTTAAAAATTATAAGTATTTAAAAAAAAATTATGTGTAGGTATAAAGTGTAAAAAACAAAATTTGACAATACATTCATGTGTCCAAATAAACGAGTTTGAGGAAACGTATCTATATAAAAATATAATAGTAATATATATTTTTCGATTTGATTTTAAATAAAGACATACCATAAATTTTTCTTAACCAAAAATATAGTTATAGCATTAAAAAAAATTATTAGTATTTTAAAGAAGAAAGAATTTGCAATTATTTTTTTTGTGAACAATTATATATGTAAAGATATGCTAAGTTAAAATGTAGAAATTTGGCAAAATAGCTTAAACAACCAAAGAATCCTTCGTTAATAATTCTGAAATTGAGTAACTTGTCTAGCAATTTTAACATAACCTAAAAATAAAATAGTAGATTCTGTAACAAGAATAGAATGAAAAAACCGAGTACCACTACATTTTCTCCACGACCAGAAATGTACTCGATTTTTCACTCATTGTTTTATTTAAATTAAAATTTGTTATTACGGCGCCGCCTTTTAGATCTGCCATTGACAGTTTTGACATCCATCGATATTGTTTAGAACAATTACGGAATATCATTCCATCACTTGTTATAGAATGGAAATACATACAAAACACATAAGAAGCAAATGTTTCGGAATAAATATTCTCTCTCCAGAGCGAGAATGTTTACATTATATTATTAAAAATATAATTAAAGTAAGCAAAGTGTATTTATTATTATTAAAATAAAATAGTATTGATGCTCCCTCCTTAATTAAAGATCAGTGTATTTTTTTATTTTAATTATATATATAATTAAATATTTAAAGGTTTACTTTTTTGATAGAAGAATATTATATTATGCGCGTTAGATATTAGAATATATACTATTATTGTCAAGTAATTTGTTGCACAAAACGATAACATTTTATTTTAGTAAACTCACCATGAGATAGAAAAATTAACAATTCATGTATGAAATAATTTATAATTAAAAGTTTAATAATATTATTAGTTTATTTTTATGTTTATTACTGAAGTTTATCACTATCGCAAAATTGATTTTTGGTTTAAACTTTTGCCTTCATATAAATATATGAAAATGAAAATATTTTTTTTTTATTTTATTTTTATGTTTTACATTTTTTGCCTTTATTTAGTTATTAATAACTGTAAATCTGCTGAAGCCATTAATAAAAATGAAATAAGTAATTAAAACAATCAAACAGGTATTACCTATACATGAAATACCAAATAGTAATACTTCTACAATTCCACATACCAGGAAAAATGTAAACTTCTTAAAATAGAACCGTGCTGATGTTAACATCGATGCTCTAATTAAAAAAGGAGATCTTCCTGATAAATTTTATGATACCATATCAGTGGAGATCAATACTCATCACGATGATAAACATGAAGAGAGAAGGAATGTTGTTTACATCTTATTTGGTATAAAATATTTACCAATTTGTTAATATAGAATAGACAGAAATAAACAGTACCCAATTAAATACTTATTTCATGATAATATTTATTTTAATCCGTTGTTTATGTTAAATTATAAAAACGCAATAAATAATTATTTACATCAAAAAATTAATAACTTGATCTATTATTCGTTTATTTATAAAACTACTTACTAGTCATTTCCAATATTTTGTATATTCTTGGAAAAGTTGGTGGAAAATGTTATTATAATATTCAAAAGAATTGATCCCCGTTTTTAAAACAGGAAGAACCTATTTTACCTCATATAAATCATTATATTATTTTAATAATAAAATTATTTACATTTACATTTATTTGGGGATCAGCGAAAAACACATTTTATTTCAATTTTATTCAGATTCAAACATAGGGGATAATTTTTTGGATGCGTAAAGTAGAATATTTTTATGTTATTGTAGCTGAATAATTTAAAATAATGTATAATGTAAAATGTATTATTGTTCGATGCAAGGCACCTTTATCGAAGATTTCTAATGCAGTTTCGAAGATTTCTTGTTCCGTTTTCTAGGTGATGTGAATCCGAAAATCAATTTGTGTTCCTAATTTCTCAACACTACATAAACTTACAATGAATAAGTTTCTTATGAAATATCCGCCACGCTAAATACTTTCAAGAAATTTGTTTAATTTTAAATAAAAATCTCTTTTAAAGTCAATCACAGAAATGAAAATATTATTACTGTTTGTTATATTTATCTGTTAAAGCAACAACTCGCTCTTGTACTTTTTGTAAATCTACGGTCAATATTCCTTTTGCTGCCTCTTTCTGAGTAAATTTCCAAACTGTATATATAATTTCTGGGGCTTGTGTCCCTAAAGTTTTATTTTTCACTTTTGTGTTCATTATCAATCCGGCAACGTTGCACTACCTCTCGTCACTTTCAACTCTCGAAGAATGTCACTCGAATGACCAATGTCACCATTTATTTTGTTTCTGTTACTGCGCACCCTGAACTCGTGGTTTCAGATATTCTTGACGAAGTAATCTAGGTTCAATTATAAGACGAAAAAACATTAACTTCAGTCACGTACGTAAAAATGTTAATGTTAATTTCTTTAGACATATCTAAAGATGCCAAGAAAGCGAACCTTAAAAGTCATATGGGAATGTTCACAAAAATCTTTTGAAAACTGTAGAAATTTAAGTTAAGTATAATTTATCTTTCATATTTATAAATATATTCCATAAAATAAGGGTAGAAACAATCATTATATCCACATGTATTTCACTTCAAATGGTATTTTTGAATAATAAAGATCTTAAGGCCGTAATAACGAATTTATGTTTAACCTTTCATGAATACTTGAAAATAAGTAACTAATTTAATATAAAATGAGAAAATGTTCGTTTCAAGTTCTTTGGTAATTTCAATATTAGCGGACATATCGAGCTTTGCCACACTAAAGCGTCACCCTGTATATTAAAGAAAAGTCCCCTTGGTTTAATTAGCCTTATTTACAACTTAACGTAACCTTGGTAGATAATAAATTAAAAAACAAGAAAATATCTTCTTAATTACATTAGTGATAACTGATAACTCGTTAGACTCTAAACGACCTCTGATAATTCCGATAATGCTCCCTCCGGATGCAATACAATTTCACAATAAAGCACAAAATTAAATTTTATAGCATATAGAACATCAAAGAATGAAGAACGTAATAATTCTTACAATTTTGTTGATTTGCTTTGCCACTCAGACAATATGTGGCACAGTAAAAAAGCGGGAAATTCAACCGAACACAGAAAATTCCCATCATCAGCAAAGTGTTATCGAAAAAATCAAAGACAAAACTGGCGAAATCGTGCATAAAGCTTACGAACAAGGTGAAATAGCTGTACAAAAAGTTAAGAGTGGTTTGCACGTGGCTAAATGTAAATTACATCAAGTTGGTGATAAAATTTATCCTCACACACATGAGCATAATCCTTGCTCTGATGAAAATACAAAACCTGATGAAAAAGTAATTAGTGATGGAAGGTTTATTGCTGCCGAAGCTGGACGAGCATATCAACAGAAACCTACAGGTCGAAGGATAACGGACGAAAGTATGTCTTTCTAATTAACTTATACAACAATATCTAAGAATCTATTCAATTCTCTATATTTATAATTTGAAAAACTCAATAGACATTTTTTTAAACATTTAAAAATTAAAATAGTTTAAAATAATTTCATTTTATCTGTAGAAACATTTTTATTATATTTCGGTCTGTTTCTAATACTTCTTTATTTAAAAACAAGAGATATTCTTTATCTTCATCATTTAAATCTTATTGACCATTTAATTTGTTTATTTTATCAATATTTTTCTCTTACGGTTTTTCTTTCTCTAATAAACAGCTCCATTATTTAATATACCTGGGAAGACACTATTTTGAGCGTGGTTAATAAGAAAAATGAATTAAAGATGGTTTGAGTTTTTATCTTTATTTTATATAAATTAAATTCATTTAAAATTGACACAACGCAAAATAATTTTTATATTTCCAACATGATTTTGATCATTTGTAATAATCAATTATTTTTATAGCTTATACTGAAGTAGAAACTGAGAAGATCCCATCTTTTGATATACGACATGGCGGAAGTGATTAATCAACTAGATTTTCCGAGATTTTATACAGCTGTGTGAAAAAGATTCAATTTGAATCAAATAATTTTTGCTTTTTAGTTTATTGTTTATTTTATCAACTCTTTCATTATTTAATATTACTATTTTACATATTTTATTCGTTTAAAAAATTAAACAGTTTTTCTTTTGATTTGTATTTTTATTTTTACAAAGATAGTTTTATAAGGAAAAATATATAATTTTATGAAATTACCTACTACTGTAATAATTTCAAACTTTTAAAAAATAAAAAAATGCCATATTATAACTAGCATCAATATTTTCAATAAGTCGAACACATCGAATACTCGATATCGAACAATAATTCATTTCATGATAATATTTATTTATTTTATTAGTGGGATAAGGGCATTATTAATATACATTGCCTGATGTTGCAAGACGAGGGCATTAGCTCAAATCGATAAAAACCATTTAATAACCCATATGACACGAATTAAAATACATTTTAATTATCAACAACAGCAAATAATGATAAATATGTAAAAATGACATTTCGATTATATTTATTTTACAATTGGTGAATATTTTATTTAAAATCAAAGCAGTTATTTTGAAGGAGCAGTTATTTATTATTATGGCAACCTGACAGTACGTTACAAACCACGTCAACTACTTTTAATTTCTATTAGATTCTAGAAAACGCGTTAAAATGAACAAGTCTGAATCTGAAAGTCTTGTAGATATTAAAGAATGTACAAGGAAAGTAATTTCGTTACTAATTTCACAAAAATCACGAATAAAATACAAACAAGCTTATGGACAATCTAACTTAGTTAGATAATAGCGTTTAATACCTAACTCAAAAATAACCTAATACATAATAGATTCTTACTCAGGCAGTCGTAGATATTTTTTATTGCATAAAGCAACACGGGCTTTATTTTATATTATCGGAAACATTTATTTATGGGCCAAGGTAAAAAAGATTTTAAAAATAGTTATTTTAAAACATTAAGATCCTAACAAAAAAATCACTCTTTTTTATTTTATTTATGTAAGCATTTGGTAAAAAGTAAAGTATGATCTTTGAGACAAGTGGTATATATGTATATATAGTGACCTGAAAGATAAAACAATCTTGTTAGTAAGAAATTCAAAATTATTACTTAAATCTTTCTTAATGAATTTGCATTTTGAATTATTCTTGTCTAGCATTTTTCTTCATATCCGATATTGCAACATGGCCCTTTTCAACAACATCTAGTGTTACTTCTGCTTCAACAAGATTCACCTAGAGATCGAATTCTTGGATTAATTAAAAATCAACAAAAGTGCAACTTTCATCGTTATTATTGCTTAAATTGCAGATTAAATAAAACCGATGAAAAAAAACATTTTTTTGGGCTTCTTCTGCACGTTTCAACCAAAGTGAATCTGAGGATTACTTCTTCTAGAGAACCACGATATTTTTTAACATATTTCTCAACGTTTCTTCTTTTGTCTAAGTCTAAGATGCCGGTGGAATGATTATATTCCAATTGGGGAAAATTTGGTGGTTTCGCTATAGTAGAACCGTGTTATCGAATAGAATCTGGTGTCCTGTTTGGTGCTGTTGTAAGAAAAGTGGGACAGACCCTAAAGATGTTCTGATTAGTTTCTATGTCAGCTTACTGTTCACCAATGTCCCAATCCCAGATTCGCTTAATACTCTGTCAGATTTTCTAACAAATCTTCTAACCATTTGGCGAACAGTGCCTTATCCACATATTTCACTTTCCTAAACCAATACCACCTTCAGATCTCGAGTAGGTTCACCGTTATCTCCAATGGTTGCCAATATCTTCATGGAGAAAATAGCGCTTGAGTCTTTTTCTGGATTATCTTATCAATCAACAATCCAACATAAAATTCAGCATGGAAACCGAATACAATAATGGCTCCCCTTCCTTTTTTCGATGTGCTGATCACATACAAACCACACGACAGAAAACCAACATCCAAAACCAAAACATAATTTCTAGGTAATATTGGTAGTTTTATTTAAACACGATAGTTTCACCCGTTTTCGAGAAAAATGCAATTGAACAGTTCAGAGTTACAGAAGGGGATTTCAAATAACAGACAAGAAAAAGCTTGTAACGTAAGGCTTCTGTTTTTAACGGTAAAGCAGATTTAAAAATAATTTAACATAAAGAGAGCAAACTTGAATTAAATGTTCTACGTGGCCTCCTCCTTTATAAAAAACACAAAAAAAATACATTAAAAAATAATCAAATAAATACGAATTCAAATTTCCCGATCATAATATCCTTTAAATGTCTACATAGAAATTATTTCCGTTCACTACTACATGGTGTCAATTTAAAGGGTAAATTTACAACAATTATAAAAATATTCTGCTTTGTTGAGATTCAAGACTTTGATCAACTTCATTTTTTCAAACGAGAAAGTACAAAACAAAAGTCCAAAGAAAATAAAATGATGATTGTTCTCACTTCAAAATGAGGACAAACATTTCGTTACGCAAAATTTCTAGATGTGAACTAAGTTTTATATTCAAAACAATATCGTTTATTCTTATATCAAAAGAGAGGACCTTTTGCCTAGCACCATCTATAGGATAGGATAGGATAGATTGTTTTAATTAGATCTGCAGATTAATATCTATTTACATTTCCAATACAGATAATGTCAACAAAAGCCTCACTAGAACAGAACCGTACTATGCTCCAACAGAAGGAAATCAACAACAACAAGTACGTTCTGGAATAAAACTGACGCTTGTTCATACAAAAACAAAAATAGCACATTACATTGAAAACTATTTAACCTGGTAGCACATTGTGTCTCCCGTTCGCCGGCCCAATAGCTTGCGAGAATTTGAATTACGAGGCTAGCATGTGCTTAAAATCCGTTGATCACTGTTTACATCCTACGTATTTGAAATTTAAATAGACATTTGTTAAGTATAACAGTAAACTAACAAATCCGATGTTACACATTTTATTACTCAGAAACCACTATATATAAAAATTAGGGAAATAAAATGGAGAATTTTTGGAGAAAAACCCCAATTTTTGGGGAGCAGCAACAGTGTATGCGAAGGCGAGCAAAAGTGATTTTAGTTGTGGTATTAGGTGCCGAGTCATCTAAAGGATCAAGAAAAAGAGTGTTATATTCTGAAAGACGACAAGATGGAAGAAGTTGTGGAGTGATGAAATAGTAGAGCTAATGGAAGTTAAGAACAACGAGAGTGAAGAAGACTGGAAAAGGCCAGGTCCTTGTAAAAGGGTTAAAAACCCAAAATTAGAGAAAACATTAAGGTGAAAACCTAAAATCAATTCGAAACACTAGTGTTCCTTTAGGCCGATGAAATAACTGGAATGACGGAAAATGAGCAAGGGAATAAGATAATAATTAGAACACCACCACTAGTCCTTGAGGCCATACCAGACGATCACATGATATTCATTAGTAAGGTGAGAAATGTTGGAAATTTTAATAATTTTACAATTCAATTTAATGGGGAGAGTATAAATATTTATGGAAAATAAAGATATGAGAGAAATTATGATTAACTAAATGAAAAACAGAGGAATCAATTTCTTTACTTATACAGACAAAACCGATAGAGTTAAAAGAATCGTACTAAAAGCGATACCAAATTTGAACATAGAATATGCAAAACAGAAGTTAGAAGAAGAAACAAAAGTAAAAATAGAAAGGAAAAGACCAGATATTATAGCTTCCTTCTAACTATCAAAAAATAGAGCTACACAATGCTACAATTGTCAAAGATTTGGACATACCCAAATCAATTGTAGGATGGAACCAAACTGTGTAAAATGTGATGTTGTAAATGTGATGGAGAACATACAGCTAACTATAAAGGATGCCCAGTTTTTCTAAAATATTTGGAAAAAATAGAAGAATCAAGAAATAAGAATAGAAGGCAAGGAAGTACAGAAAACAAAGAGCAAAGTAAATTCGAAACTAATACCATTAGACAAGCCATATTGTACAGCCAAATTGCAAAAAAACAGATACAAGAAGTACAAGAAATATTAAAGGAAAAAAATCACATAGTAGACCTAAAGAAAATGATAAAAACTCTAATGAAAAAAGCAATAGTATTTCTGAAATACCAAGAAATTTATAATGAAAATTAAATAGAAAATATTTTGAAATTTAAAATTAGAAAAATTAAAAGCTATCAATCTATTGATTAAATAACAACACAAAGTTAAAGAAAATCCCGGCCATAAAAATAGCTGGTGAAAAATTAATAAACAATAAATATAAGAAATAATAATAATCTGATGGTATCCAGAACATAGAAAACCAAAGAGAAATATCACTCAAGAAAATAATAGGTATAAAGGCCAAACCCTATTATTATTATTATTATTATTATTATTAATGGACGAATCTACTTTTGTCTAAATATCCACCGAGACATCAAATTAGAAAATTAATTACAAGTTCATTCGATTTTAATTGTTGAGTTATTTGCGTCAATCTACAAAAAATTCAGCACTTTCGGTTATAACTGAAATAAAAATCGATTTGTCTCTTGACTACTTTTAAACATTTTTGTTGTAGTTATAAATCGATAAAATATAATAAAACACTTTTTATATAAAGTAAATAAAATGATACTCGTTCGATTTGTTTCAATTTTATAGTTAAAATATGCACACAAAATTACTTAGTAACTTAAATATAATCTAAAATTAGTATTAAATATTATTTAAAAACCATTTAATTACAAGTTACATTAGTTCTCGACATTTACCACTTCTATCAGGAACAGAACCTTCTGGACAATTGGTCTTGACATTACCAAGAATTCTTCTGTAATCTACCGTACAGTTACTATTTTCAGGTGTCAGCAATTCTAAAACAATAAATATTAAAGAAAATAATCTATTTTAACAGTATTTGTTTGATTGGGAGAACGAGTGAAAAACCGAGGAAAAGAATCGATAAATATTAAAAAAATATCCCAAACATCATTTATGGTAACTATTATATTGCTGCAGTACATACTTACTATATACTAATAACAAAAACGTAGTCGCCTAAAAAGTGACATAAATATTAGTTTTAAAAATTGTAAAAAATTAAGTAATTGTTGCCTATTATTAAGGTATTAAAGTAAATAAAATTATAAGTAAATATTTCAGTTTAGTTTACGTATTTGTTACTTAGGCGATGACTTTGTAATAGATGAAATTTTAAAGTACAATGATACAGTATAATTACCTACGTTGTTACTTAAAAATATGGCTTCACGGTTTATTGATATTAAAGTAAGTATTTAAGTAAATTTAACGTATTCGCGACCATTATACATGACCTCAGAGTTTACCGACTTTACAGTAACAGTTTAAGTAAGTTAGTAGAGTATATGGCTTAAAAAGTAACTTTCTAGTTGTCACTACGAAGAAGTTAAGATTTCTTAAAAAAATTCTATAAAATCAGTTTTATTTTGAAGTAAATAAAGGATTTCCTTGTTTGTATATTAGGATGGGATCTTGTAGTACCAAGAAATTTCGTCACTCTTCAAGTTTTTACAAGAGGCTAAAAAAAGAACAAGAGAAAAATGGCTACTACTAAAATATTGGAGGTGAAATTTCGCAAAATACATAAATTATGAGGTAATGTTTAATCGGATTACTGAATTCATATATTTATAACCAATATCGATTTTATTTACTTTGTAATAACTCAACGTCAATTTCTTTAGGTCTATGCAGTAAAAAAGTAAAAAAGCCATATTTGTTGATTGAAATCAGTCAAATCAAAACTACTATATGAAAACATTATCAATATAAAATTTGTTGAGGTAAATTGGGAAATATTTTTCATAAGATTAACTTTTAATTTTATTCAGGAAAAGTGTATTTCAGTATCAATATTTACATAAATTTGTTGTTTTACTTAGTTGCAGTAGTGTGTATTTATTTTACTATGTATATAAATTTGATAAAAAATTTCTGTGATTTTAATTTTTAAATAACATTAATTAGAGATAATAGATAAATATAAGTATGTTTCTATTTTTGAAAATGGATATATGGGTTGGCTAAAAATAAACGAGAGGCAAATACTTTAAATTTTAACTTTTTGCAACGTATTTATTACTACGTAGTTACGTCTTTGTTTAGTTATAAAGTAGTAACGGTGTAAGTCATGTTTGTTCTTGTCTGAGCCGTATAATAAAGTGTGATTTGATTTATATTATTCCAGATTAAAATGTATTTCCAAAATTCTATATGAAATACCTTCCCAACGATCAATACTTTGTGCATCTATTTTTATTGTGTATCCTATTCCGTCTCTTGCTTTTATTTCCTCTTCTACTCGCTCAGTATTATCTGGTGTCTGCCGTTCTATGCTCTGCTTTCCTTTCTTTTTTGTTTCTGTTATTGCCAATACGTCCAAATCCAGTTTCTTGAGGCAGTTCATTTTCTTTGTCTCTTTTATATTCCATGTTGCTATTTTGAGTATTCTTATCCTGTTATATTTGTTCTTCTCGTTTTTCATGGCATTTCTCGTTGTTTTTCTTTTCTCCGTTTCGTTTTTCCTTATTAGTTTTTTGTTGGTTTATTTCTGTCCCTGTTGTGTTTCTCTAATTCCAGAATTTGCCGTCTATAATTGGCTTTTGGGGGCCCGTTTTAACTTTCCTTTTTTTGACAACTTCTTCCTTAGTTGCTTTCCAGATTATTGCTTGTACCTTTCTTTCTTCTCTTTTTAATCGTCGTTGATGTATTTCGCTTTTATTGTTCATTATCATACTTTTATCTATTTTACTGTTCAACTCCACCAGACAAGCTTTGTCACCCATCTTCTTTACTGATTTTGCTTTCGCAGAAATTTTCCATTTCCTTGTAAGTACCTTGGGGTTACTTGTGTTTTCATTGTAGTCCTTAGAGAACTATATTTTTCCTTCTATTTTCTCCTTTTTCAATTTTTTTCATTTGAATTTCTTCTTTTTTCTTTCCTTATTTTCTTAACCGTTTATTTTTGATCATGTGATCTTTTAATTGTTTTATCTTTTCTCTGAATTCTCTTTGCTCTTCTCTTAGACTGCTTATTTCATTCTGTAAACTTTTTATTTTATCGTTATCGAGTTTCTCATTGATCTCATCAGTTTATCAATCTGTTGACAGTGAGGTTCTTCATTGGCCTGATTATTACTTTCCACGTGGGATTTATATATTGTTTTGAAGGCGAAGTAGGTTTTTATACACTAACGTTAAACAACTTCTTTTATTTTACAATACATTTCGTCAATAAATGAATGATTTTGGTAGTTTTCCCTTGTGTTTTCATCTTGATTTATTGTCTCCACGTATTTTCTTGGGTAGATGCTTTGACGAAGGTAATTTGTTTTAGTTGAGAAACAGAGCTATTGAAAGTTAGTGTAGAGTATGCAATTTTTTTGACAAAAAGTAAAAAAGTAAGCACAAATAATGATAATGAGAATCATGCTTCAGAATATAGAAATTAGAATACAGAGATACCTTTAGAGACAAAAAGATAAACCAAGAGGTGTAGCATTTATTTAGTTAGCAACAGAATAATAGGAATAAATGACTTACCTGAATTATCTCCTTCTTCTTCGTTTTCTGAACTATCTGCATGTTTATGTTTAGTATTTTCATCCTCGTCAGAATAGTCATCATTATTTTTTCGACGCTTGGAAGAATTGTTAAGCGCAGAATTTACATCATGCCGAGTTTTATTTGGAGAACAATAGATAATCACAGTGTTAGTTGTGTTTGTAGAATCAGTTTCGTTATTTAATATTCGTCTTCCGCTATTTTGGTTTAAATCTACCTCTTGCTCATTTTCTGGAAATACAATGGCAGTACTTATTCTATTATTGAGAGTATTGTTTGGTTTAGGATCAGTTTTGTGTTCATATTCAACACCATCAGGAAAGACAATAGCACCATGCTCGTGGATATTATATGGGTTGAATTGATTATTAGGTTTTCCAACGTTATTAACATTTGGCTCAGCTTTATTTTCATTATTCGGGTAATTTTGTCCAGTTTGATTATTTGGAGTTGGATAAGCTTGTTGTCCATTACTTGGATACAAATTCTGATTATTTGTTGGAAAAAGGATGTTATTTAGATTCGGTTTTTGTTGTCCGTTATTCAAGTTAGAATCGATTGGCAGTTCTTTTATTAAAGAATTGTTTCTAGTGGGAGAAGAATTATTCTTGGCATTAGTATTGATTCCTTAAAAAATATTGATTAAAAATATTTATGAAAATACATTTCAGGATAAACTAAAAAAACCCAGATTATTACAATATATTGTTTTCGTATTGTGTTCTAAAAAGTTACTGGAAAATATTTTGCAACTTCTAAACATGAGATATCTCAGAAGATGTCTTTTCCTAACCTCATTCATTTACCATCAATTTAAATCAATCAATATAAAAACGAAAGAAGTTAAATACTACATTGTATTAAATATTGAACAATTAATGGTCAAGTATTTTATTGCTCTAGAGAAATTTAGTTTGATCCTGTTTTAGAAAACAACTTATTTGAACATTCTTCCTATTAGGAAGGAAAACATTTCCTCATTTCTCGACTCTAAAGATTTATTAACAAGAATTTCGCATTTAAGTCTTATCTTGGTTTTATCCTGAATTTTACAATTAAAACGACAGAAGACAAGAATGCTGAAATATTTTAAAAGAGACTGAATATTTTTTAAAAAGTGGTGAACATTTATGTACGACATCCTGAGTAGATTTTGTAACAAATACCAAAAGTCCAAAACTATTACTGATGTAAAACTCAAATTAAAATAACTTTAACATTTTGCTATCACAACTTTAAAGCGGATAAGGATCACCAATTTTATAATATTAAGTGGTTTCTGTAAAAAATTATTATTATTATTATAATAATTAGACCGATTCTAATAGGTTTTTATCAATTACATTGGCCTATTATGTTTTTTATACAAAAATATCATACCTGGTTTTTGTTGTATATTATGTTCAACAGTTTCGTTTTTCTTCATGTCTATATTATTAACATATTTAATTAATCCATCTTGTCCAATATTATCAGGGCTCCAACCTAAATATTGGTCAAAATTGTCATCTTAAAAAAAATGAAAACCTTCACTACGTGTTCTAAGAAAACATAGAAATTATTTTTTTCGCATCCAATTATTCTATTACAGAATTAGATCAAAATAAAAAAAATAGGATTTGGCGGTATCTAAAAGCGCAGGTTTAAAATTATTTTTAATTCTATAGGGTGGTTAAAAGCGGTACAATTTTTTTAAATAACATTTATTTTTTGTTAATAACTTAAGTTTCCTGGCATTAATTTATTTTTAAAGCGAAATTTCTCCAAAGAACTACATTTTAAGTTAATTGTTCACAAAAACAATATTTTTTAATATAGTATAATATTTGTTAAGATTTTCATAAGTATTCTGTGACATGTTTTGATATTTAAAAACTCAAATATCTTCAATTTCATTCATAATTTGTCGCAATTTCCTTGTAAACTTAATTTAACAATAGGAATATGATTGATATTTTATTTTAATTCAAAATTTGCGTTGCTTTATTTTAAAATTTCAAAATAATGTCAAAATACTTAGATGTGAACTAGCCCGATAATATCATGTTAAAATTCATTTTAATTTTTGATTTCTAGTCAAAACATTATTCGTGTTTAAAGTCAAAATTTTCCAATATGGGTTTTTCTACGTTTTTTCAAAAATAAAAAAAAATCGACATTTTGATTATTCCTTCGATTAACCCTGAAATTTGCTATTTGGGTTTATTTAATGTTATTCTGTATTTTTTAATTAAAATGTTTTTTATTGTTGAATTTTATTTACTATTAATTTGTTCTAAACAACTATAATAGAATTTAAATAAAATTTTTAATAAAAAAAATCTATTACAATATATATATATTTTGTCAAAGGAATATATAAGTATTATTTTTCAATCAATAAACTATGTATGGTCCTAATCTTCTATTATTTTTTGTAGAGACTGAAAAGTATTATTTTATAATTTTATAATAGTAATGATTATACTAAACAACAATTCACAAACAAAAAGAAAAGGATCTTAAAAGATCAAAAAGCATATACATTTGACAAAACAACCATATGATAAAAGACCTTTATATATTATAAGTATGTTATCATAAATAATTAATTAATTGCTCATTACTTCACACCCTGCATTATAAAAACAAAAGTTGTGACATAAAATTGTTTGTTCAAATCTTTCCAATCTTTCCAATAATGCAACATAGTTATGTCTATTAAAATAAATATTGACTCGTTATTATTTAGATACGTGTTAACTATTAATTACAATGATTTGCAAACTAGCCATTTTTGACATATTATATTCAAAAAAATATTAGCACAAATCATACTTTATTAATAAATAATTGTGATTCGTACCTATATCAAATTATTCTCAAGAAAAATTCCTGGAGCTTACCTTGATTGCCGATTTTATTTTCACCCAAAATATTGCTCAAATTAAGTCCATTATTACCCCAATCCATGTATTGAGGATCCCAGTTACCCTCAGGGACCCCATTTACATTCCCATTTTGTAATTGGAGACATGGATCCGGTGAAACATGGTGCTGATGATGAAACAATTTCATATTAAACTGGTGCAGTTTACAACCAACTTCTTGAAAATGATGCTTCACTTTATCCAACACATTTTCACCCAAGTTAAAACGAAATACCACAAAAAATATTAATATAACTAACAAATTATTTACAGTTTTCATTTTAAATGTTTTAAGGACAAACTCAAAAGTCGGAACGAACAGTGAACGTGAACATCATAATTTATGTATTGAAATTACTTATTAAAAAAATATATTGTGGATTTGATTAAAGTTATCATTAGTTTGAGATAACAAATTTTCTTGGAAACGTAAACATAATTTGTTTAACCCAATTATAATCGAGCTTCTGCAATATGTTGTTGAAAATCACCAGGCATTTTTAAAAAAGAAAGATCTCAAATGAATTAAGTGATAGACGGGAAAAACGTTCTCTAGGGGATTTTCTATTTTGTTATTAAAATCAAATTATGTCTTGATGATTTAACAATTATTTATTATTGCTGGAGTATTATTTATTCATTTTAGCACTGAGTACCGTTACCATTAGTATATACCTATCAAATATTTGTTTTATTAAAAATGTTTAATTTTAATCAATAAATATGTGAGATTTTAGGCCGCTTAAAAATTAAATCATTGTTGATAAGTTTATTGCCATGGTCAGGTCACATAATAAAATTAAGGTCATATAGGTTCACATTTAATATTTCAAAATTTAAAACACAAGGTGTTCCGTTCATGAAAAGCTAGAACAAAAAGCTTAACGCCTATTGGTTGGAAATCGCATAGAAAAACATTTCATATATCAACCCCTGCTCAGGTTAATTACCCCCTTGAAAATTTTAAATGGCAAATAATACCCAAAGGTTTAATAAGGACTACCAAGTATCAATAAAAGAAAAGGTAGAAGCTACACCAAAATGAATAAATACTAACAAAGAAGAAGATGAAAAGATCAGAAGAGAAACTATAAAAACAATAATAATAGCCGAAGAGAACATGTACACAGAATAAAAGAAGAAAAAGAAAAATAAACCTGAAAATGAAACTTTATAATAAAGATAGCGATCAAAATAAAAGCTATAAGGAGAGAGAAATAATAGGTACAAAGTAATGCAAAAAATAGTAGAAAATGAAGAGGAGTATAAGGAAGTCTGGAAACACTACTTGTATGACGAAGAAAACAACGCTGCACTAAGAAGGTTTAGTAGGGAAAACAGAAACGGAAGGCACAGAGGAGATCCTAATAAGAGAAGGTACTTTTCCTAAAAATTCTGGTGCTCTGATTGATTGCCAGGAAATGCTCCTTGACTTCGAAAGCTTAAAAACTTGGCTGGGAGATCATGCTATTTTTGGAAAAAGCTTGGTTTGGTTAATATTTAAGCTTGACTTGATTTTTCAAAAGCTTAATTTGATTTCAAACCAAGCCAAGCCTATGAATCACTAACCCCTACAGAAAAAGGCCAACTTTCGATAGATTTGGCGATCTAGTTGAATTGGTCCTCCTCTACCAATTCATCGTTCTGGAAATTGAACTGAAATTACTACATTGCAGCCTCTGTTGATATACATGGTTGTCATGTTTATGTTTGTTTTGGTTTTTCTTAGACAATCTATGGAAAGATGTCGTATAATTTGAAATTAGTCGGAAATATAATACATTCTCTGTTCTAGTCAACAGGTTATGGGTCCAGAAGGTAACATCCCTGAGTAAACAGTGACTTGAGATAGAAAATAATGTATTGGTGTAATCAGGAAATTCCTGAATAAAAATGTCGTCAGCCCAATTATTTTGTTTGAAACCGTTTGATAGTAATGGCTTTTCAAATTGAGAATTTGTTATAAAACGAAATTCTAACAGAAGAAGACGATAAGAAAATACAAGCCAGAAATATTATCGTACAATTATTATCTGATAATATTGTTGATAACATCAAGTACAAAAAGTATCAATTCAAGCAAATTTACAAAGAAAACTATGTAGCACGTCCTTTAAAAGTAGATCACTTGATAATTTCGTGCTAGATTTTGTAAAAACTGTACAAAATCTAGTGAAAGAAATATTCAAGATATATTATCAAGCCAATACCTGAAAGATATGGATTTTCAATTCATCGAAAATTAATTGTTACAAGTAAAAATATGGCAACTAAATTCAAATGTAGGGTGAAATGAGATATTTACATTGCGCTGTAGAAATTCGGGGGTAGATACCATAATGTTCATATTGCAAAAGAAGTAGGCAAAATTGCATTTGTGGCAAATGTTCTTGGTAGATCGTATGACACAATAGTGAAGTCTGTTAACGTTACTGAAAAATATCTATTACCTATTATTATTTCATTAATTTTGGATTTTAAAGCCACCAGTCACTTAAAAAGAGAACATTTGATGGAGGAACAAGCCGTTGTTTATTCAATTATTGTCGCAAAGAAGGATACCAGAACTGTAGCTTGTAAAAATGAAAACTGAAAATAATGTATTAAAATAAAATGTGTATTTATATGTCCTGATTTAGAATACAATTTACTCTCTGTAAAATGACTACAACAAAAAATTAATATATAAAAATGGTGAGGCAAAACTTTTAAAGAACAATAAAATTACAATAATAGGCTGTACAAAAGGAAATTGATTCTTTATTAAGAGAAAATTATACAAAATTATGTCCCAAGACAAAAAGGTAAACTTTTTAAACGTTTTCTATGATGGTATGAAATATCATGTCACCTTTATAGATCATTTTTTTATTTTGGATACTATTCTCTTATAAAAATAAAAGTGAGGAGTTACATAAATTTCAATAATATGAAGTAATGGTAACCCGTCATATATGTACGATTTATTGAAATTAAAGATCCTTTACAGGATATTAATCATTTTAATCCTATGAAACACTCTGTATACTACGAATTTTAAATTGTAAAGCTTGACTCTATCTATAATAGTTATTTCAAACATCTTTTGCTATCCCTTAAGACAACGAAGGTATCGAACTCCGGTATATAAGTTGATCATCCTGTATAACTTCACTGGTCGACCTGAGTTGTTCGAGCACATTTTCTTGAATGTGCCTTTTAAATTTGTTTTAGTAAAATTTAACGAAGTAATTATGGAAAAACTATATCAAAGTCAGTTTGAGTTTACAATTTTTACATTCCTTTAATTAATTAATTTAATTTAATAAAATCAGTTGCTCGATAGTCGCAATTAAGCATTTATTAAGAAAATTTATAATATATAACCTTGTGGTATGAACTTTATTTACAAATTCGGTTTTTTTTTTCGTTTGCATACGGTAAGCTTTGCCTCAAAATTTTAAAAACTTGTCGACCAAAAATAATTGCACTTCTAATTCTAATAATAACACTATTTTAAAGTTGGCAGGATTTATTGTATTTATATAAATCTCGGTTCTGTAAATTAGGTCCTAAATATAGGAACGAATCCTGACGTAATGCTTTATTAATTAAAAGAATTTTTTTCATTCAATGAATAAATAACGTAAATGGAAGATAGTTTGAATGTTTTGAATTGAACACATCAGGTATTCCCGATAAGGTTAAACATTGATAAAAAATCATAAACATTTTTAGAAAGGCCAAGATTTAGTCGGTACACATACTTAGTGTCAATAGATGTTATTTCTCTAACTGTGAAAATAATTTTCATCTCGGTAAATGTGTAATTTTTCCTATTTTTATTGTGTTGTTTTAATTATTGTTGATCGACTTACACACATCTGCGACTATCGGATGATTAAAATGATCATGTATGTATAAAAATGTGTTAATTCTATGCACTGCACTTCTCAAACCAGAAATAGTAACTGTTGTTCCATTTATTTTCAATGCAATATCACGAAAAAGATAGCTGAAGAATTGATAAACTCATTTATGTGTCATATACGTAAAAACAACAAAATAATTTTCATTTCGCTGTCGATTGCTTGAATCAGGTTTCTGATTTTACTTGACACGAAAAATGTTAAATTGAGAACTTTTAAATTGATAAGGAAAAATACATTAATACTTCAAATACCATTATAATTCTTAAATATGTCGGCGTAAACGATCTTGTCACAGTATAATGACGATATTTTAAACAGACACTTCTTTAAATTATTTAATAGTGACCATTATTTCATTTGTAAACAATTTCTTTGTTTCCAGTGTGCATAACATTTTTCAATAAACTTCTTTTGAACGACACATGTAAGTCGATAATCAGTCACTAGTATGACTATAAAAACTGATTGGTAATAATCTGTGAAGGAGGATACTACAATTCAGAAAAGTGAGTATATTTTTTTCAAATTTACAATATCGGTATACTTTGATTGTCAATTTATTCAAAACTTTTGCTTAAAAGTTCTCAAATTAATGGTACACGTGATAACTTTTTTATAACACTAGAATGTCTCAGATATTAATATAATACATTGACTGGCAAGTTGATCAATTATTCAATTCCATACTACTTGTTTTACAATTTTAACTAACCATAGGGTTTTCACCCCATAAGTCACTTACAATTCGACATAACATTTACTTATTGTTCTAGTTTTTGAACAGATTCTAAATTAATTAGGATAATAAATAAAAAAAAAACTAAGTTTTACAAGTTCTAGTATAATTAGTTAGCGTTAAAAGTTTTCCAGGTTTTCTTTCAAAAAAATGGGAACATATTTTTTTATTACTACTATCAACATCCACATTTTATTATCGTAAATTTGGCTCCATGTTTGTCAATAACACAAATCGTTCTAAAAATTCTTGTCAGATGTCAAAAATATTGTTCACACTTAACAATCTTCGAACTAAAATATTTTTTAAATAATTTTTATATTTTATTACCTGTAGGCTTATTTTGTTTAAAAATGTCATGCCCTTGTAGTGTTTATTTTCCCGTAGCATTATTTTTATCGTTTGAAAATTTTATTATAAATTACTTTCCATGAAAATTATCTGCCGTTATTTGCGAAAAATAGAAATATACAAGGTGATTCATCGAAGTCCAGCAAAGCATATACCTGAAGCTGACTTCAACGACCTGTTTTCATTTCATTAACTAGACTGAAATTTCAAGTATTTGCCGAAGGAACATCGAACCCAGAAAGCTACGTAAAGGTGCTAGGAAATCTAATTAGAAGGCTAAAGCTAGATAGTAGATTTTAATAACAGGGGGATCACAACAGATCTAGAGAGGTTACAGTGAATTAGGACTGGTAATCTAAAGAAGGAAGTAAAATACAGACCAAACAACCCCAAAAACTGAAGAAGAAGAAGAATTTAAACAATAGTACATGCCGAAACTTCAGCTTTTGGCAAAATTACGTGCTTCCTCCTGTATACCAGGATCCTCTGCTGACCAAAACGCAATACTCAAATATTTATGAGCGGTAAGGTTAAAGGAGGTTTTAGGTATATATTGGTCATTTAGGGACGTAAAAATTCACAAGGGGAAGGGCAAGGTCCTAAATTAAATATAGAAATAAAATTATAAAAAAAAATTTAATATTTGACAAAAAATGTACAACAATCAAGTAATAAGGTAAATTGTGAAACTGATAAGCAATTTGTGTAAAAAAAAAGTTGAAATTGGATAATCAAATAACGTGAATTAGAACAGTCGTAAGAAGCAAACACAAACATATAGAAAAAAAGATAATAGCACATGTTTTAGAGTTTTATATATTTTATCCTAATTTTAACTAATCTTTAATACGTTTGTGTTCGTTTCTTGCGACTGCTCTAATTCGTGTTATTTTATTTTAATATCTACTTTCATCTTTTCGGAATGTATTCATTGCGATTAAACCAAATAATTTGGTAAAAGACTAATTAGTCAATTTTACATCATCGAATTTTGAGATTCGAACCTGAAGATGTGGCCCATTTTGCCACGAAACCGGTAGTTTTATCCTCTTTTTCTCTAAAAAAAAAATAAAAGAATTAATATGAGCGTATAGATAATATTTCTAAGAACTGTCTTTTCAGAACAATCTCATGGTCACTCCTATCTCGTAACTTAATACCTCACTTGATAAGAGCCCCAGAAACACATTTATCCGCTACTTAAATGAACACTAATTTATTGCAATGAAATAAATAAGTGCTTTCTTAATTAGTGAGAACCCAAAAAAGTACTATTTTCAGTTAACTAATTATCACATTGGCTTTCTTAAATGACGAAAATTCATGCGGTTGAGAGATAAGCATTTAAAACTTATTTTGTAACCCCAAAATAAATTCTCTGAAACAAAATTAACCAGTCAATATCCGATAGTTTACCTTAAAATTTACTTATAAAAAAAATTTACATTGGCGGCCGAAAAAATCCAAAATAGTCCTATTAGTGCCGGTAATTAAAATGAAGATAAACTCTTTGTCGTGGCCGAACCTCAATTATCCTCCTGTTAATAATAAAAGAATCCCAAAGGTAAACTATAACTAAAAATCCAAAAAAAATTAATACTAGTATAAGGAATTGACAAAAGTCTACTTTAAGTTAAGCCGTACTTGAATCTCCATCAAAATTCCTGTTTTAACTTTTCAGAATCCTTCTTACGACTCTTTGAGCCCTAGACAAGACTCCTTGAGTCACCAAATCAGACCGAAATATCTCCTTCAATTTTTCTATCTCGCGAAATCCCCTTTTCTGCTTCACCGCTTGGATCTTTGAAAACTGGCAAAAGTTTTATGTATAGAAGGAGTCAACTTAACTTTGTACCATAAACATATTCTTGAAACACGACCTCAATTTTTTTAAAAGCCGCAAGTGTAAACAATTAGCACTAGTTGGGCGATTATTATTTTATTTACAGTTTACATCAATGGAAAGTAAGTAACAATATATAGTATGGAAATATTGAAAAAACTTTTTCTACCTTTCTTTTCTATTGCGTTGGATCACATTTTAAGAACCCCGAAAACGGTTCATTTACAAAAAAAGCAGGTTTAAGTTTTTGACATTCTGACAATTTCTTGCAAAGTTCTTAAAAAGCGGAATTCAAAAATGTATCACAGTTAAAGTTTTATGTATCACAGTTATCTTAGAAAATTAAAATGTAAATAAATAAAGTATTCTATTAAATTTTCAAAATTAACAATTTAATAACGAAATAGATATTAATACGTAGAAAAACTTAATTTAATGCATAAGATGCTCAAAATATAGTTCATTTACTTTCTGTCTACATATAAATTCCAAATTGTTTTTTAACCCAATTAATTCGCAAAAATCTAGAGGAGTAAGATAGAGCGATCTTGTTGGCCCGATCCATCTGCTCAAATATACATTATTTAAATAATTTCGAAACCGACCAGCATAATTGGGCATAGCTAGAATTTAATATTGAATTTAATTTTTTAGAAAATTGGCCGTGAACTTTTCGAATAGCGATAGATTTTCTTCAGGTTAATATCTTACATTCTATCGATGACGACACCGTTTAAATAAAATAGCTAAAGCAAATATGTGGTAAATACTTTGAATTTTGTAAAATATTACTCACGCAGTATCGCAATATCGATCATGCAACATAAGTGGCATTCCCGAGAAATAGTTTTACAAATTGACATAAAATATCCACTTGCTTATTTTTACAAGTCGGTTTTCTCCCAACCATATAAAAAATAAAAAGTTTGTGATAATAGTTATCATTTGAACAACCAAGAATATTTATTAAAGCTTTATTAAACTTTCTTAAACAGTCTAGGAGTTATTTTCTTCTTAATTTTTAGTACAAGTATTTTTATTAGAGCAATTAGCTGTACTTACTCTTTGAATATTCAAGAGTATGATCAAGAGCTACCTCAAAAGCAACTACTCCATTAAGGAAACACGATCGATTAATTTATTACGATTTTTATTCGCAGGAACTGAAAAAACAAAAATATATTTTTGGTTCCATTCTTACAGATCGAGGCACTTGACAAGAATTTCTAAAGCCCTCTGAAATAATTATATTATCTTTTAAAAATAGATACTCTGAAATTTGTTAGTTTCTGTATATAATGATTAAATTCGTTTATACAATGAAATATTTTCTATTACACTAAATTATATTTTTTATTTTATACAGGAATATGGGAAAAATTCTCGTAGCGACAGTTTTCCTGTTAATGGCTGTCTCCCAATCTCACTGCGGTCTTTTCGATACACTCGCAGAAACTATGGTAAAGGCATACAAATTAATTAAGAATGGAATATCCACTGGTTACCACAAAGTCAAATTGTTTTTTCAAAAAGAAAATGAACGGCATCACAATCATATAAAAACAAAATTAGTAAATTGTAAGATATCAGCAACTTCAACAACGCCTACTACTACTGCTAGTACTACTAGTACTACTAATCCAACATCAGAACCTCATTCTTCAAGTACCACCAAAGTAATAGTACCATTAGATAGTATTGCTGTAAATAACTATGATGAAGGAATGCCTATGAAGAGCAGCGAAAACGGTATTCATATTTTTTCATTAAGTATCACCCATGTTTTATACTGTTGAAATTAGTAACTGTAGAATGATTAGAATTATTTCTAGAACTGTAGAGGGTTTAGCTAACTTTTTAAAAATTTTAGGTAATTAAGGTAATTGATATTACTCATTTTCTTTTACATTCCTCCTTCTCCTTTAAAAGAACAATTTTGCTCGATCTTATCAAATAATGGGATTTTTTGAATAAAATCTACATGACATGTAAAAAACTCAAAAAAAGACATAATTTACATAAAAACGAAATCAAGAAGAGTTACATTTTGAGGAGATAAATAGATTTACGTAAACGTAATTTTTAAAAATGTCTTCATTCATTTGAAATATTTTTCTTACTTCCAGTTTTCGAACTGTGATATCATCACGATTTTTTTAAATTGTAATTTTACTTTTTTTTCCAATTTTTTCTGAATACCATGGTAGATCCGTCAGAATAAACCTTCCTAAAAGTAAAAATACAGCGAACGATATAGAAAAAGTAAAATGCTCCATGCTCCTGGAACAAAATTTGTGGAACAGGAAGATTCGCATTTTAAATATTTGGGAAAATGCCAAAAGTGGATCCAAATCATTTCTTATATTTTAAAAAAAAGAATGGATAGACAAGGTGATTTCGTATCATTTCCAGTAAGCCTTTTCTTGTGATATCTGTAGTTACGCCGATTTACTGGTCCATTTAAGCAAAAAGTAAACTCATCTAACAAAATATTGTTGAGAACATTTTCATTTTCGTCAGAAAATTACACACGACGGTCCGGATCATCCTCATTCAGCTTTTGAAATAAATGTGTTTTATACTGATGGTTTTTTTGTTTTTTTAAATTCTAGTAACTAATGATGATGAATGTCAAGGTTTAATACAAGTTGTTAATTCAACTTTGAGGATTTACATTAGTTGCAAGAAAAAATTTTAATTTTATATCATCACCAAGACCGAGAACAACATGATTGAAATCTAAAAAAAAAATCTTAGAAAAATCTTTAGATTAATGAGGGTGCGAGAGAAGATCGAGCCAACAATTAAAATCCATTTATAGAATACCAAGTATAATAACAGGTGATATAAAAGCTTAAAAAACTGGATGGTTGGAGCTCATTTCCAGATTAATATAAGACGAAGTACCATGTATGATTTTAGAAAGAAGAACTGAAAAATGGCTTATTCAAGAAGTAGAACCAGACATTGGGAAGCTAGAAGTGAGAAACTAGAAGGAAATGGTTAACGATAGAAAACAATGGAAAGAAGTAACAAATCAAGCCATTGGATAAAGTAGTTCCTCAAGAACTTATTTCCCAATCAACAATTAGAAAAACTGAAAAAAAGTTTTAACAAACGGGCCATGTTAAAGATATCCCCAAACCAATTTATGATGTCAAAAAACCTGTCGTTATACTTGTATTCCAAAAACATTATAACAGCTCGAGGCTAGTAGCACTGTATAAAAATCTAGTGGTAAAACAGAAAAAGAGGCACCCGTTAAAAACACATTTAAAGAACTGTTCGAAGATTAATTTGATAGAGCAGTCGATTTTTACGAAACCATCATGGAAAGATGACTTTTATAGTCAATCGTCACGTAAAGCACCAGACCTATTAATACTGGGCAAATGAAAATGGATGCAGGAATATAGTACACAGGATCCACAAAAGTACCTTAAGAAATTATAAACAATGCCATACTTTTTTTTACGAAAAGTTAATAATATTTTAAAGAAAAAGCAAGCTTTAAAAAAATTGACACCGTCCTTAAAATTCATATTATTTGTGAAATTGATTCGACTGGAATATTGAAGAAGAGCTATTTTGAACGTCTATTTGCACTAAGGTAATTGTTTTAAAGAGAAAAGTGAGACTCTTCTTCCTGGATTTCATATAAAAGGCAACTATAACTTTTCTCCAAATCCTTGGTATGTAACTGAGGTACCTTGAAGACCTAAACATCCCTGCCAATTGCCTTTCATATTTCCAATGCTGGAACCGTGATTTAAATTAAATAAAACTTAATCTAGATAGAGAAGGTTTTCCATAAGTCACAAATGTGGTGTGTAGGATTAAACCAAAAATACTTTAATTTAAAACAAGACTACTGGTTTCGACATTCAAAAACAAAAAGGTCATATAAATAACAATTGTTAAGCAAACATTCATAAACTTACCAAAATAATTACATCATTCGGTGAAATTAACGTTAACTGGTGTATGGATCACCCATAACAAACTGAAGAAGTGAAAAGGATAAAGGGAACATATCCACAAAGTGGAAAACGGCCTCACGCAGGTCTCTACCTTTAGTATTGGTTGTCAGACTTGTGTGGCTACCTACCCTAATTTAACTATTAAATATTAAATGTGTAATGGATTGTTAAGTTTACCACATATTTGTTTTTAATATCGTAATTAATTTTCACGTGTATTCTTTGGATTTTTACTTTTAACTTCTTATGTTAATTTCATTGAATTTTTGGTAAGTTTATGAATGTTTACTTAACAATTGTTATTTATATGACCTTTTTGTATTTTTGTAGATCTGATGATGATTGTTGAAAGTCGAAACCAGTAGTCTTATTTTAAATTAAAGTATGTGTGGTAAGATTTCGAGTTTTCTTTGGTTTAAAACTTAATTTAACTTTCATATTAATTTTCAGAAGACTTTTGTAGACGATCTGGTACCCAAGAAGCCAGCATGTGGTCTACATTTTAATAAAATCAATTTAAAATAATTATTTTTTCATTTAATTTTTTAGATGTATATATTGAAGATTTTTCAAATGACATAAAATATAGTGGGATTAATTATGGATCAGACGGTGAGTACTGATGTTTTATACTTTTTGGTTGGAAAATCATTATATTTTTCCGATATTAACGACTTTAGCTTTTGATAATATTTTTGTTTCTCTCTATCTTTTAAAAGTTTTATATTGTTAAAGCTTACATGTATATAAAAAATATTGTGCTTAGAATTAATTTTATATATAAATATAGATATATATTAATTGTTGCAGATCAGTGGGAATGAAGAACTAAGAACTGTATGAATTTTAAGTACTCAGAAATATATTGAAGAATAAGTAGTTCCTGTATTCAAAAATCCTCAAATCAGTATTGATTATTTGCAGATGTTTTGATTTATTCGTGTTATTTTTTATTTAATGCTATAGAAGAACTGATTTATACCAAAATAATGCAAATATAATTTCAAAATCATGTATGTGTATTTTTTATTATATGTTCTTGGCAATAGGTATGTACATTGTCTAACGTTTTACAACTTCAAAATCAATAAGTAGCCAATGTACTGAATGTTTAGAATATTATATCCACATATATGAACGCCTTCTACTAAACAGTCAGAATAAAAAATCGATTCACAATAATTCCAAAAGTTTCAAATAGTGTGTACAAAGACTTAAATGTAAACTATAAAATTTTATTTTTCTTAAGAATCTAAAAGTTTGCAAACTTGTAGTTAAGTTAAATATTTTTCTGGATAAGTCTCAAATGTTGTATGTAGGATTTAACCACAAAACACTTTAATTAAAATAGACTAAACTAGTTTCGACTGTGACCGGTCATCATCCGGTCTACAAAAGAGAAGTCATATAAATATAATAAATGTAAGCAAACAATCATAAAACTTACCAAACAATTTTTTAAAAAGCAACAAAAAATCACAAATTCAATAAAAATAACATATGAAGTTAAAGCAAAATTCCAAAAATACACGTGAAAATTAAATGACAATGCTAAAAACAAACACGAGGTAAACTTAACAATCCAATATACATTTAATATATAAAAGTAAAAACATATCTTGTTAAAATGAAACAAAAGTGAATCCACCTATTATAAATATTATCATTACTTGTATTATTATTCTCATCACTATTATTCTCATTAGTCTTATTATTTCTATTATCCTTATGCCATTATTATACCTACAATAGTGCCAGTTTTAAACATAGCCACCAAAACAAGTAGAATTGCAAAATAAGTTTCTATGATCAACCCAAAATCATCATCATCAAAGAAAGAGGAAAACATAAATCTGTAAATGAAAGTTAAACTAAGATTAGCTTAATGATTGCAGCTATTTACAAGAGGTTAGAAATATTTTTTTGTTGATCACAAGTGTGGTATTTTTTTTTTTTTTTGTAGGGAATTTCTTATCATTGTGATCTGATCATCAGCGCGATCAATGAACAATTTTATTCTTGCCTAAATTACTACGAATGTCTTAAAACTAAGGGTCTTACTCAGTAGAAGTTCCTTAGATTGTACTAAAAATAACACTAACACTATCGTATAAAATTTCGCACTTTGCTCTGCTTTTACACTAGGCACTTAAATAACTAACTCAAATGGCTTTGTCCTCTTGAGTCTTCTCGTCTGGTTGGTGTTGTCGAGGAGCTGGATTGCCTCAACATTCACGTGATCTAAGAGTCGCTGTTCATGACTCTTGGCAAATATGGTGGTTACCTGTTTAACATTGTCCATCTCCAAGTCCCGGTGGAGGTCACTATTTCGGAAGTACCAGGGTGCATCGACGATGTTCCTCAGCACTTTATTTTGGAATCTCTGGATGATTTGGGTGTTGCTTTCGCTAGCGCAACCCCATAGTTGGATCCCATAGGTCCATATCGGTTTTAAGATCTGTTTATATATTAATAATTTATTGTATATTGTCAGAGTGGATTTTCTTCCCAGCAGCCAATATATTTTCTTGTATCTAATTCCGAGTTCTTCACGTTTCTTTTTGATGTGAGCTTTCCAGCGAAGCTTCGCGTCTAGAGTTAGTCCCAGGTATTTTGCTGTGTTAGCATGTGGTATCTGTTCATCATCTATTCTGATTGGTACATATTGTTCCCTTTTGTTTGTGAAATTAACATGTACCGATTTATTCTTGTTTAGGGTAATTCTCCATTTTTTCGTCCAGTTATTAATTTTATTAAGTGATGTCTGCAGGTTATTTGCTGCTTCTTCGTGGTTATTGCCTATGGCCAATATGGCTGTGTCGTCAGCAAATGTAGCAATGGTATCGTTGTCTAACTGAGGGATGTCACTAGTGTACAGCAGGTACAGGACTGGTCCTAGCACACTTCCTTGTGGCACACCCGCATTAATTTCTTTTAGATCTGAATAAACATCTTCCTGCTTTATTCTAAAAGCTCGGTGTGATATATATGAGTCTAATAGTTGTGCATATTGTTTGGGCAAGAGTTTGTTCAATTTGTATTTGAGTCCTTCATGCCAAACCTTATCAAATGCCTGAGCCACGTCTAAGAAGACAGAGGAGCAGACCTTCTTTTCTTCTAATGATTTTTCTATGACATCAGTTATCCTGTGTACTTGGTCTATGGTGGAGTGACTTTTTCTGAAGCCAAACTGATACGATGGTATTAACTTTCTTTCTTCAAGTATAGGATTTAATCTTTTCAGTAGTATTTTCTCAAATAGTTTTGATATCACTGGTAATAGAGATATTGGCCTGTAAGATGATACTACATTTGGTGGCTTCCCTGGTTTGGGAATCATTATAACTTCAGCTACTTTCCACAAGATAGGTACATACTTGAGTTTGAAGGCTGCATTGATAATATATGTTAATTTAACTATAGCTTTCTTTGGTAAGTGTTTAAGTATTTCACCTGTAATTAGGTCAAATCCAGGTGCTTTCCTCGGATTGATATTTTCTTTGATCATTGTGGATTTTTCCTTCGGAGTAGTAAGGGTTATTTCCAAATTGTTCTGATTTAATATTATTTGACCTAGTTGCTCTTCTCCTTCGTTGGCTGTAAATGTGTTTGCTAGGTGCTCTGCAAATCTATTTGCTTTTTGTTGATTGTTTCTAGCCCAACTTCCATCTTCATTTCTGATTGGTGGATTTTGGACAATTGGTCTTTTTAGTCTTTTAGTCGCTTTCCATAATGAGTAATCTGTATTTTTGTCGTTTGTCAAATCTGTTAAATATTCGCTTATAGCATTATTCTTCATACTCTGAATATCCCTTTTCAGCTGCTGGGTGGCATTGTTCAATCTAGTTTTGTCTTCTGGTGCTCTAGTTTGTTCCCACTTCCGTCTTAACTTGCGCTTTTCGCGAATCAGTTCTCTTATTTCCTTTGGGTAGTTATTGCCCTTTGTTCTTGCAATTAAATTAGGGGTACTCCCAAGCAACACATTTAGTACCTGCTACGTGGTAGGGACTAAATATGTCACTCCATAGTGGTTTGCCTTAGTTGCCACTAAGTCATAGGAACGGATTGAATCCGTTCCTGGTACCAAAGTGGGGAACAAATGTCACGTAGCCAAGTCGTATTTGCTACGTTCCGGCTGCAGTCCCTACAACTTCATGGAACCTCACGGCTACGTTGTAGGAACATTCCAGGGTAGTTCCCGTGTAGTAGCGTTCACTTCCGATATTTTCCATGTTTGTTGTCTTTGTTTCTCATATTTCTGAATAATACTTTTATCTCAACTTAACTTGTTCTTCCATTCACTAAGGTTTCCATAACATCATACTTTTAAACTTATACTTAATATGGCGGTAATTGATAATATCTATATAATTCATGTGTTGTTCATATCGGATACAAATTTTACAAACGAATGAAAGTTTATCGTAAATTTTTGAAAATTAGGTTGAAAAAATAAAAGCGCCTTCAATATATACACTTATTAAATAAAATATACTTAAATATTATAACAAATTTTCTTCTTTTTTATATATATTTTTTATATTAGTATAAATGTATAATTGGAGAAAGTATAATAATATTCTTTTGTTATTTTATCGAAAATAGCATTTATATTAACACTTTTTGAACTTAAAAATAATGGTGTGTTTCCATATTTTAATTTTTTAAATGGCGGAAATGGTACCTCTGTACCTCAAAGTACCTTCTGCTACTTCTATGGTATATTAGCCATCTATAAGGTGGCAAATTCCAACCGTTTTGTCTTTTAAAGTATTCGCTACGATAAAGTAACAATCGGAACCACCCTAATGTAACTATATGGTAGCAGTTTCTACCTTGCTACTACAAAGATACTAATAAAATTAGGTACGAATTGTTTTCGCCACCAAGGTCCCATTTGCCACTTTATAAGTACATTTACAAAAGTGTAAATTTGAACCAATGGCTAGTTGTTTGCATATGTGTCAATATATTGTTCATGTTCACTTGAACTCTGCAATTCAGTCTTTGTTTCGAATTTCGCTTGGCCGTTTGTTATTTTTTTAAGTTTTCTGTAAAAAGTAGATGAATATCTATAAGACGTTTTCTTTCGAATTGATTTGGAAGCCATTTTGTAAAATCTGATGTTACTTAATAGGATAATGATACCATAGAGTAGCGATTTTAAGTATAATTCACTATATGGTGGCATGTGTAAGAAGCGGCTACTTTCAAGAAAACACAGTCTACTCCCGGGACGTACCCGGGTTCTATATATGTTACTTAAAGTTTCTTTTCTCTTAGGTCCCCTTGTTTGTACCAGGTACGTTCCTAGAACGGCTATCTGGGACTATGAAGTACCACATCTTGTAAGTCACAATTTAGTTCCACAAACTAGTAACTGCCTCGGAAATTTGCCGATTCAAAGTAGCAGCGGTTTTAAAAGCTGTTTGAAGAGTAGCCGGGTAGTTGCACTGAATTTAAAAATGTCTTCATGTGGCGGGCCTTTGTTGTAGTCAATTTAAGTAGCAAATAGGTAGCTGCTACAGCTTTTCAGTACTAGAAAGTTATTAATCTTTTTAAGTTAAAAAATAGGTAACAGGTTGGAACCATTTACTTTTATAAAGTTCCGGTTTCTATACTACGTGTTCCCGAGACTAAATGTGTTGCTTGGGCTGTCCCATGCAGCTTGCTGGATGCAGTTGTTCAGTAACTCGACATCCTTATCTATCTTTTCTTTTGTTTTAGGTTTTACTGAGAGATTAATTTGTTCTTCCAGCAGAATTTGGAAACTCCGCCAGTCTGTTTGCCTGTTGACAAGACTTGGAGGGTTTTGCCTTTGTATGACTGAGTCACTAAGTGTAAGTAGGATGGGAGAGTGGTCAGAGTTCATATCCCATGCCTCTTCTACTTGCATGTAGTTTACTGATATATTTCTTGTTATGAAGAAGTCAATCAAATCTGGAATTTTATTCAGATCGGTAGGCCAATATGTTGGCTTTCCTGTTGATAAGGTTTCGCAATTCAACTGTTTAGTTGCATTAAAGAGTTCTCTTCCTTTAGTTGTAATGAGCCTTGATCCCCAATGGGTGTGTTTGGCATTGAAATCACCCCCTATGATGAATCTATAGCCTTGTGTTTCTAGAAACTCAATGTATTGTTCTTTTTTGATAGTATGCCTGGGCGGACAATAGATCGCTGTGACAATTATCTCATAAGTTTTTGTTCTTACGTTTACTGATGTAGCTTGTATTATTCTTGTCTTGTAATCCATTTCTTGGTAATGATTAATACTGTCTTTTATTATGACTGCACTACCTCCTTTGGAGTCATTGTCAGGATGTATGGTATGATACACTTTATATCCTTTAAATCTAACGTATGACTCGTTTGTGAAATGTGTTTCAGAAACGAGGCATATATCAATTTTTTCTATCTCTAATATGGCTTGCAGCTCTAATTGATGCTGTAATAGCCCATTAGCATTCCATTCTAGTGGTATAACACTTTATTTGTGCACATTTACGTAGTTTTTCTCTCAAATACTAATGCAACAATCCCGCTAAATTTTATTAGATGCTTAGAACCCCCTCTGAGAGAGAGCTCATGAACTACTTGCATGTCCGAACAATTTATAGTTTAGCCGGCGAATTAGAGGTGGAAACACGCAAGTGAACCAAATAATTTAAATTCAAGAACCAACGAAAATTAACATATACTAATAAGACAAAAAAAAAAAAAAAAAAAAAAAAAAAACAAAAAAAAAAAAAAAAAAATATATATATATATATATATTGACACTTGATTACGAAATTGTTTTGTAGTCTCCAAATACTGAAATGGCAATTCGCAATGTACTATCAAAAGTATAATATTTAAATTAATTAAACATATTGAACAACAAATGAACAACCTTATGTAAAACTTAAATCAACATCAATTTTAAAAGTTTTGGTAACACGTAAAATGTGTCCCAATAATTGATAAAAAAAAGAATTTTCGCATATACTGTTATTTATTTATAAGGTAATAAATAGTACTAGTATTTAAACTTTAATTTAGCTGATAACATTGCTCATTTTATGGTTTTTCTCTTTCAGGGTACGTCACTTAAAACCACTCTCTTAAAATGTATCAAAATTCATACTAAAAGTACATAAAATATCTTCAATTTATTTAAATCGGTACTAAATAAGTAAGTACGCCATTATTTTATAAGGTTACAATTTGGTGATAACGTTTGACCTTTCTTATTGGTTTTATTTATTTAATCGTCAACAATATAACGTAATTAAAGCTAAGCATATATGTGTAGAAATAATTTATATATCTAACCTAAAACCGTTGTTGTGTACCCAATTTTTGAAAAAAGTTTAAAAAACATGGTAAAACCAACGATTATCGTTATTGTTCTGTGTATATTACTAATAAATAAATTGGAAGCTGGTTATATTGTTAAAAATAATATTTTGTATCAAATACATGCGATTTCAAATTCTACACTATTTCCTTTGTTTCCAAAAGGTAAGCACATTATCGAAGTTAAAGCAAATTGCCCGACGAAACAATTTTATTCTAATCTTTTAAGAAGGTGCGTGGCTCAATATGGTAGAGGATAAGGTGAAAGAATTTAAAAAACCGTTATTTTATAATAACCTAATTATTTGTAAATAAAATATTTTTTTAGTTTTATAATAATTATTTAATTTTTCCTTCACCTTTATAATTTTTAGTTTTTAGTTCTGGTTTGTTTGTGGTCATGAAATTTAATTTTAATGGGGGTCTGTCACCAAAGTAAAATATTGAAGTCGCCACTTCTTCGATTTTACAATTCGAAAAAATAAACAAATAAGTATTAATTATTTAATTGGTAATAAACATAGAAGGAGATTATTTGCATTTGAAAGAAACATTTAACGAATTTTGTTGCGTTGAAATATTAAAAGTTTCATCCAAGGCTCATATTTGTACTCAAACAAATACTAAAAATTGTATGAATTTTGTTCCTATTATAAAAAAGTAAAACTAATATTCTCATTAAAAAATATAATATACAAAACAATCAATCAATACCACTACTTTAATTTAACGAACATGTCGCTAAATCAAAGATTTTGAATCCTTTTGGAATAGAAGAATACAAATATACATATTGAATAAAAAAAGTCAAAAATATAAAAACAATCAAACATATGAAGTTACTCAAATAGTTAAACAAAATAATTGGTAAAATTTCAATTGCTACAAAAGCATAATAAAAGAAAAACAGGATAAGGTTATAATAATTGCAGCTTGGAATGCCAAAATAGGAAAAGAGAATTACATAGATATAATAAATGCAGTAGGATTTGGAGAAAATATCATTAACAGGAATGGACAAAACACAAATTAAATACATTTTTGAATCAACCAATAGAACGATGTTACACATTTCTAGCCGAAGAAAACATTATATATTTTATACAAAAAACATGCAAAACAAAATGGGACAAACAAAAGTAATGAAAGAGCTAGAAATGTCAACTCAACACAGATTAATAATAATAGTATATTTATAAAAGATACAGAAAGTACAGAAGAAGAAAGGAAAATCATGTACCAGGAAATCAAAATAGAAGAAATACAGAGACATTTAGAAATACAATTCATATAAACGCAATACAAGTATGTGAAAAAGGAAAATATAACAACAATTTAAAAAGAACAAGATCGAGGAAAAGAAAGAGTAATGATGTCGGCGAAAGGAAAGAAAATAGCCCGGACACGATATCAGAAAACAAAAAACGAAAAAGATAAAGAAATATATATATAATAAGGAGAGACATACAGCAAAAATGGAAGTTAGAAAAGCAAGTGAAGAAAATTAGAAAAACATTGGGAGAAATTTAAACAAAACGATAGAAAATCTTGGAGCAAATTAAAGATGAACATGGAAATATAAAAATAAGAGAAACAGATTTAATAAAGGAATGGCTAAGATTTTATGAAAAGAAATATAAAGCACATAACGAATTTGATCCAATAGAAAATGGGAATGAACAAAGTAAAGTGGTACTGAATTGAAAATACAATAAGCTCCAGGGCTTTAGAAAAACGGGAAACAGAGGTAGTTCGAGAAAAAACTCGGCGGATAAAATTGCAAAAATCGGAAAATTAGAAGAAAAAAAGGTAAAGGCATCAAGGAATTGAAGGGAATGAGTGAAAGAATAAAATTTGGTAGTCCAACATCCTTTTAAGGTGTTAAGGTTGAGACTGGGAGAAGAAGGAAACTATCTCATCTGATTATAATAATATTGAACAAATTATTTTTTTAAATTATTAAAAATGTAAAAATATATTATGAAAGAGATGCAATTGTTTTTCGTGATCTAATTCTCTAAAATGTGCATTAGTAGAGTACATTCAGGTTTTTAAATTTAAATGTAATCTTTAGTTTGAAATAATAAAAGTAGACTTGATTCTCTGAATATCTCAAATAAAAAAAAATCTCATATTATTCGGTTTTAGAATTAGGACAAAAATAGATTTTGACCTTCGGCATCGTTCAGGAATTTTTTGCTGGCGCCTGAATGATTAAATATATTAAAAATATTGTTAGTATAATATAATAAGTAGATTTCATTCATTTAATGAATTTATTTTCTGTTCCCACGATCAAGAACACACCAAAACTGTGAAACAGAAAACATCGTAGGTGGTTACTTAGTAAATTAACAATTACGAGTGTAGGAGATCTGTTGGGTAAAAGGTCATATATTTTTAGAGTAAAGCGCAAAGATAATGTGAACAAAACATAATTTTTTTGTTTACGGATAATTTTAGCGTATTATTAATTGCTTATTTTTAAATTATAACAAGTACTGAAGTGGGGACGTGTCGAAGTTACAAAAGGTGAGTAAATACTAATGAAAGAAAATATAAAGTTTTCTGTTACAATATGAGTAAGCGTAAAGAAATATGCAATTGTGTCTATACTTTAATAAATTGGAAATTTTTAGGTAAATTTTTTAAATATAATTTTTCTGTTTAAAAGTAACTAAATTTTGACTATTAACAGTTTAAAAATAATTTTCGTTGAAATTAGCTCGGCAAGAGGTTCATAAAAATGTAAAAACATACGGAGTGTTCTATTTAAAAAAACCGGCACTACGTTACGAAACACCCTGTGTATATTTGGGATTCATTTTAAAATGTGGATCTCAAGACTGCCTACACTTTTTGTAAATACTTTTTTTTCGCAACTTTAATAATAGCTGACTAATCGAGCTTTGGCACCGTGATGCGTCACCCTGTATATTACTTAAGAAGATGAAACAAATCTCTAAAAATTTGCTTTGGAAACATTTTTTGTGTAATTCTGGTAGTTGGATGCTAAAAACTTGAGCCTAATATACTTTAAACAAAAAACTTCTCTCCAATTACAAAATTTTTGCCCTAAGTTAGATTTATTTGCCCTTTTAACTTGCAATGTATTTGTACAAAATTCAATTAGTTTTAATGAATTATTTCATAAAATTCTCGTCTGCTTTTGCAAAATTTAATAAATAATTTTTTTGACAACATACAAAAATTAATTATTTAGACGTATTGATATGGGTGAATAAATATTTTTAAAAGACCTTTCATTTGATGTATTGCAAGACCCACTTTTCAATTTAAAAATTTTATTGACGTCGTCATCACGCTCATAAGAGATTTCATTAAAAATAAAAATCGACGGGTTTCAGGATTTTCTCCTAAAATCGCCGAATTACGAAATAATGAATTTATTCCTATCATTTAGACCATACTGTATATAGAAGAAGTAATAATTGTCACTTACCACGTTGAATTATAAATAATATACTATTTTTCTTGGACATGTTAACTTTTAAGATTTATTATATCGAAATGAATTTTTTATACTTAATTACGTATAGGTACCTTGAAAAACCAATTTAAATGTAGAATGGCAAATCAGTTTCTAGTACTACTGGAATTTCCGCCTAAGATCTTTGTAATAATATATTTATTTTTTATTTTTGATACGAGTTCGACGAAAAGAGAATTTGTCATTGCTTTGATATTTTTAATATAAGATATCTTTGTATTGTTGTAGGTTTAATATTTTGCAAACCGTAGACCAGTACAGAATAATTTATTGTGATTGATTACATCATTATATATATTTAATGTTTACACTTGATGTTTAACTACGCTTAATAAGGAATATATTTAAGGTAAGGGTTTATACGTACATATAATATGAATTATACTGAAATTTAAGAAGGGAGGTATTGATTCCAACTACATTTCAATTTTGCTATTTTGCTGTAAGAATGGAAATTAAACTTTGCAATTCAATTGAAATTGAACCAGAATCAGAAAATTGGTTTGTAAAATAAAAGACAAAATATAGAGACTTCATTCTATATATTTTGTCTCAAATCTTTTAATATTTTAATAAGTTTTTTTTAGTCTAGTAAGAAATAATTATTTTTCAAACCTCTGCGAACTAAAAAAAAATAATTTCAATTTCAGTTTTATCAAAATTTAATGATCCATATAAAAGGCCGTTCTAAATAGATTTAATATTTAACTACAATTAATAAGTAAATAAAAAAAAATAATTTAAGTGGCTGTAGATTCTCTTTTAAACACAATAGACACAAAATGTGATACATTGTTGAAATTAGCTCGGCGAGAGGTTTATAAAAATGTAAAAATATACGGGGTATTCCTTTAAAAAAATTCTAACTTTGATAAGCGGTGACCTTGTCAGACACCCTGTATTTTACGAAATAATTTCAAAATGTGAAGCTTAACTCTGTCTATAACTTTTGTTTAAAACATTATTTCCTATTTCTCAAGAAAACAGAGATATCAAACTTCGGTTTATAAGTTGATCACCTTGTATAATCAAGGTAGAAGTAAAAAAGAATATAAAAATAGTTATTTTAAAACATTCAAGTAGTAACAAAAAAAACGATGGTTTTTATCATGATTTTGCAAATACAAGCCTAAATAATTTTTTCACTTGACCTTATTAGCATTAGAAAAAATTAGATAAATTAATATTAATTCCAAAAAAATATAGACTAGAACGTTAAAAGAGAAAAATATTGACACAAAAGCACTGGTTTATTTTTGTTCCAATTAACTTTTAAGAGAATGAATATAATCTACTAAAAAATTATTATTTCACATTTTGATACATAAAAAATCTCTGAAACAGGGGTCGATGATGTTTTGAGATCTGGAGAAGATTTTTACATTTTTCCATTGCAATTTTTTTGACAATTCAATGCAAAGTAAAAGTAATATTATTATAATAATTATTATTATTAAATAAAATATAAACTCATAATCCATTCATAAAAGTTAAAATCTCAATAACGGTTCGTTTTAGATATAAATAGTGGTTAATAAAACTTTATCTGTAAAAAAGAGTTTTTTCCGAAAAATTAATAATACAAGGTGGTCCTTCAAAGAAAGCTGAGAAATATGGGTTTCGGACCACCCGGTACAATAATAAACACTTTATTCACAAAATATCTCAATTTAAATCAAAAGAACAGTAAAAATATTTAGTATAAAAAAAAGTAAATTTTTATTAATTCTATATATACAGGGTGATAAATCGGACACTTTTTCGTGGTAAAAATGGTCATATTTCGTAAAACACTCAAAGTATGGCAGTAAAAACTGCGGTTTTCACTAAACTTCACGCATTTGGGACTCATGCTACAATTAACCTGGGAATGCCCATATCTCTAGCAATTGTAGCATTGAGTTGACCTATTCTTCCTTTTATACTGTTCCCATTTTATTTTCACGTTGCCTAACTCTCTAATGTTATGTAATAGTTTTAAATCTATATCTTTCTTATGTGTGAACATATAACTATAGCTTTCTACTTTTGGGTATTTTCCCTTCATCGGTGTTATTGCTTCTATTTTTTGATACCATTTCCTTTCTCAATTGTATCTTTTATAGAGTCTGTATCTGCAATTGCAACTGGCTATAGTACTATTCTTTTCAGTCTATCTAACTGTTCCCTATAACTATAGAACTTCATTCCTTTTTCATTCATATACTTCATGATCAAGTCTCTTTGCTCTTTACTTTCGGAGAATATTTTTGTTTCATTTCTATTGAATTGTAGTGTGGAATTGTTAGATTTAATGGCATTGTTTGCCTTTTTTATAAATTTCCAAGGGTCTTTCGGACTGCTCTCCATGACCACTGGTGGTGTTTTCTTGGTCTCTTCCATTCCCACTATTTTGTCAGCTTTTTCCTTGAACTGGTCTAGAGCTTCGTATTGATTCTTAATTTTAATCTCCACCTCCCTCTTACCATTTTTTTTAGCCCTTTTACTGGGTCTCGGTTATCTCCAGTCATCCTCGCTCACGCAGGTCCTGATTTCTTCTATTTCCTGGTCCTATTTTTCAGGATTTACATCTTTTTTTGGTCCCTGACCACAACTTTCTCTTAATCTCCTAAGCCTTTCCTCCAATTCCTCCTTCCTTATTCTACTCCTTCCTCTCCTTCACTACTTATATCCATTTCCTCTTTGCTTTTCTTCAATTTGGAAACTTTCTCTTTCTGCATTTTGCCTACTCAAGATAGTCTAAATCAATAACCAGGAGCATAAAAACTGAATTTATGTATTGCTAAATTATATCTATTTACACCATATGCTTCTACCAAATAAAGCAAAATGATTATTTGTAATTTCTCCTTGTAAACCCTTCTATATTTTTGGTACATGTTTTCATTTACTTGTCACCCTGAAGGTACATTCAACATTACTCACTATAAAATATAAAAATATGGTATTGATGACTTCTATTTTTTTTTGCAGACATGGATCAAAAATTCTCTCGTCTGATACTCATACTTATCTACAGCGGAGTTTTAAAGTCAGAACCCATCTGCGTGGTGGACATCGCAGACCAAATGAACATAGTTTGTAAAGACGTAGCAAATGTCTTCCCAAACAACATGTACTACGGAAATAAAAATCTACAATGCGAAAATTGCAGCATTAAAGTATTTTCATCTTCTACGTTTTCTCACGATAACGTACTAAACTCTTTAAATATATCGAATACTAATTTACAATTCATAGAAAGGTCTGCTTTTGTACATTTGGGAAACTTACAAAACATTTATTTTGAAAATAATAAGATTAATAATATATCTGTAGGAGCTTTCGAAGGGCTGAGACAAATGTACGAAATTAATTTAAAAAATAATGATATTATGGAGATAAAGCCTGGGTTCGTGCAAGATCTAGAAGTTACCTATTTTTCTTTAGCACATAACAAACTTGTTGAAATCCCTAATAATCTATTCGTAGGTGTTCTCGCATTGACAAATTTAATATTATCACATAATAAAATTAAAACGATACATTTTGATTCATTCCAAGATTTAGATACTACAGAATATCTGGAATTGGATCACAATGAACTTTGTTATATACCTATTGGAGTTTTTAAAAACCTTAATGAGTTAAAATACCTAAATTTAGCCAACAATCATCTAAGTAAATTTTCTTTAGGTACTTTTTCGGGTTTAAATAATCTTGAAACTTTAGTTCTTGCCAATAATTCTATAAAATTATTTGAAGGACAAGAATTGTTACCAATGCAAAATTTAAACAGATTAGACCTAAAGGGTAATAAAATTTATTACATAGATGCTCACTTAATTTTTTCATCTGCTCCTACTATTAGACATATCAGTCTAGAAGATAATATATACAGTTGTCCTTTGTTGATAAATGTTATTAGGTATTTGAAAGAAAAAAAAATTAAAATTGATACTCACAGTGGTCTTTACGACGTTCAAAATATAAATGGAATAGCTTGCGTTGAAGATCAAATAGACGAGTTGACTAGTAAAGAATCATTTTTGAAAAAGGCCGCAGCAGAGGCCCAATTATCTGAACAATATTGTTAAAAGCATTTTTGCATTTCTAAAAATCAAAAAATATGTTGATTTCACTCGTTTATATGCATTTCAAGCTGTTGAACACATTAATAATAATAATAATAATAATAATAATAATAAAAATAATAATAGGGTTTGGCCTTTTTACCTATTATTTTATTGAGTGATTTTTCTCATTTCTATTTGGTTTCGCATACCACCAAATTATTATTATTTCTTATATTTATTGTTTATTATTTTATTTTTCACCAGCTATTTCTATTGCTTTAGCAGGGATTTTTTTAACTTTGTGTTGTTATTTAATCAATAGATTGATTGCTTTTAGTATTTTCAGCTTTTCTCCAATTGTCTTCGCTCTGGCTATTTTTATTTCTATCATTTCTTGCTCAACTTCTTGGATCTTTGGCTTACCATGTATTACTTTCCAATTCTTTTTCGTAGCATCTTCTTCACTTTCGTTGTTTTTGACTTCCATTAGCTCTGCTATTTCATCACTCCACAACTTAACATTGACTTTCTCCATCTTGTCGTCTTTCAGAATGTTCTTGGATTCATCAATTTTGCACGTTTTTTAACGCTTCCTTAATTACCTCTTTTGGTAACACTTTTCTCCTTCTATTTCCTTGATCCTTATGTCTCAGGATCTGTTACCACAACTAATATCACTTTTGCTTGCTGCTCCCCAAAAATGCACCAGACTTTAATAACATTTCAGATACGTCCGATGTAAACAGTGATTAGCGCGTATTAAGTACATGGCTGCCTCGTTATTGAAAATTCTCGCTATGCTATTGGGCGAGCGAATGAGACACAAAATTTGCTACTAGTGTTTTATATAGTTAGAGGGCAGCACAGAGTTTTGACAAATATTTATTGTAAATATTTTTTCACTATAAATTTTTATGTTTACAAAAGAATACATTTTGAAGATTCGATTAGTTTAATTTGACTTTGATATATTAATTTATCATATAAAGTTTAAAGCATCTCTTATATATCTTTTATTTAAACACTGTAAAAGAAATGTGTAGACTTGTATCTTGCCTAAGTAGATAGTATACTGTTTTCCTAATATGAGAGAAATACAAAATACCACTCAAAATTAAAAATTCCTTTCGCTTCTTTAAATATAATTACGTTTCAAAGATTTGGAAACTTACAATTTTGGCGTTTTTTACACTAAGAAAAAGGCAGATTTCTAAAAACTAATTTGTTTATTCGAATAATTCATTGCAAAACGTTACTTATTATTTATCAGATTTATTTGTTAAGACCAAAATATAAGATACATAGTATGTATAGAAATCTTGAAAAAATGAAAACAGCTCAAAATGTATCAATTTGACTTAATATTTTAATTTATCCAACTCTGTTGTGATTTTAATGAAAATTTAGTATTTGTAACAGCATATTCTATTTCTACAACTCTAATAATAATAATAATAATAATAATAATAATAATAATAACATATCGAACAAATGAATACTCTCAATTATTATATTAATTAATTATTTATAAATTCAGGCCCTATTTATGTTTTTTTTTTATTCTAATTAGTTGTATTAATTATAAGTATACTCATTTGTAAATAAACAATTTTTTATATGATCTACCCTTATATTATTTTGCCCACTTTAACGATCCTTGCAAAAATATGAACTCGTTATTGTTCCAGCACGAATTTTTAGATGATGTATACCCTGATAGATGGATAGGACGTGGAAGCCTATTTTTTGGCCAGCCAGGTCACCAGACTTGACTGTCTTAGACTTCTACCTCTGGAGACGGATTAAAGAGCTTATTTTTGCAACTAGACCAACTACGCGAAACAATATGATCGGAAAAATACGAAATACCATTCAGAGTATTTGAAGAGAAGAAATTGAGACTGGTGTTCAATCTACTCTTCAAAGAGTAAACGTTTGCGTCCAAAATGATGGGTGACAATTTGAACATTTAGGTCGTCACTAGTCACCTTAATTTTTTTATATTTTATAGTGATGTTTATTTTTATTGTTGTTTCAATTCATCATATATATATATTTGCAGGCCTTTTAAGCCCAGATCTTGGTGATATTCAACATGTTTTTCAATTCTTGGTTTTTCTCCATTGCAGTGTTCTATTCTTTTTCATTTGAAATCTTCTAAAACTATTTTCTTCGATCTTTTACTTGGCCTTCCTTTCGTTCCAGTTCTCTGGATACTATATTATTTTTCACTACTTCCCATACTTACAAAAAAATGTTGATTCCGAATTATAGTAGAAATTTTTTATAAATCACCAAACTTACCTAGTAATCAAAACATTAATTGTGATAAAATCAGCAATAAAACCAAGTACACTACTGAAGATTTGAAATGAAAATGTACTGCAATTATGCACTTAATTTAAATAACAATAATAGTATGGATATTCATGAAATGATGTGGTGTTATTCCTAAACAACTAACTGCATAAAATGTGCTAAATAGAGGATACATTTATATGCAGATATATCAAAATTGAATTTTGACACTACATTTCCTTCTAGAAAACTTAAGCAGAATTAGTAAGTAATTTTTTAATAAAAAAATTTATTGAAAATAGTTGAATTTCAAATTATCTAATGTTCGTTTTTAATAATTAATAAAAAATTCTAACCTTATAAAAACTTTATCTACTTCTTGTTTTGTATATATTTGTATATATTTTTATTATTATTGTTTTTTTTTTATTATTATTATTCTCATTTCTGGGTTCATATTTTATTGTTAATAATAAGATTTTTCTTTCTACATCAGGTTCTTACTTACATCCATTCTTTAAACTATTACTTGTGTTGTGATGATTTTATGGCGATTATCTTATCAAATTTCCTTTTTGTCATCTTTAAATAATGTTTGTGGCTTTACTGAAAATTATTTTATACACATATAAATATAATCTGATCTATTACGTTTCTCTTTTTAATTAATTTTCTATTTTGTCAAAATACAACTATGGTTCAACTAAGAACACTATTGTGTAAATAAACAAATGATACAAATAGAAAACAACGTAATACCCAAAATTTTCAGTTTAAAACAATTCAAAAATTTTCCAATGTTTTATTCCTGGTTTTATTAGCTACTCTTAGCGATTTCACTATCAACAAATCTCCTTGTTTTTAATCTTTATTCTTTTTATAATTTATTTTTTTTTCTCTAAAAATCTTTTAGTTCTTTTATGTGATTTCTCAGACACCATTCCAATTACTTCTTCTTTGCTATTACTCTTTTTACATATCTTTAGTCTGTCTGGCTCTATTTTTTTATAATAAAAAATGGACTTTTCATTAATATTTTTTCAACCTCATCCAACCTCTAATACCATTTTATGTGTTTATTATATACTAATAATCTCAATATTTTTATTTCTTATGAAAACTGTTTAATCTCTCATTCATAAAATAAGTAATATGATAAACTATTATGCTTTTTGGGCTACCTACCTCTTTATTTTTCTTTATTTCTTCAGTTCTTCGACAATTTCTGCTAACGTGTTAACTTTCATTGTATACCAGCCATGGTATGTTTCAACTTCTTTTCTAATTCTTCTATATTTTTTCAAATTTTTCTTCATCTACTATTTCCATTAATTTCTTCAACCTTATTTTTATTTCTTTGAATTTTCCATCATCTTTTTTAATTTTATATTTTGCTCTTTCAATTTCTCGTCATCATCTCACTTTACTTTTTTTAATAACTATCAAATTTGTTCATTTTAATTCTTTCTCCTCTCTTTCTTTATTTTTATTCATTTTCGTGGTCTCTTTTATCCAACATTTTATTTATAAACATTTTCATTCAAATCTTGCTTTGAGTCCTTATTCAGAAGTTGATCTGAATCAGCAATTGGATTTGGATTATCTAATTTACAGCCTTCGATTATATGATTTTCACTACATCGAATGCATTAATTGTCAATGTTCAAATTTCGAAAATCTGTATTTATTTGGATTTAGAAAATTTTTGTTAATGAATTATGCTTATGTGGTATTTCTTGAATTGCTAGATGAAGAATGTTTTTTACTGTCAATTCTTAATGATTCAAAAACAAGTGCTTTTTCAACCAATCTTCCAAAGATGTATTTTCTTCCTCGAATAAATTGTCTTCCAAAAAAAAAAGTCATAAATGTAGGCTTTGCTAATACAATGTCATTATATTCAGAAATACTTTGATATTCCAACTGAAATGTGGATCAAAAATTATTTTGAGAAATCATGACATTTTTTGAACGTATTTAATCTTCAAGCTTTTTAATAAATGTATCATAATTTGAATCATTTGGTTTACAAGGAGCAACTAACGCAGAAAGAATTGAAAATGTTTATGAATTAAGATTGAATTAAGAAACAAATAACATTTACAATTTTTAGATAAATTTCATATAGTTCTCTATATTTGAAATTTTTAAATGTAGGTATCAAAGCAGTGTTAAAATTTAGATTACTTGCAATAATTTTCTGTAGTTGATATAAACTTGCTTCATTTTATAAACTCTAGGAATTGGTCTAGATTCATCTTGTTAAGGAAACATTTAAGGATTGAAGATACATTAAACTATAAAAAAACATATTAACATTTTGAACTCTAATTTTCATTTCTTTCTGAAGTGCCAAAAAACGAATCAATACCTGAGTCCATTGAAAATAAACAAAGATTAGGAAACCTTCATCTTCGTTCATAAGATTTATTTATTTTTCAATAGCTGAACAGATTATCAATACTATTTTTAGTTTCCAAATATGAATATTAATTTAATTTTAAAATTTCTATTTCCAGGTATGAATTGGAGACTTCTATTACTATTCTCTTTATGTTTTGCTACGATTGCAACAACAAAACCAACATGTGATTACGATTACGACTTGGAAGGTGTTTCTTGTAAAGACGTAGTAAATGTTTTCCCTACAATAAGCATTTTTGACTTGGGAAAAAAACTGCAATGCCAAAACTGCCATATAAAGACATTTTCTGCTGCCACTTTTAACCAGACGGACCTTAACTTTAATTATATAAATATATCAAATAGTAAAATGGAAGTTATCGATACAAATGCATTTAAACAATTTACATTTTTAAACAAGATTTTCTTTGAAAATAATAAAATCACTAATATATCAAGAGCAGCTTTTAAGGTATCGAGGGCTGTAACCGAGATCAGCTTAAAAAACAATAGTATCGTTGACTTAAAACAAGGATTTGCTGAAGGTATTTGGGTGGTCATATTTTCGTTAGAAAACAACAAAATTGAGGAAATACCTAATAATGTATTTAAAGGGATTACCAGACTAATGAGGCTGAACCTATCTCACAACAAGATAAAAATTATCAACTACGATTCTTTTGATGGTTTGGATACTGAAGAATTATATTTGAATAATAATGAACTCTGTTACATTCCTCGTGGCGTATTTAGAAATTTCGATACGTTACGGATATTAGATTTGTCTAATAATAAACTGACCAGAATCCCTGAGGGCACTTTCTCGGGTTTAAAAGGAGTAGAAATATTTATATTAAAGAACGTTTCTTTAGAATATTTTAACGGTGAAGAATTGCTACCGATGAACCGATTATTTACTCTGGATATTACTGACAACAAGCTTCACGACTTAGACGCGCACTTAATTTTATCTTCTATTCCTTCACTTAGTTACATAAGCATAGAGAACAATTTTCTTAACTGTTCTTCGCTGGCGAATTTTATTAGATACTTTAATTCAAAAAAGGTAGGAATTCATAATACTGGCGAATATGACGTTCAAAATTTAAAAGGAATTCCTTGTATCGAAGGACATTTAGATGAAAAGCAAGTATTTATGAGCCAAGTTATCGAGCAAACTCGCGAATCGGCAAGAGAATGTTAAAACCTAAGCCGAAAATTGAATTGATTAAATTTTGTTTTCCATTTATTTTAAGACAACTTGTACTAATAAAGAATACCAGTTCTTTGTATATATTTTTTTATAGTTTTTTAGGAAGTTGCCAAGATATAAATTAAACGCACCTGTAACCTCCACACTTTAAAATTATTTTCAATTTGAATTCCGCTCACTTTTCCTCATTTCGTCCATTTGGAATTTTAATAGGTGTTGTGGTGTGGTGTGGTGCTAGGAGAAATGGCATTGGGTAACCCGTTTGCCACAGAAAGTTTTGACATAACTATGAGTACTACTCTTAACTAGATCGATCCTGTTACCTCATATTCGAGTACAACGAGTACTTTTAAGGATCGAGTACCTTTCGTTCCTTTGTACTTGAGTACCCCATCACTAGTCAAAACTTACAATTGCGCAGTCATTCGCCATAAACTCAACAGTTAATACACATATTCCCCACTCTCAAATAGAGTTGTTGCCTATCACCCACGTAAAATTGTCTCTTACTTTTAAGTTTATGTGATTTGTGAAAAGTAAAATTTGTTTAAGAGAAAATAGAACCTACACAGTGACTACTAAAAAAAAATATTGTTAATATGTAGATGTTTGTAAACTTGCTTGTCGTTTTTTATTAAAGTTACTAAAAAATACTGATCTGATAATACAAATTGCTAAATTTAAGTCTTATAATAATTTTTACAAGAGCTTTGGAAAACTGTGGAAATTCAAGTATAATGTATCTTTTATATTTATAATCTAAGTACTTTTTATTTGACCTTTTCTTTCTTAATAATTTGGAATAATATTTTAAAACTTAACTTTTTGTTTTGTTATTGTTTAATTATGTAATCAAAATATTAACAATATTTTTTTATGTATATAATTACTGTCTGCCTCAAATAAAAAATGCATACCAATATTAAGAGCTCAAAAAGTTTGTCATACACTTTCAACCTACTAAGCACTTATTTTCTATTTTTCAATACAATGAAATCCTACATTTGCTAGTAAAATAATATATCTTATGTTTCGATATTTTTTAAATCTTTCTACTCTTTGTTCGTATATACTAAGCAGTGAAGAAACCACATAAATACACAACACATGCATTCTGAGTCCGAGTCTCCTATCTTCCATATCTGGTTTACTGATATAGAAGATGGGGAACCTATTCCACCACTATATTCTTACCTCAAGATATCACCCCCGAGAGCTAAGTGGGTGATACAACTTGTCCTAGCTTTTGTTGTCTAGGGGTAGCGGCCAGCGCTTTTCTCCCTTGGTCTTCCCTCGTTACCATCTCACGCACTTTTTCTTATCTTGCTTGTATCCTCTTCTTAGCAGTGTGTGTTGGTTCTTCGTGTCTTTGTTGGTTTTCTTTTCATCTTAGTGCTCTTGGTCCTGTTCTTCGTCCTCTTTTATTTGCTTCCTGGGCCTTGCGTGCCTCCTGTAGTCCTCTCTAGTGTTGTCCACTAGTTCCCTTAGTTCCTGGTTTGGATGGTTTTGTAACACGTTGAACAGCTTTCTCGCTCTGTCACCTCTAGCAGTGGTGTGGTCTCTGTTTCTCTGTATATTTGGTTGTTCTGAACATACCAGGGCGCATTTACCGCCATTGTTAGGATGATGTTCTGTTGCTTCTGTAGTTTTTTCTTATGTCCCCATGCTACCTAAACGTAAGTCATAATCGGGATGATTATGGAAGGTATCAGCAACAACTTGGTCCTCAGGTTCAGCTCACTTCGTCTTCCTAGTAGGCAGTTCATCCTTGTTCTTGTCTGCTTCACTTTCTCTATGTTTTGTTGGAATATCAGCCTCTTATCCATTGTACCAAGTTACTTAGCACTGTCGGACCATCCAACATCTGTTCCATCTAGCTCTATTTCCTCTTCTGGTTGGTGTTGCCTCTTCGTATAGAAAACCGCTGGGATTTTATCGGCGTTCAGAGCTATCTTCCACTTGACGCACCATTCATGGATGGAATCCATGGCTCTCTGGGCCATCTTCGGCATGTCTGCTATGTAGATGTTGCACAACATTGGGGATAGAATTGCTCCTTGCGTTACTCCTGCTTCTTGGTGTCCTTCTTCTGATAGGATTGTGAAGAATCCAGCAGTTGCATCTACCTTCATAACTGCTGGGTAACGATGTTAAATTACAACTTGTCAATAGTCAGCAAATTGTCAGAAGTGCATCCGCCGTAGGTACTCCACGTGTATGTCGGAGATCATCAACTTGAATATGCAAACAACAAATTCTCACAACGATTAAAATCATATATTTTATTTTAGAAATATAATGCCTCATATAAAATTATTTCTGTTGAGATTGCATATATCAAATTAGTGAAGACATTACCTTCTTCAAGATTATACAACAAATGAAATTATTAAAAACGTTCCACAAACCTTTAAAGAGCAAATTTTGGGGTCCTATATGGTTTTCATTGTTGCAGTTCTATTAATTCTTCTTTTTTTTTACTTATAATTGTGAATATATATCATTTGTAGAATTAAATACCAAATCCGAAACCACTGTCTTGTTTTTGGTATTATTTAATATATGTACAGCCCATTATTTAGGCATTCTTATTGTTATGTCCATTATTCGATGTGGTTCGTAGGAGCTTCAACATTTTTTTATAACCTTGTTTCGGAGAATTGAGTAATGAATTTATATTGTTTTTATAATATATTATAGGAAAAGTTTGAAATGCAACATAACAATTTACTCAAGTGCGGTACTGTATAATTTTTGTAGAATAATAAATTGAAAATTTACATTTTGGAAAAACAATGATTGTGTGGATATTAAATAATCTGACTGATTTAAATTACAATTTTAAAAGTAACTACTAACAATAAAAAAGTAAACTTTTATATATGATATAATATTACAATTTAAAAGTCTTAAAACAAAGAAATTAGTAAAGGTAAGTCTTATTTTTATCTATTTTTGTATCCGTAGAATCAATAAACTTAAGTATAATTTGAATTATATTTTACTAATCTTTTCTGCTAACATTTCATAAAAGCAACCTTAAAATAGTATATTATTAATTTTACTATCATAATTCATAATGGTATTTATTATAATCCAAATATAGTTTTTATTATAAAATAATAACCCTCATAAATATTCAAAAACAATATGAATTGAAACGAAATTCTACCAAAAACAATACAAAGAAGATTCGAGATAAATAATAAAGTTAATTTCAAGATATTTCGTTGACCTGCCAGTTGCATTGAGAGAACTATTAGTAAAACCCAGGAGGGTATTCAAACCCCTAATAATTGTATTGATCGAAGCGCTTGAACATCACTATTCACTAAATTCCTGGCAGATATTCAAGTACGACCCTGTTGTTCTTTACTTTAAAATGAAGAATTTACAAGATTTACCGTTGTACTCTCGAAGCAGATGGTAAGTCAAGGAAATATCTTGAAATGAACTTTACATAAATTCTAAATGTATCAATAAAATATTTTGAAATTAAAGGAAACTCAGGTCAGTACTCTCCTTCTTTGGCTGTCTCGCTACATTAAATGAACTCAAACTGTATTATTTTTTGGTTGGGTTAATTAAAGAATATTACTTAAAAACAGGCTCAAAAGAAGAGAACAAGTGTTTTTAAGTTAATCAGAAGTCCCTACTAAATAAACCACTAAAATATTCCCCAAAAAACAAATGAGGACCAAAAATAATATTCCCAGTTAACAATCGCATTCGATTTCTGAAATGGGTAAATTACATTCGTTTGAGAGAAAAGGTTCTAACACTGATTGTGCCACATCAAAAAATCAACCAAATTGATGTAATACCCATTAGTTTATTCCTAAACTTTACTTGCCAAAACAAAATCCTAATGGTCTGTTATCGTGGGAATGGACGAACTTATAGTGTAAACTTCCACTTAATAAAAAAAATCGCTAAATGAACTGTAGTGTTAAAAGCCGAAAAACCCCAAAAAATTATCTCATTCAAACTTTTTGGAATTCACTCGTGAAATCGTTCGTTCTCTTTTTTCCCATTTTGTTGCATTTTCGAGCCAAAGTCAAGCGAATTTCGTTCAACTGTCACTATTATTAAAATGATTTTTTATGTTTCAGATATGAAGCGACTGGTCCTTGTTCTGTTCTCTATAAGCACAATTTCAACATCCGAACCAATTTGCCGTAATGGCAGAGAATTGGTTTGTGAAGACATTAGAGATACGTTTCCCGAAAATGTTGATTATGATGAAAACAAGAAATTATACTGCAATAACTGTAACATAAAAACATTCTCATCATCTACGTTTCCTCCTGGGAAGGACGTTATTCTTCAACTTTTAAATGTCTCTAACAGTGGTATTGAAGTTATCGAACCGGCAGCTTTTGAAAAACATATCGGCCTCCATCATATTTATTTTGAAAATAATAAAATTACTAGTATACCACCAAATCTTTTTAAAGGTTTAGTACTCTACGAAGTCAGCTTTGAAAATAATAATTTTGCTAAGTTATCAGAAGGTTTTGTACAAAATCTAAAAACTAACATTTTTAATCTAAACCACAATAACATTGTAGAAATACCTAATAATGTTTTTAAAGGTATTACAAGACTATCGCATTTAAAACTGTCACACAATAAAATTAAAATAATTAACTATGATGCATTTGAAGGCCTAGATATCAACATATTAGATTTGGATAACAATGAAATCTGTATTATACCTCTTGGTATTTTCAAAAGTCTAAATTCTCTATCAATCCTAAATTTAGCTAATAATAAATTAACTGTGATGTCTGAAGGAGTATTTTCTGGTTTAACAAATCTAAAGCATTTAAATTTGTCTTATAATTTTTTGGAATCTTTTGACGGTCAACAATTGCTACCAATGTGGTCGTTAACAAATTTAAATGTCGAAGGTAATAATTTTTATGACTTAAATATAACTCAAATTTTTTCGAATGTTCCGAGCCTTAAATTTATGGAAGTGGATAAAAATTTGTTCCGTTGTTCGATACTTGCTAGACATTTTAGGTTCTTGAACAAAAAAGGGGCGAAAATCGGTTCAGGAAATCAATTCACACTTCAAAATATTAATGGAATTGCATGTACAAAACGAAATTTTACAAATAATCAATCATTTACAACCTTCCTTATAGAAGAAAGTGATAAGTCGAAAATTAAATGTTAAAATTTAATGTACATATATTAGTTGGAAATTTTACAAATACGAATGAAAATTATAATAAAAACTCTAAGTGTTTATGTGTGTACTTGTAATTTTTAACCTTATTGTTAATCACCATATATGAAGATATTTCCCAACAATATAGTTATGTGTATAAATATTTATTTATCTCTACAGGTCTAGTCGGCTCACTTCTCCTCAGTTTTTTAGATCTAGTCTTTTTCTACTTACTCAAATGGTTTTACTTTCGGTTGTTCTTTCCTTATTTCCTTATTTCCAATGTTTTGATCTTTTACTGGGTTCTTTGTATAAGAACGTTAGTTCTTGGTTCGATTTTCTCTCTCACACTTCGCCTATCCTCTATGCTCTCAAGATTTTTCTGAGCACCTTTCTATTCCGGATCTAAATCCTGTTAATCTATGTCTTGATTAGGACCAGTACTTCATACACCTATGATATATCAGCATTGAACGTATTGTTTTATACAGATTTGTTCTATCTTTAATTTTTTCCGTTATTTCGGGCAGTAAATGTCTTATATATTCGAACTGTCTCTAAAACTCCTGCATTAGCTCGGAATTGGTGATTCTTGATTAATTCGTTGTTACAGCTCTTCTAGGCTATTTACAAGAACAGCGTACACTAAACATTTTAAATAATCCCAAAAAACGAATCAAGGTGGTTTAAATCAGGCGATCTTGCAGGCCATGTATATGCAAAATGCTTCAAATTTAAATAAGAAAATAAATCAAAACTAATAAAGAGAAAGAGGATGATCCTGAAGAAAAACCGTCTTATAACTCTGAGATTAATGATATCTAATTCTGTAAAAGAAAGATATTTTTTATATAAAAATATGTTCTTAAATTTTCAATGACATTTTTCTTGAAGGGGCTTTTTTAAAATCAAGAAATTATAGTTTGATTTTATTTACTTTTTTTTTAATGAAAATTTCTATAATAGCAAAGTCTGTACGTAGCCATTTTTTTCAACTTTGAAACGTACTGTTTTATACTAATAAAAATTATCAAAAAAACTGTAATTGTTAATTTAACGGAATTATTATTTTTTCAAATGATTATTTATAAAGATGTTCAATGGACCATGGAAAAACGATTTTATGTTATATTTTATAACTACGAGTATATAAATTTACAATATTTTTCAATGAAAATTTACAAAATCCTAATTTAATACACACCAAATAGATAATTCATTACTACTTAATAAAAAAATTGTTAAAATTGACAATTTTGGTTTTGAGAAGTAGAATTTTCTTTAATAAAACTGGTTCCTAGATCATATACAGGGTGTCCCAAAATTCGACTGCCAATGCTGTAGGGATAATTCCTTGTGCCAAATTATGCCCATTGAGGTAGACAACTTATGTCCGTAAATGCACACTTTCTAAAATACAGGGCGTTTAAATTTTAAATGGGGCAATCGATTATAATGAAACTTTGAGAGGGTTATCAGGTTGATAAATTACTTCTTGTAACAAGAACAGGTAACTTCCAGTTTTCTCCAGGGGCGTACCGCTTGAATTTTTCTACACTGGATAAAATGTTTAAATTTTTGAATTCTACTAGCATTCCTTATTAAAAAGAGTAAAATATTTATCAACCCTTTTTTTATAATTTTTTCAAAAATAACCATAGCAAAGTTCATATTTTTCAACAAACCCTCGTATATGATGGAAAAAAATGTAATATTTAGTAATTGCATTTTTGGTTTTAGGCCAAGTAAAACTTTTTATGAAGAATTTTTTTTAAATTGTTATGAAAAGAGTTTTCCTACTTTTTAATACACACTATTTAACTTAATTGTGAAATTTATCCAAAACTTTCATTTAAGCAAGTAATGATTCATTTAAATTTTGTGTGGCTCAAGAATCAATCTTAGAAGCTAAAAAATGTATTACGAAGCAATGTTCTGAACTAGAATGCGGTTCTGCATTTAAAAACCTAAATGAATATGTAATTTTAAATCTGCATTCAAAATCAGAAACAATGATAAGGATATTATTAATTCCGTTACAATACCATTATTCTTGCAAAATTTTGATTCTAATATTAATCCAAAGAAGCATTTAATATTTTAATTTATAATATTACAATTCAAAATTTCGTGACTACTACGTAGAAGGTAAGTACGGTTTTATTTATATCACTTAAATTATCTTTCTGCATCTCTACATCTCTTAAAATATTGAAAATTCAACTCAAAATGAACCATTTATGGTAAAATGTGCTCTAGAAACGGCTTAGTATCAGTTGATTTCCATTCCTGTTTCATTAAAATTAGGTACGTTTGGTAGAATCATAGGATTTCATTGTTCGACTTTGTAACTTAGTTTTAAATCTTTTCAGACCTGAAGATGACTTTAAAAAATCGAAAGTTGTCTTTGATTATTAATAAAAATTGTTGTGGTATGATTTTGAGATTCCTTTGATCATTCCATGTTATCACATTTGAACCTTTTGTATCTTAGTTATTTACTCCTTTTTAGTATTCCCTGTATCCCAAAATAATTATTATTAGGGTATTTTTCAAACTCAGGAAGAGTAAAAGGTCAAATTGACTCAAGTAAGGCGAATAAGAATGCTGATTTATTGAAATTGGTTTATGACAAGTACCATTTTTATGGTGACTCAATTGTTCTTGATGTTTTGTTATATATTTACGCATAAACGTTATTCAAAGTAAATGATTTCATCTAACACCATTTTGAAAAAGTAGATAATTCATAAATAATTGAATTTACTGTTTAAATTGCAGGTATGAACCAGAAGCTCCAGCTTGTGCTTGTCTTAAGTTATGTCAGAATTTCAAGACCAGAACCATCATGTAAAGAGGAGCTCAATAAGATAATTTGTAATGGTATTATAAATACTTTCCCCAACAAGGTCGCTCATAGCGAGCAAACTAGTTTACAATGCGATAACTGTAGTATAAAAATATTATCATCTTCCACAATTTCCAATGAAAACATTGACCTTAATATATTAAATATATCGAACAGTGAAATGGAAATTTTGGAATCATCAGCTTTCGATAGAATGCATGGTATTCAATATCTTTATTTTGAAAATAATAAAATAACTAACATTTCTAAAAACGCCTTTAGAAATTTATACAATTTGAAAGAAGTTAAATTATCGAACAATCGTATATGGGATTTAGGTTTTGGCGAGGGTTTGGCAGTTGAAGTGTTAGATCTAGACCACAACCAAATTGTAGAAATACCAAATAACACATTTTACTACCATTATCAAATTATAACAAACTTAACATTCTCACATAATAACATCAAAATAATTCATGAAGATTCTTTTAGAGGTTTGAGAAATTTGAGATTTTTATTTCTAAATGATAATGAAATTTGTTACCTACCGATCGGCGTATTCAAAGAACTGAAATATTTGCAGTATCTTAATTTAGGCAATAACAAATTAACTAACTTGAATTTGGGAACTTTTTCATGTTTGGAAGATGTTACAACTTTAATTTTAGCTAATAACTCCCTGGAAACTCTTAGCGGCGAAGAACTAATACCCCTGAAGAGTTTACAACAACTGGATGTTGCAGGAAACAAAATACATGAGATCGATGTTTCTCGACTTTTTTATTCTATTCCTTCTATTAAAAAAATAAGCATAGAAAACAATTTATTTTCTTGTTCTCTGGTGATGAAGGTTATTAAAAAGTTTAAAGAAAAAGTCGTAGAAATTATTGTACAAAATGGTTTGTATAACGTTCAAAATATAAAAGGCATAGCTTGTTTTAAAGAATCTATAGACTATAGTAAACCATTTTTGAGTCAAATTTTAAATGAGACTCTTAAAGCAGCACGATATTGTTAGACGCTTTCGTTTATTTATTTAATCAAAATGCGATATTCTTTGTATTCATTGAATTACGAAAAAGATTAAATGTTTATAAAAAAAATGTTTTTAATTCTTATTTACTTATTTTTCCCGTTCCCCTTTGTCAAGATTAGTCTGCAGTTTTCCTTTTCAACTCGTTCCAACTTCCAATTTTTTGGAGGAACATGAAATAAAGAAATACCTAAAATGTCCTCAGTATACAGTATTGAATAAACAATTAATTCTGGGAAGTGTAATCTTGGTTACCTTTTGTACTAAATACCTATATAATAGTAACCAAAAATATTTTTAGGAAAAGAAGAATATTGTTTTGCATATTGCTTAAAAATGATTAGTTAAAATGTTTATGATATGAAGTTAATTACGCTCATAAAAGTCTGTCAATATTATGTCAATCTTGACAATGCTATAGAAAGATAGAGAAACCTTGGTCGATAAAATATAACTTAAAAAGCTTTGTAATACTGTGAAAATCAGATAAGTATTGTTACGATAGTATGTACAGGGATTTAGTTAAATATCGCCCTGTACATAAAACTTATTTTTTATTTTCCAAATTATAATATTGTAACGTATTGGGTCGTTTTTTCTGAATAATAAATGTATAATAGAATCTAAGTGTTAACTTAAGGGGGTTTTTACCCATTACGTAACTTGTTTAATGGAAATTAAAAAGGCTGAGTAAAAACTATAACAATTTATTTATCTAATGAAAACAACTAAATTATGAGGGCAACTTACACATTAAATAACTGTTACATTTAATAGCAGGGATAGGCTCTATCAAGTCCTCGATCATCCGAGAACCAAAACTTTTCAACCGATCTTCTTTTATTTTACTCACCAAGAAGACCCTAATGTTTCATTAATTTTGATGACTCTACTAAAAATATTTATTTAACATTCGTTGGCATAACTCTCGCTCATGTAATGTTAAATAAATAGTAAATATTATAATTTGGAAAATAATAAGTAAGTTTTATGTACAGGGCGATATTTAACTAAATCCCTGTACTTACTATCGTAACAATATTTACTATTTATTTAACATTACATGAGCGAGAGTTATGGGACATGACCGTCAACTAATGTTAAATAAATATTTTTAGTAGCGTCATTAAAATTAATAAACATTAGGGTCTTCTTGGTTAGTAAAATAAAAGAAGATCGGGAGAAAAGCTTGGGTTCTCGAGTAGTTGATAGTGCCTATCCCTGCTATTAAATGTAATAGTTATTTAATGTGCAAGTTGCCCTCATAATTTAGTTGTTTTCATTAGATAAATAAATTGTTATTGGTTTTACTCAGCCTCTTTAATTTCCATTAACCAAGATACATAATGGGTAAAAAACACCTTAAGTTAATATTTAGATTCTTTTCGTATATTTATTATTCAGAAAAAACAACCCAAAACGTAACAGTATAATTTTTCTTTTCAAATTTATTATGGATAATTTCCACAAAGTAAGAGTTGAAACAATTAATTTAATTAATTTTTATGTTATTCGTTATTACTAATTATATTATCCTTGTAATTAGACGAAAAGCTTGTTAGGTCAATAAATTATTAAAAAAATATTCAAGTTTTTTCATAGAAATGTTCGTGTTTTTTAAGGTAAGGTTACGAGAAAATATTGGAAAAAATATGATCTTTGTATTTTCTTCTGATTAATATAATACAAACTTTAGACTTCCTTATTGAATTTCTAAGGGAAACAAATATGAAAGCACATTAATGCATACATATAAGCTAAGTGCACTACTGATTTAAAAAATGCATATCCGTATTCCTAAATCTACATTTTAAATGAGAGTGATTGTTTAAATGTTAAGCAAAGTAAACTTTGTCTGAAACGTAATAATTTACGCTAATACTGATATATCAATTGGCACGAATTCAACTGGTGAACATTGAAGATTTTTCTTTTTTAAAAAAGTTAAATAAGGTAAGAAAGTCTCAATTTTATCATTCGTATTCTACCTAACTAAAATAAATCTGAATAAACACAAGTAACATTTTTTTGGGATTACGGAAAACATTTCAAAACAGTTATTCTAGTTCATGGACAATTTAATAAAAAATCTTTATTTCTACCTTCCTTAGAGAGCAAATTTCGACGCTCCCTTTATTTTTCGTTATTGGAACTACTCCTTTTTTATCATTTGCAATGCTAAAATAATCATACTGAATATTTTTGGTACACTTGAGAATGTTAAAAATGAAATCAAAAGGATTCCTAGAGTTGTTGTCAATGTTTAGTCCTGCTAAAGATCATTTGGTTCCTGCCGAAGTTTCGTCGAATTTACAATTTTCAAGTCTTTTTGCTAGAGCTATAGCTGTATGGTATTCTGAATGATTATTGCATTTGGTTGGTTGTGCTTGCGAGTCTGGTTAATGGGTCCATTTGTTAACGTAGTGTTTTCTTGAGGTGTTGATTTTTTATATTTGTTTCGTTGCTAGTGTTGGTTTTCAAGCTGTTGGAGTATCGTCTACAAAATGTAAATTATATTAACGGATGGTCGTTTCTATGGCTTCTCCAATCATCCTAGATCGATACATAAAAAATTTTGATACAAATCAAAAATTATGCAAAATAATAGGTGATTCCATATAAGTTTGGTTGTGTGTATACTGAAAGGTTTACTGATAATTTTCTTAATAGAGGTACTAAAGCAAATCAAAGTACCTTTAAACGTTTATGTCACCCAATAAATTTGCTGCATCTTACTTCAAACAACCCACTCCTTATTTAATTTAATAATTATATCTTAGTTTTCAGATATGAATCGGAAGCTACTTATTTTGTTCTTCTTAAGTTACATGGAATTTTCAACGTCAGAGCCAATATGTGAAAAGGACTTCCGGACGATCACTTGTAAGGGTGTTACACAATCTTTTCCATGGAACCTGGAATACGGCCATCTTATGGAATTAGTATGTGCCCATTGCGATATAACAATGTTGACCAATTCCTCGTTTCCTTTTGATAAACAAATTTCTATATATTCTTTAAATATATCAAATTCTAAATTGGAGGTTATAGGTAGTCACACATTTGCAAATTTCAAACTTTTCGGTGGGGTTAAATATATTTTTTTTGAAAATAATAAAATATCTAATATATCACAAAACGCTTTTGATAACTTGTACGAAATTACAGAAATAAAACTAACGCACAACAACATCTTTGATTTAAGTCAAGGATTTACAAATCATATGCACGTTAAAAAACTTTCATTAGATCATAATAAAATTGTAGAAATACCTAATGATATTTTCGAATGGGCTTATAATATAGAACATTTGATTTTATCACATAATAAGATTAGAATAATTAATTTGGATTCATTTAAAGGTTTATATGATACAAAATCCTTAGACCTAAACGACAACAGAATCTGCTCTATACCTACTGGCGCTTTGTCACGACTTAAAAGCTTAGAAACTTTAAATCTGGCAAACAACAAATTAAGTAAAATTTTTCCAGGTACATTTTCGGGTTTACGTAATCTAAAATCATTAATTTTAGCTAATAACACGTTAAAATCGTTTGAGGGACACGAATTATTACCACTTAACATTTTAACAAAATTAAACATTGCAGGAAACAAAATAAATAAGATCGACCCTCATGACATTTTTTCTTTCTCACCTTCTATTAAAGAAATCAGCTTGGAGAATAACCCATTTCGTTGTTCGATGGTGGTAGACCTTATAAAATACTTCAAAGAAAAACAAATAAAAGTTTATATTGAAAACGGTGTGTATAACTTACAAAATATACATGGCATAGCTTGCATTAAAGGAGAATTGGATTCCAAACAATCTTTTATGACTCAAGTTCAAGAAGAAACATCGAAAGTAGAACGTTGTTAACGTTTTATCGAATAGAATTAATGGTCTTAAGATAATTATGTAAAAGTGTACATTTCTTTAATAATAAAAGCATCTTCTTGTTTTGTTTGTAAATATACTTCCTTATCTTTCACTTCTACTATTGTCTATCTGTTTACTAGTTTCGACTATGACCAGTTATCATTCTTAAAACTTACCAAAACAATTTTATAAAAAGAAGCAAAAAATTACAATTACAAAATTCCAAATTTACATGTGAAAATTAAATTACAATGTTAAACACAATAAGAGTAAACTTAACTACCCAAAAGGCATTTAATATTTTATATCTTGTTAAAATGAAACAACTGTTGAGTGCCAGTTTTAAAGAGCAACCAAAACAAGTAGAATTACAAAATTAAGTTCAATCATGAACCCAAAATCATAATGAAAGGAAGAGGAAAACAGAATTCAGTAAATGAAAGTTAAACTAAGGTTGGGGAAATGGAACAAGAAGAAAACCCAAAATCACATAAATTCAGTTGGCAACACCGAAATTATTCTATATTTTGTGAATACAAAACTCTTCTTTATTAACTCGAGTTGAAGACGAAGGAAGCACCTTGTAATTATATCGCCCTGTACATTTTGTTTATATCTTAAATTTATTAAAAAATTAATATCATGAAATTTTAATATTTCATTTTTTTTTCATAATTGTAACACACATTGAAATAAAATTATTTTTGAATTAATTGTTTCTATATAATATAAACCAAACCATGAATAATATACAACAATTAGGCAAAATTTACAGAGTTGTTAGTAATAATTTTGTGTCTTTTGATTTCTTTTATTCATAGAGAGTGATTGCGAAAATGTTCAACATAAATAAATACAAGGCCCCCATTAGTTAATATTTTAGTAAAACTTTCACTTATCTTTCGAAGACTCTCTGCTATTGAACACAGTGAATATCACTAACTTTTTAGAATCTCTGTGTAAAATATACGCACAAAATGTAAAAAATTTAAATATATTCATTTTCTTTCGAAGACTCTGTCTATAAATCCTTCTCTAAATAGAAATCTACTAGGTGAGTACTTAGTTTTATTTTTTATTCATATTCATTCAGTTTTGAACTTTTTAAACATCAAATATCGCATAAAATATTTAAAAATTAGAAATCCTAGATAATTTAGTTAATTTAGATAATATGTAGATCTGAAGTCAGAATTACTGTATCGTCAGCAAATGTAGCGATTATTGTGGAATGTTTAGTTGGTAGGTCTACACTCTACATCATATATACGAGTGTATATAAAGGGTGTTTCAATAAGAGCGCAAGATTTGAATTGCTCGCCATGTTTGACAGTCATAATGACACGTAATTATAAAGTGACAGAGCTTCTTTCTCTATTATCACTATTCTAACATTTACCTTCGCAAATACGTGTGCATTATAGGATGTGCCAAGCTTCAGCTTTAAATCTAAATAGATGGCTAACCAGCGCTGGTAGTAACCGGTGGAAATCGTCTACTAAGGGTGGAAATTGAAAGGGAACGATAGTAGACGATTTTCAGGAAACACGAACAGGAGAAAAAGATTATTTAGTTTGACTCTGAAAAATACAGATGGCGGAAGGGACGATAACTCTATAATACATTTCAAGCAAAATCTAGACAGAATTCAGTTAAACTGACAGAACGATTCAGGTGTAATCAGAAAAGCTCTTAAAAATGTTTTATTGAACAGTCTTTTAATTTAATGAATTTATTTATGTAGATATAAATTGTACACTTATACTTAATGCCCAAAGAAAAGAAGCATAACAAAAGATATTAAGAAGTATTACATAATTAAACTACGAAACGAAAGATTTACCAATCAATTCGGAAATCTTATGAACACTACCCTAGAAAAGCATGCGAGGATGTTGGAAAGGAGTGGAAAGAAAGAGAACTAATGAAGAGACACTAAAACAGCTAAAAAGAAAAAAAATAGTTCAATGAGGATTGTAAACACTAACGAGTTGAAATGCAGCAAGACATTAAATTTGTTTCCAAACATTGTTTATAATACATTTTTTGAAACCTTACATAAGCCACATGAGGTTTTACTTCATACCTAAATTCTAGGTTTAAATTAACTTTAATGATTCAAATTAGTCAGTACGCCAAGAATTAATATATTTATACTTAATTTAATGAAAGATTGATTTGTAACTAGTCTTAGGCCTCTATGAAAGGATTCGAAATTTCTTCTAATTTGATAATGTTTATATAAAACTTAATAATACCTACTGATAATTTGTTTTGTAATTTATATATTATATACTTCCTGGAAAAATACTTTATAGTAAATTTTATCATATATAAGTAATACAACTTAAGAATACTTACTCTATTTGCAATCATTTAATGTGAAAAAGTAACTTTAAAAAAAACGCAGATAGCATGTTTTGCCATAACACTACTGTTTTATGGGGCTTAGATGTAAAGGGGTAGTAGTCAAGTTTTTTTATGAAGTGCCATATTAGAGACTTCATTTGTGTTCAAAAAGATATTAGAAATATAATCATTCATCTCATTTGAGCCCAATGGAGAACCTTTTCTAACTTATTTTATATTAAATTAACAGAAATAGGAATCATTCTATTTTGCCTATTTTATGTATATTTTTTTGTCTTCTATTCTCACGTTTATTTATATATTCCATATTTCTTTTATTGCATTATTTCTGCTTAAGGAGGAAGTGTACATTTACCATAAGTTTATTTTTGTTTAGTATAAGCGAGTTTTCTGTTATTGCTTCTTGACGTTGATGATTCCACAAATGTTTTGCTTTGGCTTAGGAATTCTTATTTTTGTGAAGAATTGATAGCTAAGTTACTTCAATATGGTTAAGAGTGTTTTGAAATATAGTGGGTTCTAGTTGCAAACTAATTAATCTCTCACTGATATCTCTGTAAAATTTCCAATCGAATCCAACTAAATCTAAAAAAAAAACAATGGTAAAACAATTACAATACTAACTCCAACAAAAACAAACCTATATACTTTTATTACTTTTCACTTACATGGACCCACTAGACATTTTATTACCAACATACGATTTAACACTATTTAATATTCAGATAAGACAGCAGTACATAACATTTTTATAACTACTATTTCAAACATTTCTCTGAATCAATGGGGATATTCATTAAATTTGTATGTACTTATTTTTATTATGTGTTTTATTTTATATAATCATAAAAAGTGATTTTTTGACCAGGTCTTAATAAATAAGGTTCCAGGGTCAGAAAATTGTTCGAAAATTTTTATTTCACATGTTTACTTGTTTTTCAAATTATCCATTTCTTACTAACAATAACGACATTTTTAATAAGACATCGACAAGTGATGGTTTTTTTTTAAACAAAATATTAATAATTTAATAAAATATTGACTATAATATGGTACCTAAATAGTGTGCAGTAAATTCCAATTCCATTTCTGTAATTTAGTAAACGCGAGGCAAATCAATTTACTAATTTTAAAATATTTTAATTATCATTCCTTTCCGGTTGTTACAAGATCCTTCTAACATTTCTACGCCAGTAGAACATATTTATCGTTAAATTTACAAGAATGTATTTCACACTATTTACATACCGAATTATATACTATTTTAATTGTTTAGTTTTTATTTAAAACTTAAATAATTTATATCTAAACTGCTCTGGTAACTTTTCTTCGAGTAAATATTGTTTCAAGGATCCATATAATTACACATCCACATGATAAAATTGATGATGTATGTAATGCAGGTATATAAGAATTCCATGTATCATGAATAGCACCTAAAAAATCATAACGTAATTCACAATAATAATCACGGGGTGGCCAATTATGTTTTACAAAACAAAGCTTAATTATTGCACAGTATACAGTTTGTGCAAATGAATCTATACCCACGCATCTTTAAAACGTATGATATTATAAAAGGCCCTTATAAAGCGTTTTTTAAAATAATTTCCATAAATCGAATTTTCCGCGCTTAATATAGGTGTGATATTGATAGATTCGACGTTGAAAAATGTGAAGTGCACTAAAATTGTCAAAATAAACCTCAGAGTTCCTTAGGGAAGTTTACTTGTAAAAAAGGTCGTTTGGTCTGGAACTATCATAGCCAATTTACTATTATCACAATGGTGTTCAATTTTAGTTAGTTAACTTCAGATAAGTACATATTTCCATTAAGATACTCCAAACAGAATATCACATAAGACATTGTTTTTTCTAAGAATGATTGTGCTTATTTCGTAAGTATTTTACTTATGACGTACAAGTAAATATCAGCCCGCCAGAAGAACTGTATATATTCTTACCTATAACGGGCCCAATAACCAAGGAAATTGCACCAGTGAAAAACATTTGGAAACCATTAGCAGCTACAAATTTGTCCAACGGGACTAACTTTGGTATTATAAGTGACTGATAAACTGCTCGTAATCCCTTGGTTACACCAATAACACAAACAGCTCCATATACAATCGTATAAGAATGCGAGTAAGTTGCTAATACTGAAAAATATTAATAAATGAAGTATAAAAAAACAAAACATACATTATTTTTTCTAACTTAATATGAAATATAAATAAAAACAGTCAATAACAAGACACTTTATATGTAGTAATATGGCTTTTAAGAAAGTTCGGTGTTTTAAAATATGGCCCTCTATAGTTGTTTAGTAGGGAGTATCCTAGAATATAGTGCTGTAATCTGGCTGCCCATTTACACATGTCAAATGTCAGAGCACCAGGATCGAAGGAGTGCAACAAAGGTTTGTCAACTATCTCTTCTATAAATTTCGGTTTCAATACCAGCGCACTTCCTACAAAACTCTATTACTTTTATGCCGCCTTCAAACATTCGAAGTGGAAGGAAACAATCTCTTCCCTTGTTCCTTTTTAAATTATTCAGTGGTCTGATTTCCTATGACACCATTCTTGACAAAATATACTTTTTGACACGCATTCGCGAACGAACACACTTCGCTGTTCTACATCAGTCAACATAGAACCAAGTACGGGCAAAGGGCTTTCAAAGTGTGATCTAATTTCTAAATTGGATTTAAATAACTGTGAAAACGAAATGAATGAATAGTTTCACCGCATATAATGCCAATATTTCACGAACCTCATGTAATATAGCTTACATTATATACTCGTCGTATATGTACTATTCTATAAAACACTTTTCCACTTCATATGCAACAAACTAAAAAAGTTTCTAATATGTATCTCTGAGATAATCCATATTCATTTTTACTTACTACCATCTTGCTTTTTAGATAACTTCTGAAGACAAAAAATGTAAATATTAAAATAGAAACTTACAGGTTCTGGCACCAGTGGCAGCAAGTAAGGCACTAATATAAATAAACTTTGGGGAAGCCCCATAGTAATGACATATCATCGGTATAATTAATCGTCCAATAATGTCAAAAACAAACTGCACCGAAGTAACGTTGGCGACGTCGGCTCTTCCAAAATTTGATAATTCAGGAAGTACGAATTGCATCATAAGTACCATATTAAGTTCAGCAGCGAATGATACACCCAAGGAAAATACAGCTACTGTATAGGAAACTTGTTTAAGCAATTTTAAATCGAACATATTGACTATATTTGATAATACTGTTTCTTTTTTATTTATCATAGGTTTCGTAGTTTCTATGTAAACTGCTTGAGATGTGTCATTGAGAGGATTTACCTACAACAAATAACTTTAAGAGGAAAGTTTTAATATTATGACATACGAAAAAGCAGTATATATACATCAAGTTAATCAGCTCAATATTTCAAAGTATCAAGGCAAGTGCCTACAGTAAAACAGTGACATGTGGTCCCTAGAAGTCGTGTTGTGATTAGAGCCCTTTTTGTTTGAGTATTAATTTTGATATTGTTTGCGATTTGCTTTTTGTTTATTGACCATTTTATTAATTTATTGTTTTATTATCTCCTTAAACAATTACTAAAATCGCCCTTATATAGGGAAGGGCGTGAAAATTTATTAAAATGGAGGTTGAATACTTGGTTTGATTAAACTTTTAAGTATTTGTTTTTAAATATCTAATAAGTATACTTATATATTTCACATAAACAATAAGATAGACCTTCCTTATCATTTTTTTATTTATAAAACTACTTCTCAGAAATTATTACAAGCTTGAAATAAATATCTAAAAATAATTAATAATAATAATAATAATATTTTTTTTATAATTTAAATATTTTATTGAAACATATACATCACATAAATAAATGAATAAATATTATTTCAAACGCCCCTGACTAAAATAAACAATGAACTGTAATAAATAGGTCCTTTTCCTTGTTTATGCTCTTCTTGCATCAATAAATTTCTATACTCTTTCGTATGCCTCTAGCAATATTCTGTAACAGGTATACACCCAGTATATCTTTTATTGGAATTAAAAAATTAAAGTGGTAAACTAAGTGTTTAAAATTCTGGAAAGTTCAATAGAGGCAAATTCTGAAAACATGAAAAATTGTTACGCGGCACCTTTTGTTTTTTGGCTAGTGTTCCTCTTCTTTTTATTTTTTCCCGCAAATGTTCTAGAATGGTAGCGTAGTATTCCCCCATTATAAAGACACACTTTCCTTTATAGACCAAGTGTAAGATTGCCTCGGTATGTCAAAGAATGATTGCCATGAGTTCCCCGGTCGAATAACTTCTTTGGTGGTGGTATACCCTTTGTATGCGTCTGCTTGGAGTCCTGTTTGAACTCTGGTTCATCACGATAAATCCAACTTTCATCCCCAGTAACAATCCCATCTAACGTTGATTTGGCCGATATCTAAGAACAATACTTCTTACTTTCCCAGGCCTGGCGTATACTGTGATTTATTCTGTATATTTGTTGTGCATTGGAATATTCCTTTCTGAAACCAAATTGATGAAGGGATACCCAATCATCGGTGTTAGGACCAGTATTAATCTTTTGCAGCAACAGTCTTTAGAGTATTTTAGACATAATTGCTAATAAGATAATGAATCTAAAAGAATAAATTATGTCTGGATCTTTACCTTCCTTCGTGATCATTATTATTTCTGCTGTTTTCAGCATTTTTGGCCAAAAGTTTAGTCGTAAGAGAACATTAAATATGTAAGTGATAAGTACAACACATTTCCTTGGCAATTCTCTCATTGTTTTCGGAGTAATTTTATCTATTTTAGGAACTTCTTTAAAATTTAAATAATGTATTTCTTATTGGACTTAAATTAACTTTTGGTGGTTTGATTGTTCTGCCTTTTTCGATTTCTGGCACATTGTCGTTAGTTATGAATACTTTTGGAAGGCATTCTGCAAATAGTAAGGTTTTTTCTTGATCACTTCTAAGACATTTCGGATTAGGTCCTCCTAGATCATTATGGATAGGAGGTACTGCCATTACGGGTTTTTTTAGAATTTTTTGCAGGTAAGGTAGTACCTATATGATTTTTCATTTGCTGTCGTTAATTTAGTTTTATACTAGTTACTTATTCTATTAGTTGTGTCTGATAGGGCATGAGTTTGATGCCATCTTGCCCGAGCTTTGCTTTATTGTTCTATCACTTTTTTGATCACATCTGGAATAATAAACATGTTATTTTTCATATTTGTCACTAGGGTATCTCTGTTGGACTGCTTCTTTTACTGTACTAACTAGTGTTGCTGTGTCTTCAATTTCTGCGGATTTGTATTTGAAAATAATACCAGTAGGAACAAACATAACTAACAAATCGGGATTTTTGTTGGGATCTGTCAACCAAGAATTTCTAGAATCGGTGATGATTACTAACACATAAATTAGAAACCGAATGGAAAGGACACTTGAACAGTTTTTCTATGAAAAGAGCATACATTTTTATATAGGACCGATCAATAACTTAAAAATAAAATGAGTTTTACCTCTAAACCGAACACGTTCTGTTATCAGAGCACTAGTATGTATCTGGTTTAGTGTTTTATAAAGTTTATAAAATAATAAAAAACTAACAGATTAAATTTCTCATTGAAGAGTGGGTAAATCTCTTATAAAAAATAAAATACAATACATACCTGTTGATTTTTACTCTGCAAATTTTTCAATTCTTCTATATTACTTTCCTTCTTCACTGGCTTTAATAAAAAACATCCAATAAAAGACAATAGACTAAAGAAAAATAACGTTAAAACTGTATACTTTCTTCCTACATTAGTTAATAAAATATCACATATTTTTGGCGAGAATATAGAAAAAATGCTAGCACCTGTTGTGGAAATGCTAACAGCCAACGTCAGTCTTTTTTTGAAATATGAGTTTGTTGCGAGGTACGTTGCAGGCATTAAAATTCCTTGACCTACGCCTAAAATTAAAAGTAAATATCAACGGAAACAATTGAGAAAATATTCTCAAAATTTTATACTTCAGATAAATACATTCGACCACAAAATTAAACGGACAATTCAATTGATAATTTGTTATACTTACAAATAATCAATACAAAAATCATAAATGAAGATGTTACTATCTTCATTTTCTGAATAAAGAAAAACAAAAACCGAAAACATTTAAAATTATAATTTTTGAGTGTTGTAACACGAACTGGTTTAAGTCAAGAAAACAACGAAAACCTACAGAAAAGGTTTTTTTAGTAACAAGTGTTTCCACCTCAAGCCCGAATGGCAACCCTCGTTCTTTCCTGCGTACTTTGGATTAAAGGAGCAACCTCATTATGAGCCACTTGTTTCCATTTGCTGAGTTCTAGATCACCCAGTGTTTAGAGTTCACCATAGGTTTGTTTAAACCATCTTCCTAGCTTGTCCCACATAAGCTCTATTAAATTTAAGCCTAGATATCAGAGTGGTCAATATCTGGACACCGACATCATTAAAGTTCTAAAGTTACTTGAGCGACCATTTTCCTGCCTTAGAAGGAAATGATTTTCTATAAACGATGCAAGTTCTTTAGGATATTCGTTTATTTATCTATCAGCGGTTAGACAACCGCCCCTCAACATCATCAAGTCCGTTCCAGCTACTAAAAAATGTAGCTCCATACCATCGAGCCTCGCCCTAGGAGAGAAGTAGAATTGAATATATTGTTCGCCATGTCTTCTCCAAATTCTTTCGTGACCATTCGGAAAATATATTGTGAAACGGGACTCATCTATTAAAGAGAACACATCACCAATCATTCATAACTCAATCTACACGTGCTTGAACACACGGGCATAGGGGACCCAAATTTAATACACAAAGGTTCTATGTACAATATCAGATAAACCTAAAGTTCAAAGTTCTAGCTGGAACTGTTCTCTCTTGAAAAATTTGTAAGCAAAAAAATCTTCAACTGCATTTGTGGCTTTTTGTCTTTCTAAACCTCAAAATTTAGAACAATTGCTTGAACAGCTTCTTCTGGACTCATTTTCAATTTTCCTCTGTAAGACAAGTGCAAAGGATAAAAAATACACAAGAAAACCAAACTGACACAGATTGAAAACATAAAAAACTTTCAACAATAAACAAATTTATGCTCGATTCATATCTACCCATATCGGTGCAGTTTTTCTACGCTAATTTTGAGATAAAATAATGACAAAAACTTGCGTTTATAATAAACATTAGTTATTTTTTAGATTCATTTGGCAGTATTAAAAAAATCCTAAAAATTCAAGTGTTCCGTCAATTTCGCAGTCGAGTGTACTTATAATTAGTATTCATTAAGTAAATTTTCAAAATAATTACTTAATTAAAGAAAATTGTAATTAATACCTGTCATAATTGATATGGTAAATATAAGTTGTTCATATGAGTGGGCGAAACTAGTGAGAAATATTCCAGAACACCAAATCAATGCGCCGCAAAATGCGACTAACTTAAATTGATATGTTTTTAATAGAGGGCTCCCAAAAAATGCTAAAAAAATCAAATAATATAAAAACAAACAACAGTTATCAAATATTGTAATTCAAATAAGTATGTAGATATTTACCAACGACACAAAACAGAGAACTCTGCAAGTGTAGAAGAAAAGAGGTTTTCGCAGAATTGATGCCCATAATTTCAAACTCATCTCGAAAAATAATACCGAAACAATAAATTAACGTAAGTAAGCTTATCTGAAAAAAAGAATACATTAATACATTAATTTTCCACCAAGTCCAACGACTATAAGAATGTTATATCTTTCTTCGTTTAATTTTTAGAATAAATAAGAAACCCATTTATGAAAAAAGTGGCAAAATTGTAGACATCGTAAACTATCAAAAGCTAATAATCAAAGGTAGGGGCTGAGCCATTAAAGTGGTTAAAAAAACATTTAGTTAATAGGTTTCTGGTCAGTCCTAATAGCACTGCAAGGTGTTATTCAATATTTTATGAATTTAATTAAACTTAACCATTTCTTCTCAAATTTGTTAATATTACAGCAAAAATCAAATTTGAACCTGGTCCAGTTTAACAAAATTTAAAATGTTGTTAGGTGAAGTGACTTGAGCGAGAATGGGAAAATAATAAATTCGACTTTTAAACTCTGCTGCAGTTAAAGCACGTGACCTATAAAAATTCATTTATTATAATCAAAAAGTTTAAAAAATTATTTACAAATAACATAAAAATTACCAAGTTTTAAAATTTGATCATAGTATTTGCTAGTCTTTTTATAACTTGTAGTCAAAATTTCTCACTAAGTGAGAAGATGTTAGATTTTTTAAATATAATAAACGTATCACTAAATTTATTGCCAACTTTTTTTAAAATACCAAAATTATCATCTAGCATAAAAACTAGCAGTATGCCAAATATGTAGGTAAATTAAGTTCTACAATTTTTAGCCGCATTGAATTGGTTATTTTTTTGACATTTTATTACTATTATCAGTACTTTCTTTTTTCAAAATTGCATCATTGCTTGCATGGTAGGAAGACAGTAACAATATAATTGTGTCTACATGCTCTTCAGAAGTGCAACTAATAAAAAAACTAATATTTTAATTCAAAATTTGGTCACATGGTACACCACATACCGTTTTTTTCATTATCCCCAGTTTTTTATTTACTCATCCACTTTTATTGAAAAACATTTAACTTCAGAATTTAAAAATTATTTTTATGGTAACATATGAAGGGTTCTTCTTTATGCAAATAATTGTCAATTACCTCAGTGTTACACTATTTAGGTACTTAATAAAATAACTCAATAGGATAAAAACAAGGGACTTTTTTGAGTGAATAACAATTGGTTAACACAGATAGTGAATTATTATTAATTAGTACTCAATCTCCGTTTTTTCTTAAGTTTAAAAAGTATTAATTTTTAATGCCAATGGGACGAATTGCCATAAAAAATTCATATCCAGAAATTCAGCCCCCTGCAGCCACGTAGTATTCCCTTATTTTTTTTTAAATAGCAAATTGATCAAGTAACACACCAATTGAAAAGTTTTTTTTTTCTCTATACAACTCTATAACTTTTTTTTACAGACTTGATTTTGATCGCTGATGTTTTTACCAATAACATTCTTCATTTTCTAAGACCTTTGCTTCATACTATGTATTTAGTCCAGAAGGTAATTCTAAAAGATGGGAACTTTCCAGATTTATTTGTTTGTTTGCTGAGTATCTTTTAGATATCTTTTTTACAAATTCTTTCAATAAATCAATATCTTGCTTCTCCCATTGCTGTTTGTATTGTTTTGTCAAATGCAGGTTTGTATTTAGTGTCAATGAAGTGTTTTAAGATCATAAGTGTTCACTATATTTGATTTAAAAATTTCTAAGGGTTTGGCTATTATAGATAGTATTACAATCCAGGCAATTTAACTTTAAAATACCTGACTTTTTTAAATTAGGATTTTTTGTTAAAAACGAACCTACATTATTCTTTACTTTAAAAGATATTACCGAAGATGTTGTTAGGGATCATTTTTGATATTTTATTTGAAATATTTCCAAAATATATAATAGCTTTGTATGATATAATTTCTTTAGGTTGCTTTAGAATTACAAGGTTAATTGTAATCTTTTCCTTTTTTTTATTGATTAAAAGATAGTTTTTAGAGATATCTATTTGTTTTATTATATTAATTTCCCTATTAAAATCATCTACTTTCATTGGTATTGGAAAATCTCTATGTATAATTGAATTATATATGGCCAGTTTATGTAATACGGGGTGATTTGAGTTTGAATCTGAGAGTTGGCTTTCGATAAATTGGTATTAAACTTTACAGTTCACTATTTTGATAGTCATGTCTAAGACATCTATGGAGTTCCTTTCTTCAAATTCAACAGTGAATTTTATTTTTGGATAAAAATTATTAATAAAATTAAAGATTATATCTAATTATCTGTCACTACCTATAAAACCTATTAGAAAGCTGGAACAACAACATATATATATATATACTATACATTTTATGAAATATTTCATTTAAGTAATTATGGTAAAAATAAATTTTTTCTAAACTTCCAAATAGCACTTATTTTTTTTTAAATGCACTGTTGAATTTATCTCCGAGGTTGATCTACTTGTTTTAAAAAATAATAACAACAGCTTTACTTTCAAAAGTTCACCATTGAAGTGTATTTGTGATATAATGCTATAATTTTAAACAACTTATTTGCTCATATATTTATTGATAAATAGCCGTCATTTACTTAGTGTGGTTTTTTCTTATTTATTGTTATTTCGCGCTATAAGTGATCTATATAATTTTTAACCCATCAAATTGACGGATGCAACATCTAAAAATAATGAAATGTAAGTGCAAATATTTGTTTGGTGTAGTTTATAATAAAAAACAAATATGTTATGTCTAAAGAGGAATAATAAATTTGCATGTTCAGAATTTTTAGACATAAAATAGAAAGCCCTTAAAATTGACGGGTTCCATATATCTAGTGTTAAAAAACAAAAAAGACTCAATCTAAAGCAACAAAAATTATTCAATTCAAGCTAAGACCTCTGCTCAATTCCTCAAAAGCGAGGTGAGATGGATGGGCAGTTGGTCATGCACGTGAAAACATTTTTCATTAGCTTTCCTTAAATGTGCAATTTTGAATCAGTAAACACTCTATTAGACATAAAATTATGCTATTTGGAATTCACTCAAGGAAATGTTATTTAGTAATAACTCTTAAAGGTTTATGAAAGGAAAATCAACCTTCTCTCAGAATATCTTTAAGTTAAATAGCTTAAAATTCTCTCAAATATTAATAATGTTATTTATTATTGGATTTAGGAAAAAACCTTAAATGTAACAAAAAAATTAGTGTTCATATTTAAAAAAGCAAACTGGGGATGACTTCAGTAAATCAATTGAACTAGGTATGAATTTGGACATCTAAGAAAAAAAAATATATATATATATTGCATAAGTGAGAATACATTTTCGACATATTAAAAATGAATATTGCATGCATAATTGTGAATTACGGTTTATTTTTATAAAATGTAGCCACTTACATTTAACAAAATTATGGCAAAAACGATAACCCATCCGTAGCCACCCTCAGGATAAATATATTCATCCTTTTTCTCTTCATGCTTGCCATCCATAATTAAAACACTCAAATTGCTTCAAATTAGTTTTTCTTTACATATCTGTAATTCATTTAACTTAATATCAGTATTGTGTCTGATTAAACAAAGAATGTTTATATTAGATTGATAAGGAAAAATAATTGTAGTGAATCTTATTGACACACAAATACATTGTTTTACAAACTATCTGGTGCAATGTCTAATCTTTATTAGGAATATAAAATATGAATTTTATTATCTAACACAATGGAAATAGTTTAAGTTGAATATTTTTTGTAGATATATTCTTTTCAAAGAAAATATTTTAATAATCAGATTCTTTCCCATCGCACATTAATATAACATAAATATAAATGATGAATATTATTCAAATGATTTATTTATAAACAAAGACCAGACCCTGAAAAAAGATTTTTATAATTTTATGAAATATGTGTTTTAAAACTGACCTTCATTTAAACCAAAACCAGTATAGAAGTTTATTGTTTATAATCAATTTACTAATAAATTTTAATTGACAGAGTAAGAGTGTAGCTTTATTTTCCAACAAATGAACTATCTGAACCTATTTACCAAAGTTAATTAAATCTATCATTTTTATAACTGCATTTGGCAAGTCATATATCCATATTTTTGTTTTTAATTAACTACATTTTCACAGTTCTACTTTTCATTCTAATAAAAATTTGGCCCTGAACTATTATATAATACAGCCACACCAACAAAATCAATATAAAAATGGAAACTAAAGTGTTGTTAACGTTAAAAATGTAACTCATAAATATAAAACATAAAATTTACTTCCACGATTTTCCAAAACTTTTTAAATTTTTGACAATTGTTTTATCTGTAGGCATCGTCAGATAAGATTATAAGAAATTGACATGCATTTCACACACAGACTTTATTTAATATTTTTAAATTATTGAAACAGTTGGTTAATACACGGTGTGATAATAAAATTTGAAACCAAGCTTTTAATTCAATAATGCAACGTGTTTAAGAAAATTCCTTGGAAAGGTCAATTTTATTTTTTTAAATGACAAAAAAAAGGATGTTTTTTTTATAAACTGGATTATTCATTAAAATATTTTTATTCATGAATGCATAATTTATGATTTATTTTTTATTTTTTATTATTGTACAAAATATTTTAGTTTTAATAGTCTAATTTTTTAATTGAAATTTTTTAAATATCTCATCTGTTGCTATGGTTAATTTTTTATACTAGTATAAAAATGAAAAATATTTGTACTACTAAAATAATAGGCTATTTCTATAAAACGTGTTAAATGATATAATTAATATATGACTATAGGTTTGAAGAAAAATATTATTTTATGTAAAATAGTTTCTTTTTGCTTTGTTGAACATATGAGGATTAATAAAAAAGAAGAAGACAACTGACATGGTGTCAAGTAATTTTATTAATTTTGGCGTTTGCTCTCAAATAGACTAAAAACAGTATTATTTGAGTTCATCTTTAAAAGTATTGTCTACAATCTGTTGAAAATATATAACATGAGTGATTGTAGTTTTTAATAATTAGTTGACTTTAATAGTTTAATACAAGTGTAAATCATCCAAAATAATGAGCCTCAGTGCGGGAGATATAAGTGCCCTAACTTTAGAAACGGGCCCTTTCGAGACAGTGCATCGGTGGAGGCGAATGCCGGAATGTGATGAATTTGTGGGAGCTAGGTACTTACTTAATATACGGTAATAAAGTGTTTATTTTGGACAATTTTATCTCAAAGAAATGAATTTTCAGACGAAGTAAACATACAGTGGTGGCCTATAAAGATGCAATCTACGTCTTCGGTGGAGACAATGGTAAGAGTATGTTAAATGATCTGCTACGCTTTGATGTAAAAGAAAAAAGTTGGGGTAGAGCATTTGCTACTGGGACACCTCCAGCGCCTAGGTATTCAAATTTATAATAGTAGACAAACGAAAAGGAGATTGATAATACCATTTTAGATATCACCATTCTGCAGTTGTACACAACAGTTCGATGTTTGTTTTTGGTGGATATACAGGAGATATTCACTCAAATTCGAACTTAACTAACAAAAATGATCTCTTTGAATACAAATTTACTTCAGGCCAATGGATGGAATGGAAGTGGTATCCAGGACCAACTCCAGTTCCTAGATCAGCACATGGTGCTGCAGTTTTTGATAATAAACTATGGATTTTTGCTGGGTATGATGGCAATGCTAGATTAAATGACATGTGGAATATTTCGTTAGTGGTAAGATGAACAGGAATAGTATTTTATTTATTAATAATGTACTTCTGAAATCAAACTATCGCACTATGATCTAATAGTCCTTATTTTTATCCAAAAATCGCTTGAGCAAACGCAAACACAAATTTTATAGAAATTTGTTTAGAAATAGACACCTAAACATATATGTATTATATATAATTTTTTAAAATAGGCAATAATCTGCCAGTCAAAGGCAGTTTAAACTTAAAAGCATTTATGATACTTGTATATATGTAGATGAATTCATGTATACAGTTTTTACTAAAAGAATTGAGCACCTATGAATTCTATGATAACCTCATAATGGTTGTTTTTACCCTTAGTGTCTTATTTTGTGGGAATATATCCATTATAAATGTATAAAAGATAAAATACACTTATCTTCAAATTCCAGGATATTTTAAAACTTTTTAAATACCCTAATAATTGTTCACCATTGTTCTTTGGCGCCGTCAGATAAGAACACTATTATATGTTTTCTTTTAAACAAATTTTTTTCTATTAGGAGTTTGCTAAAATAACTTTTTGTTTAACAAAAGGGAGAAGCAAAAATTTGGGAAGAAGTAAGCCAAAAAGGTGAATGCCCACCTACTTGCTGCAACTTTCCTGTAGCTGTTGCTAGGGACTGCATGTTTGTTTTTAGTGGACAAAGTGGTGCCAAAATTACCAACTCTCTCTTTCAGTTCAGCTTTAAAGATAAAACGTAAGTAAATAACATTATTTCAGAAAAAGAAAATGTGATTTTGCTAAAATTAGGTGCTAAATAAGATCACGAAAAAACATTTGCTGCTCGCTTTAGAGCTTAATTTAAACATGTCCAAAACTTAGTGGCTGATCTCACTTTTCAATATCCAGGGTGAACAATCGGAAACGAAATGTTTGCATACATTCTGAAGCATTTCCGTAGTGATTCAACAGCACTTGTCGACAATTCTTTAACGTAAATCTTCTAATGAAGCTGGTTGTGTTCTATAGATTGTACTTTTTAGATATCCCCATAAAAGAAATCAAGTGTGATAAATCTTTGAAATCAGCTCGGCAAGAGGTTTATAAAAATGTAAAAAAATATGGGATATTCCATTTGAAAAAACATAACTTTGGTCTGGCACTGCGTTCCGTTTTGGGATTATTTGGGACTAAGTTTAAAAAATGTAGAATAGTCCCATTCATCACCCTACAATTTCATAATTATACAATCATTCGTTTCAAAGAAAATACCTTGTTGCAATACTTTTTCGCTATCCTGTATATGTATATAAATATCTCATTACATTACAATACATTAGCACCTAATTTTACAATAATTAAACAATAATGTACTTTTTCAATCTTATTTCTCTTTATTAGTTGGACACGTATTTCAACTGAGCACATCCTTAGAGGTGCTCCAGCGCCACCAGCTCGTCGTTATGGTCATACAATGGTCGCTTATGATCGCTATTTGTATGTGTTTGGTGGTGCAGCTGACTCTACACTCTCTAATGACTTACATTGTTTTGATTTGGATGCCCAAAAGTGGTCCATTGTGCTACCTGATCCAGAATCTTTTGTGCCTTCTGGAAGACTGTTTCATGCCGCTGCTGTAGTAGGAGATGCAATGTTCATCTTTGGAGGAACAGTTGACAACAATGTTAGAAGTCCAGAGATGTACAGGTAGGTCACAAAGGTATATTTGCATGTATTATCTATGTTACGTAAAAAAATATTGATCACATATATACAATGGGGTTGTGAATTCTAAGACAAATCCAATAACTAGCCATAGGCTAAATCTCGCCCACACGAATTGTACAAAATTATATTTTATGTACAAATAAAGACCTTTTATTATTATTATTGATTTTTAAAATCATTTTCTATATAGAAACGTCGAACATAGGGGAATTTGAACGGTCTAAGCAACCAAAATTATTATTTGATCTATATCGATACTAACTAATATTATAAATAAAACAAAGAATATACAATTTTATCTAACATTATTCTGACAAATGTTCATCTTCGATTTTTGAAGAATGATCAGTTAAATTCAGTTTTGTTGAAATAATAAGTACTACAATTATTGTTTCTAGCAAAAAATAATTTAATTAAACAAAAGGCTACACCAGCCACATACTCTGAATTACAACTTCGCTACCAATTAGGATATGAATATAAAACAAGTATCAACTTACTCATTAACTTGATCTAGAAAAGAATAAAACAGAAAATTTCTACAATACTTTTTGTTAAGGTTCAAATCAAAAACTATTTGTTTGCTTTTTTAAAAACTATTTTAAAATTATCATGATATAAGTTAAAATACGTTACTGATTAAGAAACAGGCACTCAATATGAATAAAGCATTATTCTTTTTTAGGTTTCAATTTTCTAATTACCCTAAATGTACACTACATGATGATTATGGAAAATTGCTTGAATCCAGGCAATTTTGCGACATAAAGTTTTTAGTAGGACCTGAGGAAGATGCAGTCTTAGCGCATGTAGCTCTAGTAGCAGCCAGGTCTGGTTACTTGAGAAATAAAATCAGACAGGCCAAAGAAAATCGAGATAGGCATTTAGAAAAACTTTTTGGTAAGAGGTTTTTTTTAATTTTTTACTCCTTTTACTGAAATGTTATTGTAAATTAAAGGAACTACAGAAGTACCATTTACTGACATTCCACTTCTGGAAGTTAAGTTACCAGATGCCAATGAAGAAGCTTTTGAAATGGTGTTAAATTATATTTATATGGACTGCATTGATCCCACGAAGCAAGCCAAAGAGGAAGAAGACCCTGTCTCAAATAGTATAGTTCTTAGAATGATGGATGTTTATAGGTAGGTCTAATAAATTAAGTTCGCCATATCACAATGCCCCATTGGCTTCACTCAAAGTTTTCCACTCAGTGTACATGACTACTAAAACCTGTGCTATATATTCTTACAATTCAGTTGTTTTATGGCAAAACATGTTATCTGCCATTGTATAGATTTTACAGGAGAAGTAAAAACAGTTCTGTATTTGCCATATTAATTTTATCAGTCATTTTGTAAAACTACATAATGTTTTCAAAAATAATTTTTGATAACAAAATCCAGTTCACAACTTAAAGATTATACTATTTGATGATTTAATGTGAAAAAGTATATTTTGTAAAAAAAAAATACTAGCATGTTTTGCCATAACACTACTGATTTATTCATATGCGCTGTATAAATGTACATTTATTTTTTTATAGGTTAGCTGTACAATTCAATATGGCTCGACTAGAACAACTTTGTGTTCAGTATCTTAATGCAACTATATGCTTAATAAATGTTTTAGTTGCTTTACATAATGCAGACCAACTACAGTTGGATTATATTAAAGAACACTGCTTGAGGTACATAGTCAAAGAAAGCAACTATAACCAAATAGTTATGAGTTCAGAATTTGAATCTTTAGAAAGGAATCTAATGGTGGAGATTATAAGAAGAAAACAGACTCCTCAGTACAAGGTAATGGGTATTAATAATTTTAGTAATCCTATATTTTACATTTAACCTAATCTTTTAGCAAAATGTTGATAAACAGTTTGATACTGCTGGAGGGTCTTTGGAACAAGATATGGCAATGTTTTTGAGGGTAACTGGAAAAGAATTTTGTGACATAGATTTAAATTTAGACGGGTTACTTCTTCCTGCTCATAAAACGATTTTGGCGGCAAGATGTGCATATTTTGAAGGCATGTTCAGATCTTTTATGCCTGCAGATAGTAAAGTCGGTGTAAGTATAATTATATATACACAGGTTGTTTCATTGGCGAAGTGAACTTTCACTGTTGATGGAGATCACCCAAGTGGTTTCAAACAATAGGTAAATATATAATGGGTCTTCTGCACTTTTTAACAGAGATACAGGTTGTTTTATCAAATCTGCCTATTGTGACTGATAACTTTCGAACAACCCAGTATATTTTTTTATAGTTAGCGCACGTTACATTCATTGCACGGGGAAACGTTGTATTAAATAGAAAGAAAAATCAAGGTTTACTAAAAAAATACCCTGTATAATGAAATTTTTATTTTCGACTTTTTTTCATTCTAACCTTGTTGCAGAATATACTATTATTGATTAAACAGATTCCACCAAAAAATTATTTGAGGAGCTGATATTAAATGTTTAGACAAAAAAATATATATTTTGTTTGTTTTGTAGATCCAAATAGGAGAATTAATACCGTCTAGAGAGTCATTTGATTCTCTTTTACGTTATATTTATTATGGTGATGTTAATATGCCTCCTGAGGATTCCTTGTATCTATTTTCTGCTCCATATTTCTATGGATTTCACAATAACCGACTGCAAGCGTTTTGTAAACAAAACCTCGAAATGAACGTCACATTTGAAAACGTTATTCAAATTTTTGAAGCTGCGGATAAGATGAACACAGTAGATATAAAAAAATTTGCGCTGAAAATGATAGTTCGCCATTTTCCAGAAGTATGTTTGTTTTGAATTATAAGGCCTAAAATTTTTTACTAACTGTTATATTGTTTTTCATATTTAGTTTAAAGCGTTATCTTTTATTAAATGTAAATGGCAACAGTTTCAAAATTTTGTAGATTACTCATCTACCTAAATATTATTTGAAGTTCTAATAAATCATAAAGGACACTGTTATTACCTTGGAACCTTGTGGAAACAATTCTACATGGCCATTTTAACATATGTTTGTAAATTAAATATGAAATATAGTTTTTTTTTAATATTTAACGAGAGATTTAGGTATGCTTTAATATTTTAAATGTAATGCAGTAAAAATTAATTAAGCGATTTTTTAAATTTTCAGGTGTGTAAGCTACCGAAATTTAGAATGCTCAGCAAAGAATTGTTACTGAACATTACAGATGCAGTGGGTGAATTTATGAAACCTCTTGTAAAGAAAGATGATTCCAGTGAATTAACAAATTTGGATCCGTGATTACCAAAGATAAGGAGAGAGATGAATTTGACTGTGGGTAGAGTATCGATCAATCAGTTTACTATGATTTCCGCTATTATAGATCAAAGTTTTTTGGAAATACTTGAGTGTGATTGTGAAGAAAAGAAATTTAATAACGAAAGGGTTTTAAAATCCGATTAAGAAAGGACCTTTTTAGAATTCTATTTTGAATTTTGGTTAATGATTTAAAAATAAGTGGCATATAAGCTGAATTAAAAAATAAAATAAAATTACTATATTAAAAACCTATGTGTATCAAAACAAAATGTTATTTTTAAATTGTTGATTCTATGTTAGTATTTAGATAAAAATAAAATTCCAAATAATATCTAATTAGATATTAATAAAAACTGCTTAAAATAAAACCCCTCTCCCATTATATTCCTAGTTGTAACTGGTTTTGAAATCAATTACTTTCATTCCTAAGAATTTGAATATTAATGCTTTGAAAAACATCTCTAATTCTATTTATAAAATCATATGAGCGTGTTTTGAATCGCCTTATACCAAAATAGAAGGAACCAAAAAGTTGATTAATTGTAGTAAAATTAAACTATATTGTAAACTATATTTCAGTGCTTCATTTTAAAATATACACATCAAGTTCAATAAGCGAACAATAGATAAATCATACACACTTTGTGTTGAAATCTCAAAAAGAAATTGAGGTTGGGTTGTTTAGAGAATTTGGGTAAAAAGTCAATCTAAGCTGTCGACAAAAAATGTGCAAATTGGGCAGTTATTTTAGCATTTTCGAAATCGAGTTTTGTGAAAGATTAATGAAGATATCTCTTAACAAACCAGGAAAACTGTAGGCATTTGCGTTTCAAGCTTCCAATGTACTCTCTAGTGGAGGTTACACTAATTTACCAAAGAGAGTCCCTACAAGTTGGTTATGTATTTTTTTTAATTATTAGCAGGAGTGATATCTATAACTTCCTTTTTATTTAATCTTCAGTATTTATAAAAACTTTATCAATATTTTTATGCTCAGTGTTCCTTTTAATTTTAATCTCAATTTCAAGGGAAATTTAACACATTAAGGTGAATTTTTAAAATAATGAAAAATTAATTTATTCTATAAATACAACATAATTATTATAAGTTCTTTTGTTCAATGAAATACTTTGCAGCATTTACAAAATCGCCATTAATCCTTATCAATCCTGCAAATTCATTTACTTGACTTCTAATAGGCTGAAACGACTCTTTTTGTAAAAATTGCACTAATTCCTTTTCTAATATATTAATATCTCCTTTAATTCTCTTAACGATTGTGTGTCTTCGAACCCCTCTTTGAGATATTTTTAAATAAACGGGAATCATATGGTTTTTTGTCCTTTCAATAAAATATGGATATTGTTGGTTTAAAACTTGAGGTTTCCACCCAGAAGGATAACTTTCCTTTATAACTGGATCTGGTACTACTGTCAAGGGAAGTGATCTTTCTACATATTTCCACTCATCAGGATCATTTGAAACTTCGTACTTGATATTTGGCTCTTCAATATCTTCTAGAAAAGGGGAAGATTTGTAACTTCCATGTCTTATTGGATTTGAAAACTAAAAATAAAATTGTTAGTTTTTGAATATTTAGGTTATGAATAAATATTACCCTAGTTAATTTTGAATATAACAATTGTGGGAAACTATATCGTAAAGCCATTTAAGTCCTTTAGTTTACAATTTTTCAATCTTAATTTCTAATTGTTCTAACCTTCAAAGCTTCTTCTTCTTATTGTGTGTACAATTTTCCCAGCTGGTTAGACAACGCTGTGATTTTGCTCAAATCAAAACGACCCTTTAATTGTTTACATTTAAATAAATAAATTGACTTATTGATTTACTGGAAATTTTAAATCATTAATAACGTAAAATTAATTTTCTTTATCTGGTTTAATTATTAAATGAAACGAAACATAGTAGTATAAAAGTCCAGTTACTGTTTAAAAAAGAGGCCACCGTCATTTGATCGTATGTCATTTCATAACGTCAATTAATTTAAGCGACGAAAATAAATAGATGTAAGGAATTTGAAACAAACGGCAAATAATTTTTACTGATTGTGACAGAAAAAATAATTAGTCATGTCTGTTCCAAATTTGACTAACAGTTTACTACAACAACAGAATATTGTTATCAATCAACTTCCTATAACACACACTTTAATGACCAATGTTAACAATGGTGTTCCTGTGGTAAATACTATTCCACACACAAATTCTAATGAACAGAATGAAGAAATAAAATCTGGCTTACCTATGGTTGAAAGTGTTCAAGGTAAATACCAATTTATTTTTGAAAAGCTAATTTGTTGCATAGATTAGCGTTTCTCAAGCTTTCAGTATTTGGGGCACAATTTTTATGGCGCATAACTACCTTTCTTTTTCATATAATAATAAAATACGACGTATATTATACGTTATAAATTTTGACCCTAATCTAGGGCCTAGATTCCAGGCTCCCCCCGTGTAGAGTTATGGCGCGCCCCACAGGTTGAGAAACGCTGGCATAGGTATTAAGAGGGTATTTTTTTAGGAAATAATTTAGTTGGTGTTCAAAATATTCAAGTACAAAATATACCAATTCAAAATGCAACTACTCAACAAAAGACTTTGCTACATAATTCTTCCACAAATGAACCAATGCAGGTTCTTACAAAGCAACGCCTTCAAGACCTAGTTAGAGACACAGATCAAACTCTTAATCTAGAGGAAGAAGTGGAGGAAATTATATTAGGTTATGTCGACGAATTTGTAGATAGGTGTTTAAATGGTGCTGCTTTAATTGCAAAAAACCGTCATAATAATACAATTGAAGTCAAAGATGTACAGCAATTTTTGAATAGAAATTACAATATGTGGACTCCAGGCTTTGGCACAGATGAATTGAGACCTTATAAAAGAAGTTTAACAACAGAGGCACACAAACAAAGAATTACGCTTATCAGAAAAACTTTAAAGAAGTATTAGGGATTTTGAAAGTTCTACTTATTTTTCATGTGTATTATTATTAAATTTATAATAGAACAAAATATATGTTTAAATGTATGAAATTCAGGGTTATATGAGAGTGTTCGTTTTTGTAATAAATTTGTAAAATTTCTGAGATTAAAACAATGATAATATTAAAAAAATGTTTAAGAATAATGCTAAACATTAAAAAATTGATAGTAATATCTAATCAAAAATAAGATTTCTGCTATATAAATTGTTTATTTTCTGAAAGAATAAATTCTGAATCTATAAGAAATTTGCCAAAAAAGAATATGTACTTTACATTAACCACAAATATCATCCACATTATTTTTGTATTACCTAATTTTCGACAAAAACAAAGAAAACTGGTAGAATAAGATATATAATTAAAAACTATGTACAAAATAATCAAATTTTTGTATCCGCTATTATTCTGATAGTGCACTCCCTATCAATTATAAAGATTTTGTTGAAAAAGATTGCCATTTTTATTAGCAACGTTTTTTCATTAGTTACAAGTACACTAAATGCCCTGTAACATTTGTGTAAGTATTTAGTCAGTCTTGTAGTAGGTCCTTAAGGCACAAATTGTTTATGAAAGAGGTATTTTCCATTTTTCATCAAAAAATTGTCTTAAGGCAGTCGAAAGAAAAAATAATTTTTTTACGGCATTTGTGAGAAGTAAAAGGACATTATTTTTTAAACTAAATAATTTTCATAAATATTTCATCAAAATAATAGCAGTCGGCCACAAAAAATTTGTTTGTAAGTCCAAAGACAATTAATTTTCCTACATTTATGAAATGTAAGATATTTTTTTTTTTTTTAATTCTATACATTTCGAAAAAGAGTGTAATTTGTCGATCTTATAATATGTCGTTTGAACACAAATTGTTAATGAAGGGGGTGTTTTCATTTTTTACCAAAAGTAATTAAACTTTGTTTCAAAACACGAGGTTCTAAAATTTTTGGTAAAGCATTTTTTTTAAAATAAAACGAATATTTGAACTTGAAATTTTCAAAAAAGGTAATTAATTCTTCACAAAAAACTGGATAGACTAACAATTATGTGTTTTACTTTAAAACTAATTTGGAAAAAAAATACTATGACATTCTTTAGAACAACAAAATTTCTACAAAAAGGCAGATTTTAAAAACAGTTATGTCCGTATTTAATCCTCAAGGTTTTTTAAGCAATTTCATATTCCGTAGAAAAATACTTTTACAAGAAATTTAGCGATACAAATGAATTATCTTTGAACTTATATTTTTAACATTTTAAGCCATTAAAGACTGTTATTTAATTAATTTTGATAACTATATTATACTATACGGTAATTCTTTTTTTTAACTAAGTATCTCGATTCAACCTGAAATGTACATAACAGTCCTCTCAATTAGTGTTTATCAACAAAATAATAGTGACATATTTTATAAACAGCTATAACTACAAAGCCAATTAGTTTACTTATCGGATAGACAAATGAAATTGCAAACAAAAGAACAGTAACATATTTTACAAATATATTCTATAACTGACCTACTAACCTGTCTTTAAGACACCCTGTAAGCCGAATAATGTGTATTGATATACTTGTATTAAATTAATGAGCTTTACAATTTTATAAGCATCGATATATTTATTTGTATGCAGTATCAGGAAACTTGCTAAAGCCCCAAAGAGTCGTTCCACGGTAGAACTGGGGCAAAAAAACATTCTAATGTATGAAAAGGAATTATATACTATTTTTTCTATATAGGTACATGTTTTGTCTGATTCTATACACCTCCGTTAATATTTATATAATTGCGTCGATAAATTAGCAATATCGCATTTACCAATTTTACGGAAGTCAAAAAAAATAATAAAGAGAAATAATTTATAATAAAAATATATCTCACATGTGCAGCAATACTATTCCTTAATACTGAGATGTGCGCTGTTTATCAACCTCACCTTGTCTTTTTTTAATAATGACTTAATTATTTTACTATATTTTCCAAAATAAAATGAACATTAATTGAAGGCCTTGTATAAAAAACTTAATTAGCTGAACAAATCGTCCAAAATTTGTACTAATTGATTAAACCGCCATCTCATTCAAATTTTGGATCCACCTGGTTGTGAATCTCTCTGATTCATAATTTTCAACTGATTTAGAAGATTCGTCCCTATTTTTTGTTACGATACATTGTCATAATAATCCATTATCTTACTGTGGAGTGTTGTAAACCACGGATGTTAAATGTATTGATGCAGTAGATCACACAAGAGTTTATTTTGTAAGCCATTTCATCTTGTAGAGAATTGATGATTTATTTATTGCATAAATAAAGTTTGAAATCTTAAAGTTAGAAGTTTAATAAACAGTTCCATATAGAAAACTTAACGAGTCAATAGAAATACAGTTATCTTCTACATAACGCTATCTTTCAAGTTTTTGAAGTTGCTTTGGCACACACAAATTAAAGTACTTATAGTTCTTTTCTTTTTTATCACTTTTTATTACTTTGGCATCTTATTTTTAATTGCAAATGTATTTTCTTAAATAAGCTGTTGCTATTTTAATATTTTAAACCAAAACTGTTATTGACTATTGGCACATTTTTTGGCATGGGTTTTCACCAAAAACCACAGGGTAATAACAGCTGAAATTACTCACAGCCTTATTCTACTTTCACTGATAAATTTAATCTATCAATATTTTTTTTATTGATAGATAAATGTGCTAAATTGAATGGATGGAAAATATGTTTTATTAAGTTACAATTTAAGTTATGTGTTAATTGAGCATGTTTTGTGCACTCAAAAATATACGGTTTAAATCTTCTTCCATTTGGCAAATCGAACACAGACTTAAGTTCAGGATATTAATTCTATATAAATGTGATGTAAAGCAAGCATGCCAGAATTTAAATATGATTATGGTGGTTGCATATTTTCGGGGAATAAAATAATTTTTAAACCAGCGTCCAGTGTGTGTACCGGTAAAATAACACTGGGGTCAATGTTGGCGCCAACGTTGGAGATCCCAGCTACACATTAGCATTCTATTCAGTCGATGTTTTGCAACGAACGGGTGAGGATCATTTAGTAGTATTAGCCAAAATGAGTGAAGAGCAACGGACTTCATGTAGCCCTAGGATAGGATTTAAGTCGGGTAACCTTGGAGGCCAAGATTGGGGTCCAAACGACCAAACCATTTGTCTGTAAAACGTGTGTTTAAGAATTCTGTAGATGTTGCATCCAGATGAACAGATGTTACATGAAGTCCTTAGTGTACGAAACCATCGTCGATAATGTGGAAGTTCTAATAATGAGAATTCAAGTTCATATATAGTTATGACTTAAGCGCTAAAAATAGACAGATTCTGAGGTACCTTGGAACATTATGCCGAGGAAAATTTTAGACTTACTAGAGGAAATGAAAAAGCCTATTTCCTTGCTTTGTTTAAGAAGGGCACTTAAAAGATGGACCCACTTTGGTTCCTTTCAATTTTTATCTTAATAATATTTATTTAACTATTAAATATTAACTGATTGTTAAGTTTACGACATACTTGTTTGTAAAATTCCAATTAATTTTCACTTGTATTTGTTGAATTTTATTTTTTAACTTTATATTGAATGATGTAATCTTGCTGTTTTGTAATTTTTTTGGTAAGTTGTTTTCCTTAAACAATGGTTATTTATGTGACCTATATTTGTATTTTAGACCTGATGCTGGTGGTTTAAAAAGAATAATCTCCAATAAAACAAATAATCTAATAGGGTTTACTTATTATTATTATATTTCAAAAGGCTTACTCCACCCTAAATTGCAATTCCTAATGTTCTTGTGAAAACAATTAATAAGAAATCGGATCAAATCCAAAACTGCAAGAAATTTATGGTGTTGTAGGTAATATGCAGGTAGGAAACTACTTGTTGGATTAAAGCTTTTGTTTTAACCAAATCATTTGAAATGAATAGGTAACTGACTAATAGTATTATACAATAATGACTGTAATATAATCTAATTGTAATAAAATACAAATAATTAATTAATCTAATATAATTAGTTTTTGTGGTTCTTCTAATATTTTAGAGACATATTGTCACGGGAATGCATTGGCGTTCTATGAGATAAACTGGTTAATTAAGGCAAACAATAAAATAATTACATCATACTTTAACAATTATTACAATTTTCTGGATTATATCTAGACGAATAAATAGTTATAAAACTAAGATAAGCGAGGCATGTCGGGAAGTTTACTCGGACGGTCCGGGCTCAATTCCCGGTCGATGCAAAATAAATGTATTTATTTTTTTACTGTATTTTAGTTTATCCCCCAACGGTAGATGACGACAAAAATACAGTAAACACAAGGAATATAACTCTTGTATGAATACATATTAGTGCTCAAAATGATAAAAATAGATCATGTCTAGTTTTACATTTAATGGTGGGCAAAAACGAATCTCAAGGGAAAAGTAAATGTGCACGAATTGTAGAATGAAGGCTGTAGAGAAATTACAGAAATACACCAGAGTTATTTGGCCTGAATTATAAAAGGTATATACCATAATTTGTGTGGCAATGTTGATAGCAACACAATTCGCAAAATTTTCAATATTAATTTTAATAACGAGAAACAATGTTAAAACCTCACAAATGATTCAAAGAATATATTTTAAACAAGATATGATTATAAAATAACTAATATTTTGGAAATTTTAATAAAATTAACTTTTGACAGATGAAAATATTCACGAGCAAAATTAAACTATTTAGAATGCCTCTAGAGACCTCAAATTTTCAGGGGAGCAATAATTTCTTTTCACTTTTTCCTATTTTCCTTCTTTATTTTTCGCAGAGTTCATGTTTCCATTCTTGTCCAATTTTTGTTATTTCCTTCAAAATGCTGTTACCCTTGTTCCATTTCCACATTTTACCCTCTATGCCATCCCTTTGTTCTTTGTATGTATTTTCTGACACACTTTAGCTGACGATTCAAATTCCCTACCTTTTGCAAAATTGTTTCCTGTAATTTCTTTGCCACTTTCTCAATTAGTTGTCTAAAGGGTTGTTCGAGATTCAATTCATTGCCGAAAAGAAATATTTTTGCCACAATGTCCAAGAGTACATTGGAGCAGCTTCTTGTGACAACCGCCGACCTGCTTTCTTGAGGTAGTCCACCTCTGCGTTCAACGCTAGGAAGAAGAGGTATGTGGGTCATATATAAATACTCAAGTTCAAGGTATTTTAAAATCATTTGGTGAAGATTTCTTTCAGTGTGTATCTGTGGAAGACGGTCTCATATTAGTGTCAACTCCGATTTCTTCATTTCTAACAAGTAAGTCCTTTTAAGTTTATAAAATAGTAATAACTTTTTTGACGAAACCAGTAGTTAAATTAAATGCAACTATGTGAAGTAAAGAAGAAACTTTTTTGCAAAAATTAAAGTTACTTGAATTAATTAAATATTTTATAAATGGGTCAAATTATTTTTCCAAAATTTGTTAATAATAAAAATGTAATCACTCTTTTGATCAGGAAAATAAGCTATTCTAAACAAGCACCGATATTTTAATATTTTAAATTTATATAGTTAAAACTATCGAATATTTACTAATAACTTATGTTAAGTTCTGTTTTATTTTATTGGAAAAACTAGCCTAATATACAGAGCATTTTAACAAAGGGTGCCCGGTAACAAATAAAAAGATAAAATGATTGATACATTTTCTATTTACAAATAAAATTAACATTTCTAGAGAGGAAACGAAAGCCAAAAACGCATTTTGACTTGGTTTTGATATATTTACTGAAAAAATCTTTGAGAAAATAGATGATTGTAAATGTATGAATATGCACAAATTGAGGAAGATTGGGTGTTCTTCGTTTAAAAATATTAAATTCCTTAAATACACATATATTATTAATGACACGCTTCAGTGACTACACTTCGTATTTATTAATACATTAGATAGTAACCTGATGATGTCACACAATATTATGAAACGCTGGGAAATTTGTCAGGTTATTCCTGGAAGGTTGTAGGTTTTTCCAGTACTTTTGCAGTATTTATTATCAAAATTTATATTGGAAATACTTAAGAAGGAGAAAGTTGATTTAAGCAGAAATACGATGAATCAGAATGAAGCATTTTACAGTTTAGGTGGTTGACCCGAAGACCTCAAAATAGTGGAAATTAAAAAACGTTAAAGAATGTTGGGTTAAAATCATCAGGAACAGATACCAGCATGTTTTAATGGAAATATTAGAGTAACAAATATCAAGTTTTTTCTCTTAACTAAAATTTGTTTGATTGCCAAGGTTTATGGAAAATAATCTTTACACAAAGTAACATAGTTAGATTAAAAAAAATAGTCAGATTAACTTCCATTTCATAATGATATATTTTTCGTTATTCACAATTCTTCTATTATTAGGTACTACTTGTTTAGCCTTCGTGCGTGTTCTCGTTTTTATTAAAAGTAACACCCAGTAATTTTTTTAATTAATTTTTGTTGAACTGTTGTACTTAATGTTTGCATTAATTGCATTATGATGCTAATGTAAAATTAATTTTTTAGATGGATTATTTTTCTTGTTCGTTTTTTACGCTATTTGTTCTCATTTTATTTTTCCTCTTCTGTTTTATTTTTTGTTTTCCTCGGTAATACCAAAATATTGTTGTTATTTTGTTGCATCCTTCACTTGTTTTAGTCTTTTTAATATTATGTACCTAATCATATTTCCTGCTACCAACTCAATTTTTACTTCTTTATTTGGTATTCTTTCTCCTGCTGTTGTTTTGCTTGGTCCTAATAGATATATAGTTCTTATTATTTTCCTCTCATAAGTGCCCTCTATTATGCAAATGATAATAATATGAATGTCTTTGATTAAGTTAGTGAATTTTAAAATTGACCAGATTATTTTATGATGATAGTTGAATTCATTTATAAATATAGGCAACTTAATGCAATTGAAAATGAATGAACGTCCGTTAGAAGGAAGTAAATCTTAATTATTATATTCGTTGGTTACGTACAAATAAATACTGATGGTCGATTATAATGAATTTTTACTGTATTTTAATAAAACTATTCATTATAGTAACGCATTTTGAAAGAAAGTCTATCTGTATTTTCACTTTAGAAGAATTAGAGATAATAGTTTGTGTGCAGATATAAATTCTCGAATGTTCAATTTCCTCAAGTAGGTCAGTGCGCTGGTCATTCACATACTTTTCAATGTCTTCTCGTCATTAGTTACTAGATGACAATAAAATAGAAGAAAAAAGAAGCCAGGTAATCACACTTCTTTTTAAGTTTCTTTTTACATGAAATAAAAGAAGTTCTTATAGCTATATCAAAATTGTGTCAAACCCGATTAGAAAACTGCATGTCTATTATATAAATATGAGTAGACATTTCGATCTAAATCTAAAGAATATTTCTTCTACTGTGTTACTCATCGTATTTTTTCGTCCCATGAAATTGTGGATTCCTCCCATCTCTTGGTTATGTCTCAAAATTACCTTCTGATGCACATTAACCTGAGTCTCCGAGCTTCGACGTCTGTCCTCTTCTCTACTGATGCAAGAGCCGAGGAACCCTTCCATTACCCCAAATCTCTTCTGATCTGTTCTGATCTGGTTGTTCCGTACATACGATGGTGCGTTGGTGCGAGTCTTAGTGAGATGTTCTGATGTTACTAAAGATTCATCATGCGTGTCTTGCCCTGGTGCCACTGATCTGTAAGTCTTGAGACCAATGAAGCAATTTATCCGAACTCTTGCATGCTTCGCTTTAGCTACCACAATATATACTTGTTGTCTAATCGTTAAACTTTGGTCCAGTGTTACACCTAGATTCGACCCATGTATTTCTACTTCATCCTCTGGGCTAGATCTTCCATCTCGAGTTCCATTCGTAGATGTTGTCCATGGCTTCTTCTACGTAACTGGTGACTAAGCGTGGCTGGGTGCTAATATTGCCCTGCGTCAGCGTAGACTCCTGTAATTGTGTGATCCGTCTTCGACATGTTCTCTATATAAATATTATGTGGAAAGCCTTGTCTACATCAAGTAACTCTTATTTCCATAGAAAATCATAAAACTGTTAAAAATGTTGGTATTTTAGAAAGCAGGGAGAATAAGCTTCCTCAATAACTAAAAATAGTGCAAATAAGATATAAAAAACGGCGCTACTAGTATCAAAGCAATGTTTTTATTCCTTAGTTTTCTTCTTCTTCGATTTGGAGAGCTCAGCTACCAAAGCTATTTGCAATGCTCATCCAGTTGAAATGAAAAAAATAGATATTCTTGATTCTAAAAATATATCATACTTGTGTTCGGTAATTAATAGTTTTGAAGATACAATAATTTTAAAATATATTTTTTTGAAGACCTTTAATTAAATTAAAATAACAAAATAATACAATAGTAACAATAAATTGCCACACAATAAATTACAGTAAGTGTTTATTAATGATTTCCTGCGAAATGTTATTTATTTCTTGCCTTATTCTATCTTCTAAATAATTTATGTCGTCGGGTTTACTTTTATACGCAACATTTTTTAGATGACCCCACAAAAAGAAATCTAATGACGTGATATCCGGTGACCTTGGTGGCCACTCAATGAGTCATCGTCTACCGATCCACTTATTAGGGAAAACTTCGTCAAGATATGTTCGAACGGCGGCTGCCCCATCTTGTTGATACTACAGACTTTCAATTATATTTCCGGGAATGTTTGCACTAGGGAATAAATTAATTAAAGTTGGAATCAAAAAGTTTATTAAAAATTGCAGATAAGTTGGCCTGTTTATAGTTCCATCAAAAAGGATTTTATTTCGAAAAATTCCTGCTCAAACATTAATATTCTGTTGATATTGAGTGTGATGTTCTCTCATCCATTTAGGATTTTCCTTTGCCCAATATCTACAATTATGTTTGTTGACTTCACACCGTTTAATGTAAATGTGCATTCTTCAGAAAAAATAACGTTTTTTGCGAAAAGTGGATCATTACTATACTTATCTGATAGTTCTTGTACAAGGTGCACCTTAAAGGGATGCCACTTTTTATGTTTTAATACTTTATGAATAGAAGTAAAAGGAACATTATATTCTCGACTAACTTGCCAAACGCTTTTGTGTGGATTTTCTTCCATAGTCACTAAACCTTTAATATTAATTACCGAATACAAGTATAATATATTTTTGGAATCATCTTGAACTTTGCAATCTAAAAAAAATACAATATGCAGGGTGCGCCATTTAAAAATTGTCGATGACATCGTTACTCACAAATGGTTTACCCTGTATATTTCATTGTTATGTAAAAATACATTAAATTAAAATCAAAAACCGACCTGTTTCAGGATTTTTCCTCAAAATTGTTTGTTTAGCTTAAAATGAATTTTTTCCATACTTTATGTACACATTGTAAATACATATATCAGTGAAAAGTATGAGATAAAAAAAAATGTATCTGGACCCCACCAATCTAAGGAACACGAAAAAGAAAATAATCGGTTATTATTAATTTATAGTAAATAATTGTTCAATTTTAATGTTTTCTTTCCAATCACAAGTATACATCTTCAGGTAAATAATGAAGATAAGAAATATAATATTTACTCACAATAACACATCACAAAAGTTATCAGGTTAACGAACCATCTGATGTATCCGTTAAGCATATATTGTTAAGTATGATTAACATCTAACCAAACAACTACCACTATGTTAACGTTTATAAGATGCTTTTAATAGCTTAATTATTTTTTCAAATAAAAACTTAGTAGCTATACCGTAATTAATTAGCGATTTATTTTAATTATATATACAACTAATTTGGACACTTATGTGAAAAATTTAGTAGATTAGTAAAATAGGCCGCTATATTTAAGAGACGAGTTAAACATTTTGTTTTAACCTATATAAATAAACTTTGATATCCGACAACATACTACATATTACAAAACAGTTAAACTTTCTAAATTTTTGTATACTTTTTTTAAATATATTAAAAAATAAAATATTGAGATGACTTTGAAACAACTGATGTATGTCTAAGTTAAATTTATGCAGGCTGTGTAATTTTTTTCGTGTATAGGATTCAGCTACTAAGAACAATTCAGCAATAGTTTGCGTTTTGTTGCTACTCACCAAATATGAGATTCTTCTCGAGGGTGGGGTCTTAAGGTCTTAAGATTTTAAGGGATGTTGCAACGTTACCGAACTGTTTGATCAACATAAAATCTGATCTACATAAACCTCATGAGATTATACTTATTTCTTAAATTCTACGTCCTTGAAAAATATTTATGTCATGAGTCCAGATATATGTATGAAATTAAAATTACTTTATAAATCTTAATTAGTAATTGTATGTTATTTTTTTCATTTGGTCTAATTACAGTAATTAGTCTTAAACTAAAATTAAAACGTAAATATTAAGTCTAGCATCACATGAGAGTATTAATTTCTTATTGAACATACATTTTTTTGTAAATAATGTTTTTGAAACGAAAGTTATATTACAAAAGGATAAATTAATTTATATAACCATAACGCCAATTTATTTAAAATTTGTAGCCACTTTTATAAAAATTAGTGGAACAAATGTGTTTACTTACAAATTTTGTTTCTTAAAACTTTGTTGGGAATAAAAAATTGGATTTTCCAGAGAAGTAAATCTTTTCATCCAATATTACACAAGAAAACAAGATTGATCGTTATTGAATTGTCCATCTATAGAAAGGATTTCTTTTAAATAGATATTTATTTATTTTTACAAGCATTATTATCATCCAAATAGAATATTAGCTTTAAATCGCTATAGATTTGAATATTGGTTTACTCAACTAATAATTCATTAATTACAGTTTTTTGATCATTTTATCGAATTTAAATGTCAAATTTGCCATTAATTTACGAATGCATCTTTATAATTAAATATAAGTATTTTTGTAAAATAAGTTTCAATCGATTTAATATGTTTAATAACCCTGAGTTACCCCAATCAAAACTAAATTTTGTATATTTCAAATAAATCGCGTAACAAAATTCAAAACGAATTTAATAATAGTATTTTTTGATCTTTGTATTCTATAATTTTGGGGAATGTACCATTCACGTGGTCATGTATACCGAGGAATGTTGCCAGTCCACAGATTCTGTCGCAGTAGAACAATAAACCGTTACATCAGTCGTTATTAATAATTGCTTATGCATAAATATAAAGGAATTCTAGGTCAGACATGTGGAATTAAGTACAAAAAATAGTAATATCCTTAAATGGGGTGTTACACAAAACTAGGGAATTACTTCCGAGTATACTTAAGGGTTTTTTTGTTCCTAAACACAGAACATCCTTATCGAACATAACTGAAAATACTAAAGTGGTTAGATGAAGTTACTGCCGGTTATTACACTGAAAAAGTTAGTATTACAAGTTAAAAGTTAATATCGTAACGGTTTGATTGCACGGGCCAAGGCCACAGGAAAAAACCCAGAAACCTAGCCTAGCTACTCACAGATCTACCAGAATCTCATATAACAAATGTCCCCAAAAACTTCAAGCAAGAAGTAATAAATACTCTAAGACTTAGTGGCATAAACTTTGGATGAAAAAAAAAACAAAAAGGTCCAACGGTTAAAATCATAAGAGGTGAGCGGCCAATTCTACACACAAAACGGTAAATTATATGATTTATGCAAAAATTGAATTCTTTCTCTGCTGTATGGCATGTGCTACATTATATTCTTATTATGACATTAATAAAGCCCATAGCTTGGTTAATTTAATTAATTTTGCTTTATCCTTTCTAATTTCTTATCTGGTTGTCAATGACATATTGCATCACTTCTTTAATCAATCTTTGTCTAGGTTTTTCGCTTTTTCTTTACTCACTGGAACTGCACAACACACTATTATTTCAAAGCAGTTTTTTTTAAAGCAAGCTATTTTTTTCATGATTTATACAAATCACCGTTATTAAATTAATTCGACATTCACAAGTTAGCAGTAAAAAATCACCACCATATGGGCGCTGGGAAGCAGGTAAATAAATCGTTTTTTCTTTTGCGGTATACACCGTTATATTCGAAGAATCAAGATCTGCAATCAAAAAAATATCCTGGACTTTTTTAATGAGATCTCAACGAGTTTTATATAACGTTTGTTAATACCGGACACTCAGAGCCGTCGTTAGAACAATTTTTGAAAGAATTTAATAAAAATAATGCAAGCAGATATAATAGTAATTTATATCCCAATGGGATAAAGAATATAAAATTGATGGATTTTCTTATTTGTCAGAAAAACGCCCATTTTTATTTATTAATGAAATAAAAATTTTCGTATATTAAATTAATTTTATGTTTTCAAAAAAACTACAAATTGGATTCGGTTTTGAAAATCAAAAAACTGTTGAGCGGACGACGGAGAAAAATTAGAGTTCTAATTGAAACAGAATATACAAAAAATAATTTAAAATTTTCAAATAGTTAAACATTAAACTTTTTATAAATAATTGGTTATATTCTATTTTTTACTAGCACCCTTATTTTTTGATATCAGACTAATGTGTAACACTAAAATTTTAAATCTGTTCATTTACAAAGAAAAGTTAAATCCTTGTGAAGGTTGATGTTGAAAGTTTTCATCTTGGAAGATTCGATATTGCTTCAGTTTCCATTGCATGAGAAGTATAAAATATATACATCTCCCCTGGTTTTATTTTGGAATTACCAACCTTTGGGGACGCAATAGCTCTTCAAAAAAATGAGGATTTTCAGATGCTCACCACCTCATATTCTGTGAATTAACATAACCAGAAATATAAAAATTAAAAACTGTAAGGGTATCCTCATTCTAAAGATTATTTTGGAACCATTGACGAAATCGTAATTGCAATTTGTATGCATGACAGTGTAAGTTGTTTAGTATGAATTGGCACGTGCCAATAGTCAATTGGTTTGTTTGGCCAGTACTGAAATGGATGTTTTTGGATTTTCGTCAATAACGACTTCAATATTTACGTTTAGAAGGCCGCCAACTTCCAGTTTTTCGACCGACGCTACCAGTCTCTCTGAATAAATGCACCGAATTTGTCAAAATAATAACAACAAAAAGTAATATTCGATCATTTTTGTGCTGTGTTGAATACTATTTTTTAAATTTAATTTTCTTAATAAATGTTTTGAAACATAACGCACAATAAAATACCAGGAACCTCATCTATTTTGGTAAAAAAATTCTCCTATAATAACAAACTAGATCCCACAAAGAATATTTCAACAAAAGAAAAATATGATTAATATTTAAGATTAATTGGTCATATAGTTAGCATGAATTTAAAGTCATTAAAAAACCTTAATTCTTTAGAATGAATAGATAATATAATAATATATTCTTACATAATAATAACAACATTATTTAATATCATTATAATTAGTTGTAAATGAATTAAACTTTTTTAACAATGATATATTTTTCAATTGTTCAATTATTAAACAAACAATGTAGCTTTCTCTGTATTCTTTTTGTCACTTAATTTTGCAATATTTCTGTTATGACATAAAAATCATATTTTGGACAATAGCCAGAAGTAAATTAATTTGAAATGCTTGACTTCTGAAACATAAAAGAATTGTAATTACTAAATTGCACTTTGAAAAGATGCACGATATAGATTTATTATGTTTATGCTTTCTAAATATACACTGTGTACATAAAGTATGGAATACATTCATTTTAAGCTAAACAAACTATTCCGAGGAAAAATCCTGAGACAAATCGGTTTTTGATTTTAATACAATGTATTTTTACGTAACAATTAAATATACAGGGTAAACCATTTGTGAGTAACGATGTCATCGACAATTTTCTAAATAGCACATCCTGTATATTTTATGTTTTTTAAATTGTAAATTTCAAGACGATTCCAAAAATATATCATACTTGTGTTCGGTAATTAATAGTTTTGAAGATACGATAATTTTAAAATCTGTATTTTTGAAGACCTTTACTTAAAATAATATAACAGTAACAATAAATTGACACACAATAAATTACAGTAAGTGTTCGAATTGTTTTCCTTCTTGTGCTTGTCCTAAGCGATCAATAAATTCCTGCTGAACTTTATTAATGGTTTCCTGCGAATTGTTATTTATTTCTTGCCTTATTCTATCTTCTAAATCATTTATGTCGTCGGGTTTACTTTTATACACAACATTTTTTAGATGACCCCACAAAATGAAATCTAATAGCGTGATATCCGGTGACCTTAGTGGCCACTCAATGGGTCCTCGTCTACCGATCCACTTATTGGGGAAAACCCCATCTTGTTGATACCACAGACTTTCACCGATATTTCCGGGAATGTTTGCGCTAAGGAATAAGTTCATTAAAGTTAGAATCAAAAAGTTTCTTAAAAATTGCAGATAAGTTAGCCCGTTTACAGTTCCATCAAAAAAATAGGGTCCAATGATTTTATTTCGAACAATTCCTGCCGAAACATTAATTAATTAATGTTGGCTAAAAGTCACTTCGTATATCTTTCCAGAAACTAGTCCAAAGGTGTTAGATCTTACAATCTTGGAGGCCATCGAATGTTTCGTTCAGCAAATTGACTGAAGCTTAAACTGTGTGGCATGTTGCTGCGTTTTTTTGAAACCACAACTCTTTCACATTAATGTCATTTAATTGATGAAACAAAAAACTTAGTAACAATGGGTCTATAGTGCTCTCCAATAATTCCAACAATGACTTTTTCTACATGTAAAGACATCTCAATAATGACTTGTAGGTTTTATTTATTCCAAATGCGACAATTTTTATTGTTGATTCAACCAGAAAAGAGCCTCATTGCAGATCAAAATTTTATGGAGATAATGAGGATGAAGAGCTACCTTGTTTTCGGTTATCAAATATGACATATCCCAAATTGTATTGTACAACGTGGTGTTTGGTACTGCGGCTTAAAATGAAAAAAGTATAAGTGAAATAATATCACACATGAATACTGTCTATAGTCTCTTAGGACTACAAAGAGTTAAAGACAGTTTTGTTAATATTTTCAAGGTATCTTGGTATATTTGACAGTATTTTATACTAAACCTAAATAATGTTGAACAAATTAAAGTAAAAAAATAACGAGAAGAAAACCAAACCGTGCGAAACGGTGCCATCAAAATCTTCAGCAAAATATTGTCTTTTTTTATTTAACACTCTACTTCTAACAAATATCCATTGAGTGTAAACAAACCAAAAAAAAATGAGTAAATGAGATATGTAAGTAACGGTTTAAATAAGTTTAAACTTAGTAATACTTAACCGAGTCTCTTGACCTAGTTCCGATTTGGACTAAAGCCAGTGGCGTGGGTGGCCCAAAATAGTATTAAATAATTTAAGGCATAATTTTAATATTTTATTTGTTTTAAATATTAATGCTAATTTTCCTATTAAATATGACAAATTTCTCTTTAAACTCAACCAGTTTTCTATTGAATACAAAAATTATTTTAGAAATTGTTAAGAAAACATTCAGCAACAAAAGTAGCAACTACGATACCAAAAATAATTTACTAAATTTATTAGTATCCAATAAATTACTCGTTTTTCCTAACTAAACCTTAAGACATATTTATCGGTATTTTTTTATACAGGCTGTTACATAATGAATAGACCATAACGAAATATGAGATGAAAATAAGAGATTAACACAAACATGTCTCAGTAAAATGTTAATATTATACGATTATATAAAAAATATACCGTTTAAAAACGTTGAAACATTTTTTTATTTAAATGAGACAATAATTATGATAAAGGGTGGAGATATTGAATAATAACTAGGAAGCTAATGATGGTAATAGGAACAGTAAAATTAGGAAATAACGAATGTAGAAAAATAAAACGAATCTGGAGGTAGAAGACGAAGTAGTAAACCTAGGATAAATTGGATACAAGAAGATATGAACAAGGCAGGAATCAGAAACTGGAAGGACAGAAAAATATGGAAGAAATTGTTGTCATGAAGACGGTGATTGATCCATACCCAATAAAATCTTACAGAAAAGTTCTGGCTTATTTATAGCAACTTTGGTTTGGACAAATTAATTTAAGTCCTTAAAACACATCTTCATTTTATTTGATCGTTGCTTGTCTGTGTCTGGATATTATTGTTTCCAATATCTTCTGGTCTTACAGAGGGTGTTTGTTTCCATTTTCTAACGAATTTATTCTCCGTGTCTGAATGTCCCGGCCAATAGTATAATAACATTCACTTCGTTTTCGTTACACTAGAGCGTATTTTTTATTTATTACTTCCTTATATCATGTCAACAAAAATGTTTCTCTCACTTAAAAACGATCAGCTTCCAGTTTTCCACGCAGACTAACACCTGCGTCCGTTTAACAAAACCGCAGTCGCCACTACTGTTTCTTTTAGAAAAGACACGCTAATAGGTTTCCATCTCATGTAACTAGTTGAAGGCCGTCGAAATTTTATTTATTCTTAAGTTCCGTTACGTTACGCACAACTGGAATAAACAAACTGCAAGTGGCAAGATCAAGTTCAAGGTCCTTTTACGATATTTTTAATCTTTAAACTAACTAATTTGACATGGGAGTATAATAGTAATAATAATAGTAAGAAAAATAAAAAGGGAGAATCAAATGGTTGAGACATAGATGTATATAACGCAGAGGAACAAGCAATAACGATACAAATGATATATTGGCAATTTGGAGGAAGAAGGTGAAGAGTTAGGCCTAGAATGAAATGGATAAAACAGTTGAAGGAAGATATGAACATGCAGGAATCAGAAACTGGAAGGAAAAGATCATGGATAGAAAACTATGAAAGAAATTGACAGAGAAATGGTAGTCATGAAGACGGGGATTGATCCACTCCAATAAATGGATTTTAAAGGGGGTGTTAAGCTGTGACTAATAACACAGAAGAGTTCCGGCTTTTTTTTAATGCAGCTTTGGTTTTGACATATAAATTTAAATCTTTAAAGCACATCTTTATCTGGATATTACTGATAGTAATACCACAGAAGACTTCTAGTTTTACTGGGGGTAACTTGGCGCACTTACCTACACGAATATAGTAGTAGAGTATAGTGAGGAAAATAAAAAGAGCAAAGAAACAAGCAATAACCAAGAGACCTAGAATGAAATGGATGTAGGAGCACATGAACAAGGCAGGAATTAGAAACGGGAAGGGACAGAAATCTATGGAAAATATTGTATCATGAAGATGGATAAATCGATGAAAACAGAGTATTTAAGGATTTAAGGTAAAACTTGGTACAAGAAGTAGAAAATGTAGTATTGCGCTGATAAATGATATTTTTACGTTTTGGAGCAAAAAACACAGAAAGTTTTCAAATGAAGTTCCGGAACGCCCATTTCACTATCAAATGCTCTTTTTATTCTCCTAACATTCTGGGATATTAAATTTTTACTCAGCCAATATTCGAAGAATTACAAACTCCAACAAAAGATACTAAAACAATAAAACCACCATATTTAAACGGTATTATTAACAGTAATTTATTGGGGAATTCGATTACGGAGGATACGCACGATTATCAATTGAACAGCATTAAGTCCCATACCAAATGCCATTTTTCTTTTCCTAAAACCCTGGGATATTAACTATTTTCTCAGCCTGGCGAAGAATATTCAAAGAATTACAAACTCGAACAAAACGTAGGTACCAAAACAACAAAATCACAATATTTAATCGGTTCATAGTTGTTTATTGGGGAAATAAATTACGGAATATGTTTACGATTACCCGCTTCTATTATCAGCTATTCAAATAAAAATAAGATAAAATATATTGCTGTACCAATGTTTTGTGAAATTAATGAATGTATTCCCTTTTAAAAATGGCTCCGGTTTTATTATAAAAGATTAAAATAAAATCAACAATAATTAATGTCAACCATAAAGTAACAATGTTTTAATAAATGCTAAGAGGGTAAAAAAAATTGCACAGATTAAGAAATTTTTAGCGAAGTGTTGTTTCTAATAAGAACGTATTTTCAGAATGTACAGAGAAGCAGTAGGATGGGCATTTACCGCCCTTCTGGTATCCAGTTCTATAGTTAGTACGTTTTCCTACCCGAACGTTCACGTGAACTCACCCTCGGTACCTGCCACCGTCTCTCAATTTTCGCCATCAGAAGGCCGCAATTTTTACCCGGTGAAAGGCCCCAGAGACGCCCCTGAACAGAGGATCGAAAGGAAGTTTGCAGAAAAACCGAATAATGTTAAGAAAGTAGCACTCGATCGATTAGACGACATAGAAACGAACTCCATATCGGATAGTACCGCCAGTGTCGGAGGAGGATTTTCTTGGTCCAATCTTTTAGGTGAGTATCTTGAAAAAATATACAGAATGCCCCATTAGTAGAATTTCATTAATAAAATAAATACAAATAGTACTCGCACGTCAAAACGTTCTGTCAAAAGTGTTTAAGATGGCAATGACAGATTTCATCTAGCAACACTGGTGCTGCCAGTTCTCAATACATAAATAGCAACCCTCGTATTAAAGTTCTATTTATTGTTGTCTTAATAACATTGTCAAATTCCATTTGTATATTAAATTTTAGGCATGGTAATGCAAATGATTTTTAATCCCGGTGGCGGCCACCAAGGACCAAATAAGTCAGAAGGTCTTGAAGACGGACCCATCCAACCATCTCCATGGGCAAATCTGTTGTCTGTGGGATTGAAAATCTTAACTGCAATTTTGGGAGGTGGAAATACTGGAGGGGACGGAATTGACAAAGTCGACAATGGAAACTCACCAATGCAGGTAATATAATTGAATTTTTTTATTAAATTTTTAAGAATGTACAACTTTGTATAAATAGTTAAATTGATACAGATATTGATTTTTTAAATTTGAGTATTCTTAAATTTTATTTTTACTTTTTTGAAAACTTTGTAATATGTACATATTTTTCAAATAAATATATCCAAGATGGAGGTGAAAAACTCTATTGGGTAAAAGGTAAAAGTACTACCCACTAATTCGTAAAATAAAATCCTGATTAAATTTTTGATAGTGGCGATTGATAAATGATTCCAAGATTTGCCACGAACCCTTTTGGCAGTTTAGAAGGATAGTCTGACTTTGTTGACAGTATTGCACTCCGTGCTAGAAAAAAAACTAGTCGATAACACTAACTTTTGTTTAGTTAGTACGAGGCTGAAAAGTAATCGCCCCATGCAAGAAAACACAACTTTCTTCGGCCACACTCAATCTATTTCTCAACATAATCCGCTTTTAGCTCGATAGAATTTTCATCATTTTTAGATGCCCTTACCATAATACGATTTCTCGGAAATCTTCAAAATGGACACTTTTTTCTTTAGTTAATGTACTCACTCATTGTTTCCAGAAATCCTTGGTCTCAGATATTTTAATTGATCCATGTTTCGTCCACAGCTACAAAATTGCGCAAAAATTTCTTTTCATCGTGGTCGAACATTGCCAAACACTTTTTTAAATTATCAGATGTTCACCCTTATTAACATTGGGCAAACGCGGAACCCTCTTTTAGTGAGCTTCCTCGCTCACTTTGTTTCCGAAAATGTGAATAATAGTAACTACGAAAAATAGCAACATTACTTTCATACCCATCGCCATCTCTTGCCTAGGCCGATTATTTTTCCACTCAGCCTGGTAAAGATTAATTAATTATTTACGAAATGGGGTGTACCACTCCGATTTATTCAACTCTTCTCTATATCGGTAACAAAACATATGGGAGTATGTTCTAGATATTTTTCTTGATGTCACATCATCCAATAATGTTTGTTACCTACATTTTGAAACACCTTATATGATATGCAACAAAGAGGCTAGTTAGAGAATTTGAACAATCTTAAACCCTATTCGGTGATACTACTCTTATAATACTCTAATATAGAAGTTATATGATCTGTAAAGTCCTTTTACCCGGTTCATTAAATTCCAAATTTGTGTATTCCATTATTTTTGTCTTGCTTTTCGATAAACAAAAAACTGTAAGATAAATGAGCTTTGCTTTTGGTAAATTAGTTTTTGTAAATATATAGTAAAAGAAAATAGCACTAGTAGTAGCTTATAAATTGCACAGGGTGTTCTGGCCGCCGTAGTCTCAGCTGTTGTGGGAGAAAGAGATCCTGAACAAGTTAACAAGATAGCTAGGCAAGCTGGTGAGGTACGTTTAAATAAAAAACTAATTTAGATATTTTACTAACTTTATTTACAATATGGAAGAAATAAAAATATTGATTAACACATATACATATCATAGGTGTATGATTTAAAAAATATTTAATGTTAAGGTGTGTAATTGTATCGATTATACCTATACAATAAATATAATTTTATTTTTAAATGTTGTCCCAGTACATTATTTCTTGATGTAAATAAAATTTTATTATATAGAATATTTTCGGATAATATTAAGTGAAAAAAGAACAGTTACATTTTAAACTCAATTTCCTTTATGCAAAATTCAGTTTCATTTACATTATCACTCACTTTTTGCACATCTTAGTTGAGTGCTCTTAAACACTCATTTAATAAATTGAAATAATGTACTTGAACACTAGTTATTAAAAAACAGTCAATTTTATTCACCACAATCAAAAATAGGCAATTACTATTAACATTTACTACATACTATACTATATTTAATTTAGAGGAATTACGGTTGAATTTTTGCAACTTTACCCATAAGACACTCATACCTGAAGAAAAAACTATTTTAATAACAAAATTATTTACATTAGTTATATATTTGCTATTTGGGGGTCAGGGAAAACATCTCTTTTAAAATCAATCAAAGAAAAATAAATATTATTACTATTTATTATATTTACCTGTTAAAGCAGCAACTCTTGTACTTTTTTAAATTTATGGTGAATGTTCCATTTTCTGCCTCTTTCTGGGAAAATTTCCAAACTGTATATATAATTTGTGGGGCTTGTGACTCTAAAGTTTTATTTTCCACTGTTGTGTTCATTTTCAATCCGGCAACATTGCACTACCTCTCGTCACTTTTAACCCTCGATATTACGAAGTGAATAGCTCAAATAAGTTCACACGAATGACCAATGTCACCAATTAATTTTGTTTCGGTTACTTATATGTACATCTTCTGGAGTACCAGTTACTTCCGAGGCTTATATTCATTGAAAATTGTAACTTCTTTTGTATGAATACAATGAGTGACACATGGGTTTAAAGTTACAAAAATCCAACTGCATTAAAACGTAAACATTTATTTAATAAGTAATAAGAGGGGCTCCATTAATTTACTTTCAAAATGACATTTTTTAAGATTAATTATTTGAAGTAGATCTTAGGGTGACGGTATATTTTGGTCAAAATTTAAATAAGAAAATACATTTCTAACTTGTAGACTATGAAGTGTAAAATTGACATATAACACGGGACTAAAGTGATTTCCTTCTTATTGATTTGCGGTATTAAACTTATTACTTCACTCCCTGAAATAATAGAATACTATTTTTTCCGGTTTCTATATTTTTGGGATGATGCTGTAGATTAAAAAATAACCAGGATATCTTTACATAAAAATTAACGAGGTAAAATTTTAGTTCATCAACATAGTTGTCAACTTATTGGACGCATTGAAGACTTCCTTTTCACATCGTTCTTTAACAGCCAGGCATTTAGGCAGGAAGGATTCCATCAGCGACGCGGCAGCAGCGAGTCTTTCTATGATGAAAGGATATGTTAGGTCCTTGAAAACCGGAGACACCAAATGTATGGAGAAATATGTATGTCAAGCCAACAGCGAATGTTCCAAAGATATAGGCCAGAGCTCATTATATTGCCACCTCGGAAGGTAATTGTTATTTACAATAAGAGTACATTTTTGTTGTTTTTTGATACAGAAGTAGAGGTATCGACAAAATTAAGCATATAGAATTACCATAATTTTTTTTTATATTTTCTGTGGCATCTTTTACACACTTCGGCTACTTGTAAAATTTGGATGTAAGAAATAATCGCGCTATCTTCATTTAACAGTACTATTTATTTGAAACATTTAGTTAGTTAATTAGTGTAGATAGGACAGGAAGTTGTCTGCTTATCTCTTCTTTTCATAAAATATTACTTTTCAGTTAGTTTCTACATTCAAGCCCATATTTTGGTAATGATTTCATGGTTACATTGCCGCTGTTAGCATGCTTCTCAGTAATCAAAGAAAGTCCAAACTTTTGATGGTGTTTAGCTCCATGGTACCTTATTCTTGGTTGGTTTTTTCTGATTTCTAATGTCATATCGGGCAATACTCATTATATTACCAGCTTGAAAGGTAATAGCAACTACCTGTGACATGAACGTAGTTTGCGCCAATTTTGTAAAAGCACACTCTAGCTTCTTTTGAAATTTCGTTGTAAGAGATTCAATAATCAGCTACTCCTGGTTATTCAGTCAATTTTCCTCTCATGACACCAGTTGATATAAAGGAATTTCACAGGATATGCTTGGTTGAAATACATTTTTAGTTTACTTTAGAGGGGGTTTCGTTAAATGCTTTTCTTCCATTTTACTCAGCATTTTCAACACAAACGATGACACGATAATTGATATGTATGACTTGCCTTGAGGTGGATCTTTTCTTGGTTGGATCATTGCTGGGTTGACCCTGTATAATATAAAATGGGCGTCACAAGGTTTTTTTATCCTGCTGTAGGAGGACAAGTATTGGACCGTCTGGAGCTAGCAATTTCATTTGCAATCAGCCATTTATTGCTCAAGTTTGAGCATTACTAATGCTGGTTTCTGCTGTTAGAATTTATTAGGTTTGAATCGGAAAATTGGGTTTTTAAGAGCATTTCTAGTGTCTCCTTTCTATTGATCGCAAATATTCCATCCATGTTCTTTGTTACTATGGGATTTTTGGCAAGATTTTGTTTTTCAACCTCCACCACGAGACTGTTTTACTTTTTTGAATCACTTTGTTATATTCATTTCTTCATATGCTTTTAATTAATGTTTCAACATTTAGTTTCGTAAATGGTGGGTTATTGCCTTAATTCAGGAAAGTTCGCCTGATAGTAGATTAGTATCGCTTGCTATAATTGACAGCAGGCTTCCTTAATACTTAGACTATCTTTAATCACTTAGGTTTGTTGTTATATCTTCTTTATATTTTTCCTAGTTTAAAAATTTATGTGATGCAGTACAAATGGCAATACAAGTGTTGTAAGCAAACTGAGCACTTCTAAAACGACATTTTATTTAACTATATGCAACTTATTCGCTATGTAATATTTTTTTTGGATTAAAAATATTTAAAAACCGATGTTTTTCAGTTACGCCGTGAGTTTCATTTTGGAAAAATCTATGGGTACTCCATCATTTGATGTATTTTACGAAGCAGGACGAAGAGGAAGATTTGGTGACAACTGCCAAGAAAAGTATTTGGAATGCAACGAAGTTTGAGAAGCAGCAACCGAAAATTAACTTCAGGATACTTTTTGGGAAAAGCAAGAAATGTTTTTTGAACTGGTCCAAAAATTATAAATAAGTCCAAACTTTTTATCCGTTACTATGAGATTAATGCGTTATTCCTTAAAAATAATGATTATTATACACTTTTGTCTAATCTACCAATTTATCTGAACATAAAAAAATTTAAGTTTTTTGTAATAATTTAAAATGACACTCATTGCATACACATAATTCGTGACGTGTTTGGACTTCTTTATTTTTATAATAATTAAGCAAAAAGACTTAAGCATTTTGTTTTCCAATTATTATCAATAGTTTTTTATGCCTGCGACAAAATAAGGTCAATTAGCTACGATACAAAATTATAAATAATTGTGCAAAGCTTCATATATAATTATTTTAATTTTTAATATAAAAGAACCAAAGTCTTTTATAAAACAATTTGATTTTGATTTTTTGTAATACGTGGAGTCGATGAATTTTTTACATTAGTCTTTTTAGTTAGTATTCTTGTATAGTATTTATTTTAGCACTTTTAAAATAATCAAATATTGATTTTGTTTGACTGGACACGTGCGGTATCACTTTTATTTTATATATTTGGATTACTTATGTCAATTTATAACTCAAAAGTTGAGATACTTTATTTAGTACAAAAATGTACATGTTTGGCCAATTATAACAATTTTTTTATTTTACGCTTGGATTTAAAACGGTATTAATCAATGTTTTCAAAAATATGTCTATCATATAGTGATAACAATTTGAATAAAAAACTCATTTACATTGTGTGAGCAAAATGGCATAAAAATCCAAATGTACATGTGAGAATGAATTATGATTGCGCCATGTTTGATTGAGATAGTGAATATTTATAAAACGTTTATTTTTCAATAAATTTTCACTTGTTCTGTGTTTGTAAAGATTATTTATTTATTATAAATGTGTTTGCAAATGTAGATTTATTTATTAAATTTAAATACACACTGTTTATTTCCGTTTATCTATTTTTCTCTGGTATCAATCACCCTTGGCACACTTGAAGTATTATTAACGTTAACTTATCATTCCACGCACACAATCTTAGAATTTTTTTTGGACTTCTTGCTTATAACAGTAAACCCCAATTTCTCAAATATTTTACTACAATATACTGATGGCAGTATTTTTGAAAACCCCCGTCTAAATCGTACCATCGTCACGTTAAAAAAACAAAAACAAGAAACTGAAAATCGATTTAATAGATGGGGCTTACCATTAATCACTTAAAATTTAAATTTCATTATTTTCAATCATTTACTCTTCTTCGATAACACTCAAAAACTGAAAACTAGAGCAAAACTATTGCATTGCATTGAAATTATACAGAATTTCTTAAGCAATTTAAATGTCATAAAATCGACAGGGTGTGATTTATTTGAAATTAAAAATACCACTTAAAGATCCGTCATAATGTATAACATTCACACATCATATTTCATATACATAATATCGAACAAGCCATATCGGTAATAATTGTAACAATTTGTACATGAGCTTCACTGTATATATTCTTTTGGTTAATATTACTATGGGTCTAAAATTGTCTTTGTTGAAAATGTAATGATTTGCCAATGAAACGCAACTATTTAATTGTAATTTTATTAACAAACGTAATATAACTAACCAGTTTCCTTTTAGAAATATATATCCGGTAAAAAAAGTCCTTGTACACATTAACGGATACGCTCAATATAACTTTTTTCTAATACCGGCAAGTAGCAATAGTATTTGATAGCTTATAGTAATGTTAACAGTATTTAACACGTTTTTTAAGTTCTAGTTTTCCATTCATTCCTCATGAATGGTGAAAAGTTTAGCAACTTCATTCAAATCATCGTACTTTTTGTGGTCCAAAAGTACTTGCCTAGCTACACTCATTCTATTAAAAACATTCCACAACACTATACCGACTACAATATCGTCTTTTAAATAAAATATCACTCCTTTTCCAAAGTCTTCACCTGTTAATGGATCTGGGCGACATAAATCTCGCATAGCTTTATCCCTCTTTTCTTTTTCTTCAGCGGTCAACTCTTTTCCTTGACTTTCGAGTGTAATCTAAAAAAATATACATAAATATTTTTTAATCAGTGTATAATATTATTATTATTATTATTGGATATGAAGTCGAATAAATCTATTTAACAGACCATATTATTACATTTTTTTAATTATTAATTAATAAACAAAAATTAAAATTTATGGTGATAGCGAGAAATACGCAAATACTAAAGTCATTACTTAAGAAAGAACCGTTTTACATAATAATAATAATAATAATATTTGCATAGACATGTGCAGGACCTGTTTAATTACTTTCATTAAACTTGTATCTTGTAAAATGATTATTTGTATGAAAAATACTCACCTGTTCAGTTTTTGATCTAATGCCCTCGTTGGTGGCAGTAACAACGGCTCTAGGATTGTCCTTATCTGTTGCCTTAGCAAACACCGCCACTGTAGGAAGTTTCGAATCGACAATACCTATCGCCTCGTATCCCACATCTGGTCCTAAATCGGACCAAAACATGCTTTGATGCACATAAGGTTTCCTTGCACCTGCCATGTTTTCGCCTGCTAATCTCCCAGTAACAACAGCATGATCGTGATGTTCAAAACGTCGACGGCCGAGTTTTGTGTCATAGAAGCAGGCACAATCACCAGCCTGCAACAAAAATAATCGTATAAAGAAATTGGAATAAAACAGATACGTATAATTGATTATATTCGATCTTTTGACTAGAAATTTTGACATATATCTGGGCAGTAAGCCATTAGTCACTTTATATACAGGGTGTTACTATATTCGACCGACAACGCTTTACCCCAGAGAGCTCTCGTTAATTGATGAATTTTGATATGGGAACATAAACCCTTAAAGGGCTTAGTTTCCGAGATACAGGGTGTTAAAAGTTTGAAATCAAAATTAAAAATTTGTCATAAATCAGAAACGCCTCCAAATATTTTTTTCAAATTTGGTGACCAATATGCTCTTTAAGAAAGTAATATTTTGACATAAACTGACTTTTGAAAAATTTAACCAGTGGCGCGCTATCTGGGTTTGTGGCAACTTTTATCCCCCCTATCTTTTACGCCACTGGAACAAATATTTTTTCTTTAATTTTTTTAAATTCTCTGTTCATTTTTAGGTAAAAAAGTAATAACCTTTTATGGAGCTAAAATGAACGGTGTTGTAGATATTTGATTCTGAACAAAAGTCTGCAAGTACTTAGATAATTTGTAACTACTCAATATTTATAAATTCTGATCTAGCAGGCACCCTATTTAATTCGGAGCTCATAATTTCCAAATTATTCTTTATGTTATTTTGATATTTGGTACACGTAATAATCATTATATGGAAAATCTCTCAAACTATTACCAAAAAGAAAATCCAGGACATGCTTAGAAAAATATTTAAAAATTCGTCTTTCTAAAAACAAGACTCTGTATAACAAATTTTTTTAAATTGCTTTTTATAATTCGAAAGAGTTGAAAAAACTGAATCTACTGATCTACTTTTTATTTTTCAACTGACAATCAAACTACCAAATCTTAAAAGCATAATTTATGAACAAATTGGGGAGTTACGAAATATTATCAGAGAGATTTTTGTTAATTTTCGGTTGAAATAAAATGTACTTAACTTATCTAGAGAAGCATCCCAAAAATGGAATTGAGTTTGTATTTTTACAAATACAGACCACTGGAAAATGTGACTACAGAGCCATATACTAAATAAATAAAAAGTTCCGACAATAGTCCTATATCTGCTAAATTAATTTCAGATTTTCATTCAAGGTGAAGCCAACAGCGCTGTTTTAATACCTTCCGAAATGAGAGGGGCAATAGACCCTGTAATTCCATTGAATTTTTTTAGACATACGCTTAATAATTTGTGTTGAAAATTTAAAACTAACTATTGCATCTTTGTTACTAGTTTTACTCACTTTACTGTTTTACTGTTTTTATTGTATATTTTTTACATCTTTGGTCATTTTCTTCAAAAATAGTTTTTCCGTTAAATAAATATCCTAATCTAATCTAATCTAGATATAAATGTCTATTTTGTAAGCAATTTGTTCATTTATTAAGGAAAATAGTAGAGTATGTTTAGAAATATATGTGGACTATCCTTTTTCTTATACAGACGTATTTTACTAAATTTTTAAGTAACGCTATGGAAGTTTACAAAAATAAAATCGGAACATTTTTCAATAAACTTACAATGTAAATATCCGTTCGCGCTTGTAATTCAGTATTAACTAAGAAACCACCAAGTTCGGGGTCAACTTCTAATCCAGAGTCTTGAGCCAATTCGGTATTTGGTACGGCACCTACTGCCACCACAGCATAATCAACAGTTAATGTTTTGCCATTGTTTAAAGTTAATACTAATTTATTGTCTTTTTCTTTAGCACCTAATACTTCAGTTTCGGCCAAAACCTTAAAAATTTAATGAGTTAAATACATAAAAAACATATTTTTTGGCGTTACCTTCACGCCTTCTCCTTTTACTTTGTCAGTTGTCCAAAAGGAAAGGTACTCAGGGAGTATTTTACCCATATTGCCGGTTTCTTTAAAGATTTGGTATATATTCTTTTCATGATTTTTATCTGGAACATATAAATCAAATTAATTTCATTAATATAACGCGCCAGTGTTAAAAATATTGTGAGAGTGGAATCAGTGTCACAACACAATTTCGAGCAAGATTCATAAGAAGAAATCAATAGGCAAGTATTCAGAAATTCAACAAAAAAACTGGCAATTGAGAATTTGTCTAAAAAAACCAGTAAAAGTTATATGAAATGTTTTCAAAACAAACTTTTTAAACGATTCAATTGTGATTAGATATTTTAAGGAAAAGAAAACAGATTTATCTTATTAGGTTGTTAAGAAAAAATATTTTGGAATTCCGCCAATAAGTTGAAAAAATTGACATCGTTACTAACGGAGAAGAAATTTTCGTGCAAAACATATTTGAGTTCGTAAAGAAAGGGCGCCCACTTTTTTATTTTCATTTTACGATGAAACTGATATAAGTCAATTGTTAGACTATATTTTTGAAGTAGTTTTTAAAACTAAAAAATGTTGAGGCCTTATACAACCACATAAATTATAACAAAAAATTATTAGGTAAAAAGTTATTTAAGCAAAAAATACTTAACTTATTTCAAAACAAATTATCTTGAATATATTTTGTTAAATTTATTTTGTACCATAATATACGAATGTAAATTACCTGTTGTCAATTTATTAATTACCATTTCTTTTATTTATTTGATCTTAAAAAGAGTTACAATAAACATACCTATTTTCACTTAATTTAAGATTTTGTAATTTTGTGTTGAATTTGAATAAGTTTTAAGTACAGATAGTTTTTATTTTTTATGAATCTTCATTATTTATTTAATTTAACAATTTCTATACGGAAGTCTACTTTTTAAGGATTCTTTAAATAAATAAACAAAAATCGAAATCTATCTTAATTGTTTTTTTTGGCAAAACTAATTTAGTACTACGTTAATGATAATAAATATTTTTACCTTTTCGAGCCATTGCACAAGCTAATTCACTTCCTAAAAATCCTCCACCAACCACAGCTATATCTTTAGCATTTTCAAACATTTCACGTGCTTCTTCGAAATCGTAAATATCTCTATATATTTTTATTAGATCCTCTGCATTTTCTGTTGATTTAGCCGCTTTGAATACTGGTGAAAGTTTTGGTTTTGCACCTAAATCATTAAAAAAATCCTAATTTTTATAGTAAATAATTAAATGACACAGTAAAGTGTCAAGATTGTGTATATCAAATTTTTGGTTGGCGCATATACCTCTCCCATAAACTTTACCAACGTCAAGGAAATATAAAGTATAATGGTAATTTAAACAATTTTTTACGCAAAAATATAAATCCTTATTGATTTTCAGCCAAAAGAAACGAGAATTAATCAACTTTTAAGTGCCTTTTATGCCTGGATGAGACATACTTTGTATTTTATTAACAAAATCACAGATAAGTCTTTCGGAATATGACCTCTTATCTTTTCGAAATTTTACACAGAATGCTTACATTTGGAATCTTAGTAAATTGTTTACTCAAGACAAATTTCCTCTTTTTTGCTATTCTTTTTATTTTGAAATGTTAATAAATGTTTTAATTCACTGCCCGATTCCTGTGCACAAAAAAGTTTTTTCTAGATCTATAATTGAATCAGTATCAGTTCAAGCGGGATTTATAATTGTGTTTCAAAATGGTCGACTTCAAATCTACTCAAAAAATCTGCTACAACTAAGTTTATACTGACGACATATTTAATATTACTTGTAAACTGCAAAATTTATTCTATATATCTAAACTGCCTAGGACTCTCAGTTTTTGAAAAAATAACTCTTTCTACAGAAATATATATCGCAAGTCAAAAACTCAATACTTCAACTGAGATTTAGATAATTTTTTTTGAGAAAAACGATATTGGTTTTATGATACCATTAATTGTTTGTTCTCCAGATTTGGCACCCTGAGACTAATATCTATTTCCAAATTTAGTATTAAGATATTTGGTTCGATTGAGGAAGTCATCGCTGCAACAGAGGCATATTTTGACGGTTTCTAGAAATCGTATTGTTCGAAAAATTAGATAATCATGGGAAACTTGTAAAACATTGTTATTTCTGTAAAGGGTACCAATTAGGTGCCACCAAACTGTTTAGTATAAAAACTTATTTAATTTTAAAGACGTTCATATGATTTTTTTTACCTGTAGCTACAAGACATTTCTCAAAATGGATAACTGCTCCATTTTCCAGAACAACCTGTTTTTTAAGAACATCTAACTTAGAAACTGTCCAGCCCCTAGCAACAGCTACTCCACCATTTGGAGAATCCATTAATTTAGTACAGTCTATATAAAAATCGTCTGGTTCATAAAACAAACTGGAAACAATAACACAGATGAAACTTTTAATTACAACAAACAATACTAAAGCTAAAGACAAAAATAATTGTTACTTCAATCATTAATATAAATATTTATGCACCAGGGATCTTACAAAGTTGATTACGCTAGATTTCTGTGATGTAATCAAGCCATAAGCTCCATAAATAACTATTTTATACATGTATACAATTGAGACCTCCATCAAAAATCAAAGTTAATTTAAAATTTACCTTCTTTCTGAACCATTCCATTGTTTGAATATGCGTTTTTTGACAGAGTCCTTATCATCATTGAACCATATTTCTTTGGACAAAGGCGGCCTCATATAGGGATAAAAATTTTCATTTGTAATTATAAGTACCTGTTAAATAAATTCTTGTTATAATAATGAATAATTACTGACGTGAATGGCATGTTTCTAATTAAAAAATAAATTACCTTAGCCGTTGGATCTGTGGATTTAATAGCACGAAATGCTGTAAAGGAAGCCGTTCCACCTCCAATTAGTAAGTAAGGCACATTTTTGGGTATATCCTCAGCGGTTTGTGGTTCTTTACAAACCTTTCTTATTTTTTCTAAAAAATGAATTATTTTAGAAAAACCTTTCAATACTACATTTGATAATAACATTATCATAGGAAGCTTATTTATAATTATGACAGAAATGCTGGTAAGTAGTCAATTATTAAATAATTCCTGGTACTTTTAGGTAGCACCTTGCACATTGAATATAAGTTTTTATGAAAAGTGGACTTCAAAGATTATTTTTTTATATTAAATACACTTACTCTTTTTTTCTTCCTCTTTCGGTCCTTTCCATGACATTGGACTAACAAACCATATCTAATAATAAAAAATATTCATGAAAAAGTACTCGCTTTAACAAATATTATATTATTACAATTCAGGACAAAGAACAAATATTATTAATATGTCAGTTAAGCGATTATATAATTTTTACTTACGGATCCTAAAGTAAAAGCTGTAAACAGCATTCCTAATATTAACAATCTTTTATTTTTATTTCTGTAATATCCATCATTTTGTTGCCAGTTTCCACATGGCTCAGGCATGTCATCCATTAAACTTCTTGGTGGACATTCTTTGATTGATGGTATCTACAAAGTTTGCTCTAAATAATTAATAATTACAGGATTTACACTATCAGTTAACATATTGATAATACAGGGTACAGAAAATGTAACACTGCACTCTTTAGTTTACAATGTTTTCTTTTACCTATTATTAGTACATTTATGTAAAAGCCAAAATACATCCATATACAAATACAAGTTAACCCGAACAAATTGAATCATAAGAGTTAGCTGGGGGTCTTAAGAACTCTTATTATAATTGAGGAAAATTCAATTTCTTTTTAATAAATTACCTATTTTCTCTATAATGAGTAACATAAAAAATTACCAAAAAAGTTGCAACTTGAGAGTGTGCTTCTATAATTATAAACTCAGTAAATATTGAAAATTAAACTAAATTTTTATCTGAAATACCGAATGAGCTGGAGAAGGGGGCTTGCAAGGATTAATGTCTATGGGTTTACATTCTCGTAATTTAGGACTGTCAGTTCTTGGATCGGCTAAATCAGGATTGGGATGAGCCTGGATACCTTCTCTATCCTTTTTGCCACCTACCTTACTATCACCTTTGTTTTTATTACAGTACGTTCTTAGGATACTACATGTACTTGTTCTTGTAACTAAAACGTAAATATTATATATTATAAGATATAAAATAATTTATAATACTTACATATTCCTTGAAATATTGTTTGATTGGATGGTCTTGAAACGTTTAATTTAATAGAACTTATCTGTAAAATTCTCGTAACCCTTAACATTTTGAACTTGACAACGAATCTCTAAAATTTTACCAAAAATAATTTCTACAGGATAAACATACTGAATCAATAATAGTATTTCGTATGTTATTTATTCTGACGAGAACTGATGAATATGAAAACGATGATTTTATCAAGCAAAATTTTGAAAACTTCAAAAATCTTACATTTTCATTTGTTTTGCTTTAAATCAAAATAATAAGATGGGCTTACTTATAACACAAAACTTTATGTATATTTCAGTAACACTTTGCAAGTAGTCGTTAAGAATAATCTAATTGTTTTTCTTCGGAAAATATCACGAGGAACCGGTGCTGGATTTTCACTCTCATTTCTAAAATTCTTTTGCAACAAATGACACGTGACTTCTGATGTCTGACACTGACATTTTGTCAACGAGTACATTCTAACTATTTGTTATCAGAAGAAAAGGCCATAATGGGTTACTTATTAAGATAACTAAAACTGAAAACCTTAAGTAATTTTATCTAAAGGGTTATTTCTTTAGGATAGCTAGTCTAACTTAATTATTTGAACGTAAACGATTTTGTAGTTTTCTAATTTTTATTTAACTGAAGATTCAAAAACTAACCTTGAGACTTTAGCTTAGATCTGTAGATGTGACAATACTGCCTGACAGGAAAGGGTAGGCCGGTTTCGATACGCAGGACCGACCTTACTTTAGAAGATTTAATAATTTAAACCAAATACAATAAAATCTGCTAAACCACCTATAAATTATGACTCATCTATGAATTAAAAAAATGCATGAGCTTAAATGTACAAATTAAATGATTTGTTAAAGCTATAAAAAAATCATTAGGAAATCTATTAATACTAAAATCTCTTTAGAAAATACAACAATTCATGCATTTCTGAAGCCACACCTGTCTCATATTAAATACAACCAACAATGAAATAAAACGGACCAGAGTCCATGATTGCCAAGTTTCATGATTTCGGAATGTCCATTATAAAGGCAATATAAATATATTTATTATAAATTTTGCAGTGGAAACGAAGAGTTATTACGATTTTAATTATTAGTTTAAATTTATTTTCTTTTTCTAGTATAATTTAGTATGTTTTTCTCACATGTATATTTGTCTGGTTTTTCAAAATATTCTTTGCTGCACAGCCACAGTAAATGTCATCATAAAATGAAAGAATAGTAGTAGAATTTGAATCTGACAATATCAAATTTTATAAAGGAATAGTTTTGTAAATAACGTTAGAAACGTATGTTAATAATTATACTTTAAAAGTTTTTAGCTCTTAAAATACTTGATTCTAATTATTTTCTTTTGTTGTAGAATATTCATAGAATTAAAAGAACAACCATGACTTCTATTGTTAATAAATTTCACGAATTTGGACAAAAAGATGACCAAAACGCACTAGAAAGGCTTATGACGGGTTTGGACGAGATTGAACTGATAAATTTAGTTAAGCAGACATTGAGTACATCTATATTTACGGAAACATGGACTTATATTCTAAAGTCATTTCCAGATACACATGAAAGTCAGAATAAACGGTTATCATTAGTAATTTCTATCATAAAAGAATTAGAAGAAAGAGATATTCCTCAATCACGTTTAAATGCAATGATGGACCGTTTAAATCTTGAATTGCCAAAATTTAATTCCAGTGGCTTGGCGCAAATATGCAGTTTATGTTTAGAACAAATTCAGTCAAAGAAAAAAATAAAATTTGTTTGGAAAGACCTTTTACCTGAAGTACTTAATGTCTTGGTGGAAAGGGAGACATTTACTTATGAGGAACTGGACTATTCAGGTGCAAATTATAAAAGCAATTTTATAAACTCTATTTGCATGTCTTCTTGGTCTCCAAGTATAGTAACGTCTCTAACGGCAGTATTTATTGAAATGCCTCTAACAAAGGAAGAGCATCTTAAAGTTGTAAACAAATTAGGCACATACTTTGAAAAATTAACTCCTCATGAAATCCCAGCTTTTGTATACCAATTATTACGTTTGTGTAAGCATCAAAATGGTAGAACTATTTTTTTGAAGCTTCAAAATTACTTTAGTTTAAGAATTTATAATAATAATGTTGGTAATGGAGAGTCATCAGATTCTAATAGCATGAGTTTGGATTTAATAGAAACTACAGACAGCACTGACACAATTGAAGCTGAAAGTACAGTCTTGTACCACATACATGCAGCTGCTTCCTTGGGTTATACTTGTATTAAAGAATATTTAAATACTTTGAAAAATATTGTAAAAGCTCCAGAACTTGTTTTACGTCCATTTCAGTTGATGGTTCTTTTTACTATATCATCAATTTCCTGTTATGAAGAAACAGTGTTTGAGATTCTAAGACCTTGCGTGGTTAGAGCTTATAATGAGGAACAGAGAAAACACAATTCTTCTTGGATTAGAGAAATGATACCAATAGGACATAAACCAGAGGAAGTAATATCACAAGTTATTCATTTTAGTTTAGAGGAGAGAGATTTAGTTCTTTCTGGATTGGTGAAATTTGCCTTTATTTTATTAGGAGTAGGATCTGCTCTAGGTAGAGATACAATAGCTGAAAAGCAGTGGACTTTAGGAAACACGATATTGTTGAAGATTATTAAAAGAAAGACACGTATTGCCTTAACTGTTCTTCAAACATTAAGCAACCACATAGTTTCACGGCAAAGTGTATCCCAGTACATAGAATTTCTTTATATACTGAGTAGAAGCATGCCACTTCTTATGCTAGAAAATGAAAGTTGTATTAGTGAACTAATTGACTGTCTTGTGCCAGTTCCTGCGTCTGTTGCTAATCAATTACTTGATGCACTAATACCCCTTGTAAAACTATCGCCTGTCATTAGAGATCACCTCATAATTTATTTAAGAAAAGCACTACATTCAAGATCAATAGAAACTCGGCAGATGTCGGTAAATGGATTTTTGAAACTTATAACTAATTTAAAAATCTCAAACATGGCCGTTCTTAGCCAAGAAAACATGAGCTCATTTTCATCTGGACATTCACTTTTTACTCAGCTCTCTTTAAATAAATCTACGCAAAGTAATTGTCTCAGTAATTTTAGTAATGAGGCATTATGTTTTGAAATTTTAAGTATACTTAAAAGATGTTTTACTCAACAGGCTCAAGTAAAAGCTCAGTTATATGAAGGTTTATATGATGCTGTTTCTGTTAATCCAGAATTAGGTATACCTGTGTTGGATATGATATGGTTTTATTTTAGTGATTACATTGTCTTAGATGAAGAGATCTTACCACCAGTTAGATTCGATAGACTAGTTACCTTAAAAGAATCACAAATGGTGCTAGAAGAACCCTTCGGGAAGTTAATTCACACTGTTGGTTCCATTGTTACTGAAGTATTAGAACAAGAGGACAGCAAAGAAAATAATACTGTTATAAAATTTACAGATGTCTTAGACACTTTCTCAGAAAGAATGTCCAACTGTGAACTCTTACATTTTGAATTAGATGATGGTACAGACCTGTTAGATATTTTACCTGAATGCCAGAAAAAAATGCATGTGCTAAAAGAAGCCATGTGTATATATGAAGCCTTAATTGGCTATAAAATATATTCTTGGAATAATAATAATTCCGAAAAACAAGGACAACTAATTAATAGCTTATTTCAAGGTTATAACCGATTACTCCAATTTTTGAAATCGCTTTCAAAGCCAAAAAAAGCAGATTCTAAAAAACAAAAAAATAGCAAAGATAAAAGTACGCAGCAAACTCAAACAAATACAACTCTAAAGAAAGAGGCACAGAAGTTAAACAAAAATGTTAAAATACCTGATACAGTTTGGAATTTCCCTACCGTCAAAAAAGCGTTGTGTTTATTACATGAACCTAAATTAACATGGACAACTGGTTCGGAAGCAAATACAGTTAAAACCAAAAAAGAACTCCACCAGCATGTTATGCAAGCAACTTTATTCCTGATTCAAGGTGTCAAACCGAGAAAAGACTTAGAAACTGCAACAAAAAAATTATATTTTGATCACATCACTGATGTAGCATCACTACTGTTTAAAAGAATTATCAGTAGACTTGATGAATTTGTAGATTTTGACGTGATAACTGCGGTCTTAGCTATGGAATGTTTTAATTTTATTTTAATATTAGTAAATGCTCGATACAAAAGCAATATAGTATTGTTCTTAAATCGAGTGGTTCCTGATACTACAGATAATAATATAATAGAACCTCTGAGTAAAATTGTTGAAGTATATGAGGAAATTTTTGAAAAAGATTACCACAGACTTACAGATGATCTTGAAATGAAAAAAATCTCACTAAATGCTGTAAATACTCTGCATAGTATAGTTAATCTAATTCCCATATCTAGTAGTGCACTTTCCATTCAGATTTTAGACTGGTTAAAAAAATTCGCGTACAATGGTACCCTTACAATAAGAAATTCCACAGCTTTTATAAATTTGTTTTTGGAAACGCATATCAAATTTAAAGTGAGTTTAACAATTCTTGAAAGCATGTCTGTTAATCTTGGAGGTACTACTGGTGTTATTACAGAAGAAGACGACAATAGTAAAGACAACTTTGAGATTATTAATGAAGCAACAGTTCACAATATTCTTTTATCTATATGTAACAGTTTAAAATCAATTTTGGAAGATGTTGACGCTCTTGTGCTTCGTCTTAAATCAGAATATTATTTGTCTAATTTTTATGGCGAAGGCGATTGCGCGAGAAAGAAAGAACAATTGAAAATAAAGGAAAGAGGTGTTTGTTGTCAATTATGTTTTATAGTAAATATTACGACACATCTCAGCAATCTATTAGTACCACCTGGAAATCTATCGGAAGCCATTTTTAAAAGTATTATACTATTGTTTGGAAGTTTGGTTTCCTTAACAAAATACTTCAACTCAAGATCTTCAAAAACTAATTTGGTATTTCAAAACTCTAGATTCGAAAGATTGGTTAAGTTAGCTGGAAAGCAGCTGGCGCCAGCCATCTACAAATTTATTCTACATTTAGAAGAAAATCAAAAAGAATCCACTCAAGCCACCCAACAAAAGAAGAAGACGGTAGACCCCAGCACCCTTAAATCAAAAGTTCTCAGAGAAACTAGGCTCATTCCAAAAGTCATATATGAAATTGAACAATTTAGCAAGTCAGTAATACAATTATCTAATAAAACTAAGGTCGATTTATCGAAATACGTTGGACAAGGTGTAGTTCGAGATTTTAGGATTATGCATTTGAAAGAAACATTAGAAGAAGCAAGAGAGAATAAAGGTGATGATACTTCCTGGAATGATTCGACAAATGATACTGCTGCTGAAGTAGAAGATACTGAGACAAACCATACGAGTGGTGAAAGTGGAGATGAAAATGTAAGCCCCCCTTCTAAAAAAGCCAAGTGGTAGATTATAAAAAAGAGTTCATTGTTTATAAGATTTTTTGTACTTTTCAATAAAATGTTTCTTAATTTCTGAAAATGCTTATTATTAAAAAATGTAAATCAAAAACGGAAACAACCTAATTGTTTGAACAGAGCTCTTCTAAAATATTTAGATTTAGATCACTAGTAATTTAAATGATTTAATTAACAATTAAAGGCCAACATTGTTACAAGTGCTGGTAAAGTGATGCATTTTATTTTTATTATAAATGTGTCGTTATTTACGATCACATTGTACCTAGAGAAAATACAGTAATTGGGGTATTATTCTAATGTACTTAGAGAACCCTTAAAGGCAAACTTAAAGAAAAAACGACCGCTTTATCAAGACTTTGGTTGGACGCTGCATCACGACAATGCTCCGGCTCACAGATCGGCGATTTGTCAACGAACAATTGAAGAATTAGGGGTAGAAATTACAGTTCACCCTCCCTACTCTCCCGACCTTGCTCCATGTGACTTCCATTTGTTTCCTGAAGTCAGAAAAGAATTGAGAGGTCTAAGATTTGAGTCGTATTTAGAGCTCAACAACGCTGTGATGGGTGCACTAAACAGACTTATCAAAAAATTGTGTCTCAGATGTTTATGACAAGTGGATAAAGCGATTGGATAAGTGTATTGAACAGAATGGAGAGTACTTTGAAGGACATTTGTTGAAGTTTTTTAAATAAATGTTTCATTGTTATACTATAGCACCAGCCTCGTCATTATCTGATACAAACTCGTATGTTTGGTCGCATAACTACCAGGAGCGTAAGGTCCTTATCACCAAACTGTTAGTTTCAATTTCTAATGTTTTTAAGATTTTAAATTCCTTAGTCATATCTGGTTTGCTTCTTTTTAGAACGAATTCAATTAAAACACCTCATAAAATTTGAGCAATATCCGAATCGATTACTAGTGTATTACTCATCGGAACTTCTGAAGAATGTAAACAATTCGGAATCCCCGTCCTGCAACTGCGCATTTTATCAAAGCTCCCATCTCTTCAACTTCGATTTGCTTTTCGGCTTTGCTTTCTATCAGACTGCGTAGTGGCTGGGGTGAGAGTGTCTTGTGAAGTGGTGGTCGCGATGCGTGATTTAGCCACTAAAATGGCCGAGTTAAAATTTGAGGCACCCTTGGCCCAATTCGAGGAATCAGACGAATGGGGCTCTACGGAATTCCAGACGGCGAACTTCAAGAACGAAGAGAACCTTAACAACATAAACAACAAAAAAAAGCAGGACATCAACGACCTCCTAAATGATTTTAATGAGGATATACTTAACAATTCCATCCCCAAAAATGTACCAAATAAAACGTTGATCTTGAAGAACGGGGAAACGCAGTCCGTTGCTGATAATTTTACCGAAACTTTTTCTGGCTCCTTAGAAGATTTAGTAAATACGTTCGATGAGAAAATCACAAAATGTTTCGGGAACTATGAAGAGTCTGTGGAAAAATTGGCGCCTGTTCAAGTCAGGACCCAGGAGGAAATCATGAATGAATGCCAGTAAGTTCTTTTTCAAAGTTTTTTTTTCGCGTTTCTTTCCACGTTTACTACATACCTTTGTTGAGAAATTTGTTTTATTTCAAAGGATTCAAATAAAAAATTAGTTAAAAATTGAAATAGTTATTTAATTATAATCATGAAATATACGGAGTTGCTAAATTCATCCTAAAAATTTAGGAGGACATTCCTCCTTGTAAATTATGGGTGGTTTTTTCTTTAAATAAATTTCTCAGCCCAACCCACATCACCCCCGAAATACGGTAGTAAAATTAAGTTTCTAATTTTTTTCTCAAATCCGTTTTGAAATTTTGAAAATTTCTTACACTAGTAAAGAGGTTATTATGGCATATTTTTCAGTGTTGCTATTATGTTTTAGGGGGGTGAAATTAATAGACCCTACTTTATATTATGTCTGAACTTTTTTATGGGGTTGAATTTTATAAATTAAAAACATTCGGAATTTCTTTTTTGTTCCTTAATTTTGTTTGTTGCATAGAAGTAATATTTTTCCAAAAAAACATAAAAATATATTATTTATTAACAATTTATTCTCCTCTATTTATTTTTTTATCAAATTTTAATAGGCTGTTGTTCAAGTTTTATTTTCATTTTACTTTTAAGTGAATTTAAAATGTTTTATTATTTGTAATTTTAAACTTGCCATTTTTCATTATTGTTTGAATTTTTATCTGTTTTATTTTCTAATATGTATACCAGTACTTCTGTATATAAATAGGTATCATATCTTTGAATGTCTTCAACAGTTAATGTAGCAAAGGCTATATTAATTCCTGTTTTTGGGCTGGAGATAGGCATTTTCAATATTTATGATAAACTGTATTATGTTCTTTATATCTCTAGTTTTTCGGGATTTTTAATTATATTATTTCATTAAATAAACATTGTAAATTATAAACCATCCTACTGTTTTGTTTTTTATTAGATAACTATGGGTTCAACTGAAAAAAAAATCAACAGAAAGAAAACAAGAAATAAAACAGGCGTTTCAAATTAAATTTATAATATATAAAATTCACCCCATAAAAGAGTTCCGACATAAAATAATGTAAGTGTTGGTAATTTTACCTTCTTATAATATAATGGTAATTCACAAAAATCTCATTATTACCCTCTTTACAACATTTCATGTTTCTAATTTAATCCTGATTTGAGAAAAAAAAAATTAAATAAAACTCAAATCTCCTTCCGTTTTTTGGGGGTTAGAGGTTAGGGTGGGACATTTTTTTTATAGAAAAAACCACCCATAAACGTGTATCCTTCCTAGCGCTAATATTAACTTTGATTAGGTGGTATATACTTTATTGATTATAATTCACCCCTCAGTGTGTCTCTTCTTTACTAAGTTACTGAAGGTTTTCTATATATTCGTCAAACTTTACCAAATCATATCAAGCAATATTTGTTGATCATTAATAGGTGTATAAAATCAGCGTATTTATAGTATTCAAAGTACATAATAACATAAAGGGAGATCAACATATATTTATTTCGTTATTTACTTTGTCTTGAGAAGTACTAAAACAAGTTTTGAATTATGTTTCTTCACTTAATTGATAATAAAGGCAATGGTATTGTGTTTTGTGTTTTTTTGTTTGAGAACTGTTAGTTGAATGGAAATAAAACAGAAATTAAATTTATAAAATTCATCACTATAAAAAAGTTTTGACATAAAATAAAATAAGGGTTTTTAATTTCACACCCTTTAAGACTGGTAATATTGGAAAAAGAGTATAATTACTTCTTTGTGAGCGTATGTTATACCCAAAATTTCAAGTTTCTACATTAACTCAAAAAATAATGCTTGCATTATTAAATTTATACTTCGTATAAAGATTGACTGAAATTTTATTAATATAATCATTAATTTATTATTTTCCAATGAACTATTTATCTGTTGGCGACAACTCAGCAGAAAAATTTTTAATAATGGATAATAAATGATAGAATAACTTTAAAACTAAAAACACTTCTAATCTGTTTTTATATTTTTTTATGGATAATTTGTTGTTAATTTTTATTGTGTGAATTAAGTGGTAGATGTATACTTTTCATTATAATAGGTCAGAATTGCTGTTTATTAGACATTAGAAAAAGATAGCATATTTGAGAATAAAAAATTTAAAATATTCCATTCAACTTAAGACATATTTAAAATATTTCTCTACGGTAATTTTCTTTTTTGTTCAGAATAAAAAATGAAGATGGGCAACTGAACATTGCTTAAAATAAATATTGTTTTTTCTTTTCTTTTGTAATTATTTTTCTCTTCTCTTGGTTCTTCTATTTCCTCATCGCTTTCTCTGTTATTATTTTTCTCATAATCATAATCTTCTACCTCTTCCTTTATTATTGTCGTTTCTTTCATATATTTTCATAGTCCAGCTCATCTATGTTGGTTATATTATTTCTTTTCTTTTTCTTTCCTGATCTGCTGATATAACTCCATGTTGTTAATGTTGCCACTTTCGACTTCATTCATCATTTCATTTAGTTTTTAATTTTAATTGTCTCTGCTTTTCTTTCTTAATCGTTTATATTAATTATTCGTCATTTTCAGTACTAGTTGACGACCGGTTTATTCCTGCTCTTTTTTTTTTCTAATTAGTGTTGTCGCAAATTTTTTATGAAACCATTCTTTTCTTACTTCTTCTTTTCTCTATCTATGGTTTCCTGAATGAATCGGATTTTGACAATTCTGTCAATATCCCCTGATTTTAAAGGTTTCACACTGTTACAATCCCTGGTGAAAAGATTATTTTCAGTCGAAAACCCCGAAAAACCTCTGACTTTTCGTTCAGTCTTTCCTTCCTTTTTATATAAATTGATAAAATTTATAGGTTTACTTGTTGTTTGAACGGTCAATCTCGACGTTCCAGGAAATAAAAATTGTTTCCAAGTAAAATTCCCACATCTTAACACTTTGTCTTCAAAATACTCTTTATATACATTTCGAAAAGACTCTTTCAAACTATAGAGCATTGAAAATATTTAAATCTAAGTACTTTATTAAGACGTTGTGAGTGGATTTCTTAAAAAAACTTCTCAACTTCCTAAATTTTGTGGGTTTTTTACAGAGGTTTCTCTTATAGAATGTGATAGAAACCTTTTAGCGTTTAAAGATCAGGTATTAAAATGAAAAAATTGTTAATATCAAGAACGACCCGATTGGTTGGTTATTTTTTCCTTAATAATAGTATTTGTTTTAATTTTGTTTTCATTGGTCATGTTGTATTGAAACGACTTTTTATATTTATTATAGAGTTTTAACGTTTTCACAAGATTTTTTTAGCATCCAAAGGAAAGATCTTTTTTGAATAAGAGACAACGTTTAACTATTATTAATGTTTAAAAACAAGAAACTACCGTCAAAATAATGTCTGCTTATTTCTTGTCTGGAGAGAAGACCCAGTGCTCTAGAAATGAAATGAACCGCTCCATTATTACTCTTTCAGGTTGAAGAATTCATTATCCGTATCTACACTTTCTGTAGGCGGAATCTAAATCTGACCACACATTTTATCATGACTCATTGGATTTGTTATTCCGCTGACATAATTATATTTCTCTTAAGTCCTTTAATTGATAAAACAGCTCATGAGACTGTGAAATTTTTCAGTCACTTAATCTAAATAGATAAATGAGGATTCCTAGAAAAAATCTAATTAATTTCTATATTAAAACTTTGGTATAAATTTTTTTATACAATTCTTCGTCTTAATACTAAGGAGATATCCAACTTTGGAGTATATGTTGATCGCCCTGTATATAATAGTTAACCAAGAATTATTGTTTAATTATTATTTCATTTATAGTTAATAGATTTTCCCTAGAGCGAAATGGCTCTTTTATAGCATTCACATTGTTATTTCTATTTATATTATCCTTCTGCATAACATAAAATAACACTTAAGACGCGTAATCAAAATGTTAATATCAAAAAAGGTAAATACTTCACGGTATAATTGTTATTCCAAAAAACTCTTTAACTTTGGTACTTTCTACAAAATGAATAATCATATTTTGCTTTTTAAAGAAGCGAAGAGAAACTAACGGATTTTTTTACTACTTTCCAATCATTTTCACGATCAATTTTATTTTTATATCACTTACGTATTACAGAAATAACAAAGCCAATTGGAAGGCAAAAGTATATTCTGTAACCAGGTTGTAATCAAAATCGATACAACTGCATGAACAACATGGCGTTCTTTTTCCACGAACACAAGATGCGAATTTAATTCAATGTATGTACATAACCAGCATTCTACGGCCGTGACCCTTAATACAAAAAGTAATCTTGTAAAGTTCATTTCAAGATATTTCGTTGACTTACCATCTGCTTCGAGAGTACAAGTAGTTAATCCCTCGGTAGGTGGTCGTTAATCCAAACAAATTAGTACAGGATGGTATTTAAACCCCCAATAATTGTATTGCTCGAAGCGCTTGAGCATCACAAGTCACTAAATTCCTGGCAGACATTCAAGTACGACCATGTTGTTCTTCTAAGAATTTACAAGATTAACTAATTGTACTCTCGAAGCAGATGGTAAGTCAACGAAATATCTTGAAATGAACTTCGAAGAGGGAGCTCATAGAGTCTGTTGAGATAGGAAATTGTTGACTTTCTGAATTATTAATATATTTTAGAGCTTGCAACATAGCAAATAATTCCCACCTTGATGTATCCCTACTTCAAGATATTAATAACATTTTCTTAAACATGAGATTATACAAAATATTTCAAACAAACAAATACAACATTGTAATCCAAAAGTATTGGCTTTTATTAACTTCTTTCTCCTATTTACTTTATTGACACACATCGTCTTAATGAATTCTCCTATATAAGATAGACAAATATATAATGTATCAAACCATAAGAAATAAAGTGAAAGAATTGCTGCAATGGACCGACACAAATTTTATCAGTTATTTTAAATAGTACTTCATATAGCTCTAGTCATTATAAATACTTAAACTGATCCAATTAGTTCTTATTACTTATTACACAACCTCATAATTTACCAGTAGATATTGATTCATTTAGCGCTAAAATGAGACGAGAGTCGACTTGTATTATCTAGGTCAGTGTTAACAAAAATTGTTGGCAAAGAAACAAGACCACCAATGTAAGTTCCATATGCCACAAATAGGATTCACTGTAAAATGAAATAAAATGAAGCAAAAAACATTTATGTATAATGTACCAAAGTGAAGTAAAATATCTCTGTTTAAAATATACATAGTATAACTACCAAAATGAAAAAATGAACATGAATTAGAAAAGTTATATAAACGAAACATCAACAGTACTATAGAACTTAATTCGATTTGCATCTTCGAGTCAAATCAATACTTATCATTTAATTATTTTGTTCTCTTTTTAGAGATCCACAAGATTGGATTTTCGCTCAACTGCTTCTAATATACAAATAATTTTACTCTAAGACTATGTAATATTTCTATTTGCTTGTAAATGATGTTTATAGCTCTTGTTAAGTGCTAGTTTATTATTGAATTTCAATGTGAACTCCTTTGCTAGACTTCGAGAATCCATAATTGTCTGATTCAGATAGCTTTTATCAATGATACACTTGTTGATGTAGCTAATAGTAATTCTTTTAAAAGCGTGTGGGATTTCAATGATCAGAGCTATTAGATAACTGTGTAAAAGTATGTGGGTAACTAAAAGAGTAAATATTAGACTTAAACGTCATCAATAGTAATAATTAGAATGTGTATGTTTCAAACTTATTTGGCATTTGAAGGTGATTGAAAAAATCTACAAACATGTAAATTTTAAAATGTTTAGAAGGTTGGCGTAGTAAGCTTATTCTTCGTTGACTAGGTAATTAAGTACATACAAACAAAAATGCAAAAGCGAAATTATTTTGCTAACAATAATAGATTTCGTAAAAAAGAACATCCGGATTAGACATACTTTAAATATAGGTCATTATAATGTTGTCCAATATTAGTTTGGTTTTTAGTGTCACGTACTATCATGTAGGTATTGATGTTTTGGATCACCTTGAAAATGCATGATACAAGGCACCTAAATTCCACTATTAATCGATTATCAAAATGCCAGAAATTGCATGAATATATAATTAGAAATTAATTAAAGATCTACATTTAATTTTAGATATTAAGAAATTAAGTTTTGTGATATATTTTTACAGTCTCTACTCCGTGAACTTGTACCAGGTGTATCCATATTAATTACATAGAGCACTCCTATTTTCCTAAAATATATAGGGTGATTTGTTTATGTTGTGACATTTTGAATCAAAATAGTAAAGACCTTTCGAGGTGGATGTTACACTACAACTGATCCTGAAATCGTTTAGATTTCTAAATTAATCTTTTAGTACTATATTTGGCTATCACATATTTTTTTTACGAGTTTCGGTTTATTAAAGAAACTCGGTTTTACAAAACAATCCATGATCCTCAGTTCTGAGAATTGTTGAAGGGATAACAATTCCGAAATACAACTTTCTTTACGAAAGGAAAAATCCCTAAAACCTTTCAGCTTTAATTTCAGGCTTATTTCTAAAGAATTTCTAAGAATCGTAAAACTTATTTGTGAATGTCATTTGAAACGTCAAATTATATTTTTAGTATTATGCTTTTAACAATGAAATTTAACATCTGTTACTTGATTTTAAAATCTTTGTATATTTTTCCCCAAAAGAACCTTTGAAAACCCTTGTATTTAAAAGATTTATAATATTCAGGCCAGCATGATTTCTTTAACTATTGAATTTTAAATTTGGAAATAACTAAGTATTTTTATTGAAATATTTCTAGAAAAATATAAATTAGTAGGTTTCTAGATTTGATTTTGCTTTACAGGGGCGGCTCTGTTACAGAATCATCACATTCTGAAAAAGAGAAATTTATCTATACTATTTTTTAACCATGAGTATTCTGTAATTTGATCATTATACAAGCATATCCTCAACAACAATAATATTCAATATTCGCTAGTGAATTATTCACTCGTCCGCCTGGCCTTTAAGGTAAACATTCAAATTTTAAGGAGGAACGAAAAGTAATGTTGTTTTTACCATACCCATATTTACTCGTCATTTATCAGTTGATTGTGTACTCCAAGATCGTGCAAATAATATTTTATAGTAAAAGTACTTTACTTGTGAATAATTAATAATCGTTTTGTGATCCATTTTGTGTGAAATTGGAAGTCAAATACCAGAAAATGTAGTGATACAGCAATTTCGGAAGGATGGTAACGCCACAATTGCTACAAAAAACATTCTTCTACTCAACGATCATCATTCATGGGATAGTCTTTACCTTATTTGTTACTATAATAATGATAATAATGCATTTTCTACAAATTATCTTTGTTTTGCTTTTAATGTAGAAAGAAAAGATATTCATTTGGAAGTCAATGAATGCGTGGGTTGGAGGAAACGACTGATGTTTTTATATTTGCAAATAAGCCTTGCCGCGTTTGTACAATGAAGCGGAAATGTTTTATATGTAGACGGTTTTGTTGAAGCTTTTTATAAAACACTCATCCGTGCATACGAATTCAAATAAAAAATATTTTTCGTCTTATATCACAAATTAAATTATTATATAAATCAGATATGGAAAAGCAATCAACACAAAATTTACTTAATAAATAGAAGCATAAAAAATTGTTGACGACTAGTTTCGGCAAAAAGCCAGCATCAGGTCTAAAAGATTAAATACAAAATAAAAAATAAAATCAACAATTGATTAACAAACAAAAACCTAAAACACTTACCAAAATTAAAATACAAACTCCAATAATATTACGTGTGAACAGGTGAAAAAAACAACATCGAGTGGTGAACATTTTTTGGTGAAAATTAAAGTAAATTGAATTAATTGAACCGTATTAAAAATTAAAATGCAAAAAAACTAAAGAATGACTATTGCGCTTAAATTCTCTGTGGTGGTGAGGGAAGACACACGGTAGAAAAACAACAGTAGATGGGGTTTTACAAACCCCAAAAAGGCCAACCCAACAAAATTAAACGTTTTAACTTCCCAAATAAACTGATAACGAAAATTTGGGTTAAGTTACGAAAAATCGATGATTAGTCCATGTACAGATAAATTAATTAAGAGTAATGGGTCTTCCCATTCTTTTAATATTAATGAGGATACAACTTTCCTTAAGAATATTTGATGCCTAAGAACAAAACGATTGAAAATAGACCTTTTTAATTTTAAAATTAACAATAAAAGATAAAAAAAATAAGTTAATTATATTAATTAATAGTACGATTGCTAAAGCTCGCCGAGTTCGTTAATAATCAAATTTGATACTATTGATGTTCTAAGTTAGAAAATACAGGGCAAGCCGTAATTTAGTAAAACACAAAGAAGACGAATGTAATGGTAATGACCTAACTGGATGTCTAATCGATATGGGGGTTAAACTTCAACTGATTTTAAAAATGTACTTACCCTTAATCCTTCTAATTTTGGTGCTAAATTTGCTTCAATCTGTCATTGGTTATGACAATATTCCTCTGTGTTGAAGAATTTTATGGTATTGTAATCCCGGGAAAAGAAGATCTTTATAGAGAAAAACCTCTGATTTCACTTGTAGTTTTCGACAACGCGACCCATTATTTCTACAAAAATTACATACAATTATGAAACTAATGGTTTGCTTGTTGTTTGAGGGATAAATTGTAGGTGATTATAGTAAAAACTTGTTTCCAAACGAAATTGGAGAATCTGCACTCTAGCTTCAGAATACCATTTTGTATATTTTCCCAAAAAAATCTATGGTATTTCAAAAATATTTATATAAATCTAAGAACTTCATTGAAACATTCTAAATTTCTGAGAAAATAAGATTCCTTTACGGAGACGACTGAGCTGTTATCTAAAAAAAAACATGGTTACGTGTGTCGCATAAATTTCGCAGTTTTATTACTTGTACATATTTCAATTACACACTGTATAAAAATAGTACGCATTTCTAAATTGTAAAAAATAATTTTATTCCGTGTTGTTTAATGGAATGTTTATTTGACGTTGTCTGTAATAAAATCTTATGGAAGAAGGCGTTTTGATGAACTGAACAGATTTACAAAGGCGATATCTCTTGAAATATAAATGATCGTTGTTCGTTTTCTCTCAAAGTTTTCTCATCTAACAACTTGGTTCGACCTTCGAATCTAAATCAAAATGGTCTTTTGTTTTGTCGCGTTGTCATGTCTAAACGTGTGACATATTCAATTATTTTGAAGTGCTCTTTTGAATTTAGTTCACCAGGTGGTTCGTAGTTCTGATTTCATAGTCTGCTCATGTCATGTTTTTTGTCGCTTTATTGTCTGCCTTTTATTTTTATTAACTTGGTATTTAATTAAATCTTAGGCCATTTAAATTCTTTACTTTACCCCAAATAAAATAATTTAATTATTTGTTTAAGTAGTACAAAAAATGTAGTTGTTAATGGAGCCCAGGTGTTTTAAAAATGCCTTTTTTTTTTGTACGAGCGAAATATTTTTTACACCGTTTCCAATATTTAAAAATAAAACAATTGTGTCGGTAGGATTTAAACCCAGGGCCAATAGAACATCAGGAAAATGAATAAATAAGGAGTTTTTGTCTTAATCATTAAATATCCTAATCAAAAAGTCTGATAAGTGAAAAATAACTTTAATGAGAATATTCAATATTCGGAAACTAGCCTATTTTATTTTATTTAAGTTGGTCTCCTAATATAAGTATTCGGAGCGATTAGTTGGAACATCATCTTCCAATGAAAATAAATAATGTGATTTTATCTTTTATTTTCGATACAGTACAAAAGAAAGTTAACTTACGTTCATTGTTATGTAAAAATAAATTAAATTAAAATCAAAAACCGACCTGTCTCAGGATTTTTCCTCAAAATTGTTTGTTTAGCTTAAAATGAATGTATTCCATACTTTATGTACACACTGTATATTGTTACTGTATTAAAAATGACTTTTGAGAGTCTTCATCGTTGGGTGGAACCAATTGTATCTGAATTAATAATGTTGATTTTTTATTTTGGGATTTTGTACTCGTAATTAGAATGAAATTTCATATAAAATTTATTAAAGGGAATCAAAATTAAAATAAGGCGTCAAAATTAAAAATAATACAAATTTGAAACAAAACAAACACACAACAATAATAAATAAATAAATAATTAAACCTCCGGGTGACTTCAGAGTATTAATTGAAATCAAAATTGTTTTTCATATAAGCTTATTTCTAATTAGAAACTACTTATTACTGTAAAAACAAATAACAAACATTTATTTTTAAAAAATTTTAAATTTACTGCAATTAAATCTTGACAGAGCTCTTCACCAAACTCAAATCTTTGGTAGTTCAGTAAATAAATTCATATATAGTATTTTTAAACCAAAGAAAACTCTTAAATCTTTATCACAAAACACTTTAATTAAAATAGACAACTAGTTTCGAGTGTCACCAGTCATCATCAGTTCTACAAAAGAGAAGTCATATAAAAATAGCAAATGTGAGCAAACAATCATAAAACTTTTTTATGATATAAGGTCAGTCTTTTGTCTCCTTATTTTAGTCTTCATCTGTTAATTTAATGCATTGACAGTTTATCGCGCATAGTTTATACCAAAAGTCAGTTTCAATAATTTGTAATTGTTCTTAAAATGTTCAAAGTTTTAAGTCCACAAGTTGGTACCTACGTTTAATACTTTTCAATTTTAATTTTATATCAAAGTTTTCATTATCACTTAACCTTTTTTAAGTAAATTTAGTTAATTAAAATATCTCACTTTTACTGTTTCTACGTCCTTATTATTAGACCTGATTATGACTTTTGTGACAAGTCGAAACTAGTGGTCTTTTAGAACACTTTGGATTGTAAATAAAATTTGTTGTGGTAGGATTTTGAGTTTTTTTTGGATTATTTTTGAAAATGTTTTTCAAGAAACTTCCACGAATTTAAGAATTTTAGGATGAAAAGTTCTTATTTGTATTTTTTTAAAGTAAAATTTGTTTTTAATCATTTATAATTTAATAATATATGGTTTCACGCTGGTGAAATGATATTACTGTATCCTATACTTATTTTCTTCATAATTATAAAAATAATCAGATTATTGGTATATGTATCTTTTATCATTAAGGCTTCTTTTTTAACTTGGCAAGTAGGTATTCTTGTTTCCGACAATATCTTGGAGATTAAATTTCAGCGTTTTATCAGAGAAGTAGACCACTAATACTTCCGGTGATAATCAGCGTTTATTTAGATTTGGAAGAATTTGTATGTTTACATGTTAGGTAATATCGGTTTAATACATAAACAGTTTTCTATGTCAATATTCATATCGGATTTTGTGACAGTGCATTTTAACACGATTTTTATTGTAAATAAATATTTTTTTATATTAACAAAGCGGCGATTCATTCGTTATTGTACAACATATTTATTGAGGAAACTTAAATGCAATCTAAATTTATTATTTTAACAAAAATAGTTGTCAAATGAATTTATTTATTTACAAAATTAAAGAATATTACTTTCTGATATATGAAATAAAAAATGATGAACTCAAAAAATATATAAACATACATTTTACAGCTGTGCTGTATAAATTTGTTGCATTTGCTATCTGAATTAATCTGACTATATAAACAAATTGAGTTGAGGTCATCATCACAGTGTCACACTCCGTACACGGTCTTGGTTTACGTAATACCGAAGTTTAGACACTTATTTATGTACCGAAAGCGGCCTCTCCTAAAGAATCTGCGGCTTTCTAAAATCTTAAATACATTAAAATGCTTAATTTATTTGTAATTTCTATTTACTTGTCAGATGTTCAAATCAGATATGCAGGAATAAACATATATAGGGTTTTCCATTAGGGACGGAATTTTTTGTGAAGTTATAATTCTTATATCTGTCATTCGAATTTCCAAGTGACATTGACATTTAAAATCTACTATAGTTGGCAATTTATAAAATGGAAAGATTCAGCGTAGAACAACGTGTCCAAATAATTCAGCTTTATTATGAAAATGGACGTTAAAATAAAATTGTTTTTCATAAATTAAGTGATTTTTATACTCGACATAATCGTCCAAATGAATCAACAATATTGAGAATAGTGGAAAAGTTTGAACAAGAGAATATTGATGCAGTTCGTGAGAATGTTGAAGATGATCCAAGAATGTCGATTACACGACGTTCACAACAATTAAACATTCCACAAATCTCATAATGGAGAATTTTTTATTGCCGGAGTTTGAAAATATTGATATCAGAGATAAATGGTTCCAACAAGATGGTGCAACATGTCATACAACTGGTGATACGATCAATTTATTGCATCAAACGTTTCCTCAGCGTGTAATCTCAAAAAATGGTGACGTTAATTGGCCAGCAAGATCGTGCGATTTAACACCATTGGACTATTTTCTTTAGGGCTACGTTAAAAGTCTTGTCTATCGGAACAATCCACGAACAATTGATGAATTAAAAGATGAAATAATTCGAGTTATTGATGAGATTGAACCTAAATTGTGTGAAAATGTTATCAACAATTTTTACAAAAGAATAACCTATTGTAGAGCAGCTAGAAATGGTCATTTGTCAAATATTCTTTTCAAGCTATAATTGCCATACCTTAAACATTTATTTTAAATAAAAATTTGAATCGTTACAATTGACATACTGTGTTTTATTAACAAATAAAAAATTGCGCTCTTAATGGAAAACCCTATATCTCTATGAAAATGTATTCCGACTAGTACAGATCTGAGAGCTATTTATTGTTAATAGACGCCTTCACAATTTTCTGCAAATAGTTGCAGGGAGTTTATAATTAAAATAATATTTCGAAATTATAGAACAATATTCGATTTTGTCTTCCAACTCTTGGTATGGGATTGGTCTTTGACCCAGCAGCAGATCATCTATCAGAAAAAGGTTAGAGGGATGTTAATTTGGACCTTTTACGATAATAAGGTCTGCTAAACTAGCGACTAGAATTAGAAAGTGTGTTGTGTAAAATGAGTTCGTAGGAGAATTAAGGCCTCTTTTTCAAAGTAGTTATTTGACGGAAATTCAATCTCATATCCGGAAAATAATCCTAAGAAGGACCGGGTAGAAAGTAGCAATTCACACAAACCAAGAAATCAATTCGTTTAGATAAACCAGCGAAGCCAAAAAATGAACTAAGAGCGATGTCTCAATAGTTTCTACAGAAGTTTGAGTAACTGAAAGAGAAAACTGGTCCTAGTGTATCGAATCTCAGGATGATTATTCGGATTATGACGATGATCATGATCTTAAATCAGCAATCACATCACTTCTAGATTTTGAATTAGAGGAGAATATTTTTGTTAACAACAATCTTGAATTCGATTGTAGCCTACACATTAGAGTATTTAATTTCATCTGCAAAACCTCGTTTTGAAATTCAAGCAACTGAATGAAAACCCTGGATTTAGTGTATCAGAAAATATATATGCAGAAGATCAGTATGATTTTTCTGATTATAAGGACGTTCATCATCCTAAATCAATAATCACGTCTATTCGAGATTTTAAATTAGAGAAGGATACTTTTGTTAACAATGATCTTGAATTCGATTGTAGCCCACATACAAGATCATTTAATATCACTTTGAAAGTGACATGTTTGAGATTAGGTAAGTATCAAGTGTATTATTTAAATAATTTTTAAGCCATAGAAGTACCAGAAAGAATATCACTAAAAGGAGTATTCGACTCCATTTGTCAAAATGTCTCGGTGATGAATCTTCTACAAAACAGTGATGAATCTTCTACAAAACAGTGATGAATCTTCTACAAAACAGTGATGAATCTTCTACGAAACAGTGATGAATCTTCTATAAAACAAAATACGCTTGGGTCTCGAAGTCAGAAGCGCCTCGGCAACCGTTACTGAATTTAAGAGTTTTGACTTATTATCTTCGTTCAAGGACATTTGGGATAGTTAGCAATTCCCCAATTATTGTGTGGTGGATTTTATGTAAAAAATAGACACATCTCAAGTTTACTTTCATGATCCAGTGAAGCAAAGATTTCTGTTCATGGTATACCAGAAGTAGAACTTACGACCCGCTTTGTTCCATTGGTTTCTCGTTCTCGACAATCTCCAATTGCATGGTAGATCATATGAGAAGGAATAAGGGGAATTGTTTATGTAGACGATTTCCTGTTTGTAAATCAAAATCAAGACCTACTTTAGAGGCAATTCGAAATGACAATAAATTTTCAGAGCGCTCTGATTGCCAAGTAAACAAGAAATAGTCTGTATTTGAACTTCAGGATCCAATAGAGTACTTAGTAGTAATTTGGGACACAGCAAGAGACCAGATACTCTTATTAGGAAAGAAGAAATCAAGATTTGAACAAAATAACAAACTTGGTCAAGGAAAATAGCGAAAAGATTGTTTCACCTTCCTGCATTATACGATTGTTCTTGTATATTTTAACCTTTCTATATAATCATTTTGTAAACATAAACTAACTATTCAAATAATTTTTTAAGGTTTTCATTTTGATTTTATTTTGAATATTTGTCTTGTTGCCATGTTTTCCATATTACACTGGTTGAATGATATCTGCAAGTATTACCGTTGTTTACATATTTTATGCCCCTTAAATGTGTCTTCCGGGTAAAAGCGGTAGGGAAGAACCTAAAAAGGCTTCTGGAACGGAGACTTCAGAGGTGGGTACGTGGCCTTGTAATCGCTTCCACTTTATAGACGAAAAAGGAAAACAAACGGGGAAATCGGCGCCCGACTCTTTTTATTGATTTTCCCAGTCGTGGCAAATAAACTTTCGTGTTTTTGTTTTCTCCCAAAGGGTATTTGGTGCAAATGACGTAGTTTTAAAACTAACAAATTGAGATAAATTTATGAATCTCTAAAATATTCCACTTTTAAATACATACTTTCTTAAGACAATCAGTTGATCATTATTTTAGCTGATATTATCCAGTAAAGGACTACCCCCGCTGTAGGACGCTTGCAAATATCAATTTTTAAGAATGTCAGTAAAATAATTTTTTACTAAAATCCAGTATACTTGAAATATTATTTGGCATTGTATATTTTCAGTCAAAATTTAAATGTAGCATATTAAATTTGCTAGAATTAGTCATACAATGTCTGGAGGTACAAAACTTGCGGCGCCAGACAAATATTCTTGTTCTAGTCAGAGTGGTAGCTCAGATTTTCTAAATTTATGTGTATTTTTTTCGGTAAGAAAAAGAAATAGTTTGGATTTCAAGAGAATCTAAATTCCAAGGGGTATTTGCTATTAAAAAACAATTTATTTTGTTATGAAGTTGGCTGATTTTTTACAGGCACTGCTACATTTTTATTATAATTTTTTTTAACTGTAAAAAAATGAGTAAAAGTACTAGATAATATAGTGTAGTCACTTATAAAAACCGTTAATATTTCACTTAACGTGCGGATTTTGTCAATTCTGTTCATTGTATCATAGAGGAAATAATTAACAATCGTGCACTAGGTAACCATTAATCTTATTTGTCGAAATATATTTCCCCAACTATAAAATATAACTGATATTCAGTGCTTCTAAGTTTATATTTTTCAGCAATAATATTAAACCGTGTGCATTAAATTAAGTTTTACTGTAACCTTTACTAGTTATAATAAAGTTTTTAGTCTTAATAACTTTTCTATAATTTGGTTTCTTTCAAGCTCGTTTTAATTATTTCATATATTCTTAATTTGGAACGATTTATTGAATTTTTAAGAGAACAAGTATTTATTTTAAAGAAATTAATGTTAAATTTTTTCAAGGGGATGCGCATGTTTACTGCCGCTACGCTTTTGTATGCAAGTCCTGCAATTCTCGCAGTTATCCTATAGGTCACGCACCTATCCTACAGCTCCTGCATTTGTCTTATAGGTCATGCACCTATCCTACAGCTCCTGTATTTGTCTTACAGGTCCTGCATCTGTCCTATAGGTTCTGTATCTTTCCTATAGGTTCTGCATCTGTCTTACAGGTCCTGCATCTGTCCCATAGGTTTTGCATCTGTCTTACAGGTTTTGCATTCGTCTTACAGGTCCTGCATCTGTTCTATAGGTTCTGCATCTTTTCTAGAGGTCCTGCATCTGTCCCATAGTTTCTGCATCTGTCCCATAGTTTCTGCATCTGTCTTACAGGTTCTGCATTTGTCTTACAGATTCTGCATCTGTCTTACAGGTCCTGCATCTGTCCCATAGGTTTTGCAGCTGTCTTACAGGTTCTGCATTTGTCTTACAGGTTCTGCATTTGTCTTACAGGTCTTTTATCTGTCCTATAGGTCCTGCATCTTTCCTACAGGTCCTGCATCTGTCCTATAGGTTCTGCATCTTTTCTACAGGTCCTGCATCTGTCTTACAGGTTCTGCATCTGGCCTACAGGTTCTGCATCTGTCTTACTGGACCTGCATATGTCCTATAGGTTCTGCATCTTTCCTATAGGTTCTGCATCTTTCCTACAGGTTCTGCATTTTTCCTACAGGTTCTACATCTTTCTTAAAGGTCCTGCATCTGCCCTGTGGATGTACCGGAAGTCCTGCATCGGTCCTGCGGGGGTTTCTGTAGGAGCTTGTTTACCGTCATTTTTAAATTTTGCATATTAATTACTGCATCTATTCATTTCTTCTTTAAATGACTTTTTTAAGTTGATAAAGTTTTTATTTATTGAAAATTGTGTGCGAAATATCTGCTGTATTGATTGTTTCAATATTGTTATTACCAACCAGTTTTTTATTGTTACTAATTAAAGGCAAATTAAAACATCACTATGACTAAAATGCTGGTGGTGGTATTGTGGTCTTTCATAGCGTTCGTGTTTACAATCCCCGATCATAAATTTTAATAATTTGCATTTTCAAGTACATGAATTAACATATTATTAGGAGGGTTAGTATCAATTACTATGAATGCAGATAGAAGAGAATCAATGGATATGGAAGGAAGTTTTTTTTATGAATTTAAATTAAAGTCAACATAGAATATCTGGTTACAAAGAATACATTTTTTTGGCCTTATTACCTATTATTTACTTGGAAGAATTCTCTCTTTTTCGTTTATTTATTTATCTGTTCCGGGAATCACCAGATTATTAATATTTCTAATTTGTTGCTTTAACTTTATTTTGTGATTATTTCATTTTATTCCCGCTATCTTTTTCGCGTTAGTCGGGTATTACATTAGGATTATTTGTTTAAATTTGATTGTGACTTCAATCTTTGTTATTTTTCAATTTTTGATTTACTTTCTATATATTATTTTCATTTAATTATTATTGTGAATTTCATCATATTTTAAGAAGATCGTGGCTTTTTCCATGGTATTACTTGTATGTTTTAATGCTTCTTTTATTTGTTTGAGAATCATAATCATTTTTCTTTTCTTCGTCCTCTTTTAGTTCCAGATCACTTGGTACTCTTATTGATTCTAATACTCTTATTTCTTCTTCCTTCTCCCAACGATTCTACCTTCTGTTCCTCTTCAAGATTTAATGGTTTGAATCTAAAATTTTTCAAATCGTCCGGATCTTTCGGGTCTTTATATATATTTAATTTCCTGTTTTTCTTTACTAATTTGTTTTTCTTTCGTCTCTTTCTTCTCTTCCTTCTTCTGATTCCTCTATTTCCCATGCGCGCTTTTCTCTATGCTTTTCTATCTTAATTTCGCTGATTCATCTCTATCACTTCCACATACTTTTCCACGTAGAAATTTTAGTGTTTTTCCCCTAAAATTGCATTTTTCGGTTTACACGCAGGAGTTTTACTGTAATTGATTGATCAATGATAATTTTGAGACGACACCACTCGTTATTTTTTTATATGGTATCCTGACTTATTCGCAATTTTTGCAAAATTTCATTTCAAGTGTGCCGATATAATTATACATTTTTATTTTATAAAATGTGTATACAAATTAATTTCAGTTTAAAAGTTTTTTATTGTATGCAGGACCTTTAGTAATATTTGATTATTACAGTAACAAGAGTTGATGATTAATCCTACCACAAATTTTAAACCGTTTAATAAATGCACAAATTAAGGCAACTGTTATGTTTAATTTTTTCATTGCCAAGAAATTACATCATTTCATAGGCATTTATTCCAGTAATTGCAGAGAGGCTGCTAGATAAGAGTAAAACACGCATCTATCATCAACTTGCTCAATTAAAGCTCATTCATTGTGATTATTTAATGCGGCGAAATACTTTGTATTTTGTATATTAATAATCCCATATTACGAATGTGTTTTAGCAGCTGGATTTAAACAAAAAAAAAATATTATTTTTTCCCCAAGAATGAGGTGATTAACCACTAAAGATATCATAATATTTCTGCGTAAAATATTTAAAATTAATGAGTACTTAACATGAGGTACAAAAACGATGACGTTACATACTCAATTGTTGCAAGTAGGAATATTTGTTGTTAAAATATTTCGAGTTGATACTTGTTATACAGGCAAAAATAGAGGCGGATGTGTGTCGTTAATTATAACTCATTATCTTTTTCTTTTTTCTTCATATATTACCTTTTTGACTAAAATATGTTTTTTATAAATGTATAGCAAATTTGAAAAAAAAAACAGTTAGTGTCATAATAGAATTAAAAAATAACAGTAAGTTGAGACCTCGCCATATAATTATTTTAAATTCAAACACGTAGGTTTACTCTTTCATTTTGTTCTTTTAATCCTTGAGAAATATTTATTACTGTTAAATAGTTCCCATATGGTTTATATAAAAAAAGAAGGCCAGATCACATCTTACAACTTCGTTATCCTGTATGTATGTTTTTTGAGAAAACATTGTTGCATAAGAATAATAAATAATATATTCCACTCATCTTTTTTTATAAAATAAAACGACAATCATATAAAAATAACACTGAACGAAAACTTCCATTTCGAAGCCAAATTTGAGTGTATAACCACAACAGATTGATGAATCACATTTTTTTAAAAACTAACATTTATCACCAATATCATCAGCCAACAATCTGCAATATCAAAATGTTCAAAATTTTAATCAGAAAAATTATTATTCAATAAAATTTCCCAATTCCCAATCAAAATTTTGTATAAAAAATTGAAAAAAAAATTTATCAACGCAAATTAGTAGTAAAAACAATTAAAATGGCAACAACATCAGTTAATTTATACCCTATTTTCTAAACCAGTACAAATAAATTTAATGGCAAATGCTTAAAAAAAGAAAACTATATAATATAAAGATTAAACGATAATGAAATACAAAAATAGAGTAATAAACTTGCACAGAACAATAGAAAAGAATGGGAAACTATTAAACAGCAATATACGGAGTTGCATACGAAGATTTTTCTTACGAGGAAAAAGAAGAAGAAGAAAAGAAAATAGACAACAGCTGTAAACAAACGTGAAGAAAAAGAGAATGGATAGATAACATTGCGAAACTAGCAGAAGATATAGTAGTAGCAGGAAATAATATATATATATATATATATGTACAGAAACACTAAACATAGATGAATTAAAAGTAGACACAGAATATCCAACACAACATGGAATAAAACAGGTAATTCAGCATATAAGGAACAAAAAGGAATAAGGTACAATGCTATTATTTTTGGCAACAAAAATCCTACGGAGCTAATAACATCCCCAATTTTGAACCTACAAAGAAACCGTGTCCAGTGAATGAAAACGGTATAGTAATAAAACTACCAAATAATGTACAAACTAGCAGGGAATAACATTACTCTTTAGCATAGCCAAAATTGTAGCATGTACTATACATGAAAAAATTAATAAAAAAGTAGACCAGAAAACAAAAAGGATACATTATTAACAATGATGATCGTAGATTTCGCCAAGATTTTTGATATTATAAAGCACGAAGACACTGTGGACAACCCTAAAATATTTTGGAATAAAGAAATAAACAAAAGCACTGAAAAAGCACAACAACTATGGAAGTGAACTGAGGAGAACACTCTCATAAACTATTAAATGTTTTGAAAAAATATTTTCGCTAAATACCATTACCTACAACGAATTGTGGATAAGAACAGATTAGAAATTAATCGAAAAGAAAAACAATTGGAATTGGATATGCTATACAAGTAGGAAAGGTAAAGATGGAAAGCAACATTAAAGTGGGCATTTATTTAGTACCAAGTGGTATGTAAATACACAACCTGATATTATTTCAGAAAACAATAAAATTGTAAAACAAGTCTCTTAGCCAAATGGGGAATACTAGAGCTATCTGTAAGTGGATAAAGGTCAGCCAGAAAAAAATACTCATGATATTCTCTACGTCTATACACTTACAACATTGAAGGGACAAAATTGTCCACTCTCATGAGCAATGCATGAAAATTAATTACTAATTTACCTAAAAGTTTCCACTGTCTAATCTATTGCTATTTTGTCTCTAACTTAATCAGTAATATTTTGAATAATAAAATACTACTCAAATTGGTTTTCTCGGTAATAACATTTCGCACAATTTAAATACTATACTGTAGTTTGTTTAAGTGATATTTATGAGATTGATTTATACTAGAGTGAATAACCTCCGACCACCGTTTCTCGTTTTGCTAAAAATAGCAAATAATTTATTCCATAAGTGAGTATTGTGTGTACACGGTAAACGAGAAAACAAACAAAATTCTCGCTATTTGCAATCACTTATGTTTACTAATAAAAATAACTGAAGGTGAAAGTTATCAAGACACGGTGCGTGTATTGCTTCAAAATAGTGCAATTATTGTATTCAGAGCACCTATGAAAAATAGTACTAAGTACTGTTACGAGTTTCTTATATTCGCTAAAAAATACTGTTTAAATATAAATACTTATTATATCTGTTTGTGATTTTGATTCAATTAAAGTCGGACTTCTTTTTCAGATTTCTATCCACTGCTTCTCTTAGTTGATAGATGTCCGCGAATTTTATTTCTATTCTGGTCCATTTCCATTTTCAAATTTTTCTTTCTGTTTTTTTGTACTTGTCCAGAATTCAATGCTAATCTAAGAATTATCTAGAAAAATCAACAAGTCTACACCTAAACTTGAATTAAAACAGGAAACTATTTTAAAACACTGTTCTAAAGTCAGCAAGAGAAAAATTGGAACAGCAAATATCAATATAAATCGGGAGCAAATACGTTAGTACAATAAAGAAATAAATTTAAATGTCAAGTAAAAAAAACAAATAGAGGATAGTCTATGTGATTGACAAAAGTAGCACGAAATACAGATTAAAAAAAGAAACGAAAGAAAGGCTAATAAATGGCTACAGAAGAGGAGAAAAAGAAATGAAGAATAATTCTCTGATTAACTAACTTTTCATTATCATAAAAAAACATGAACAAGCCGACATATTGATATAACACAGTTTTGAAAATCTAATGCACAAAAAAATCTTCGTTCAAATAATCAATCAGATTATTTTCTTAACAGTGTCGATTTCCTAATACTTTGTGACACGATGATAACTTAATATAGTTCATTTTTATTTCAAGACCTGAATATAATTGTTTTCTATTAAGAGTATTTATCAGAGATAATTCACTACATATTTGGTTTGGTTTAATACCTACATGTCATACAATAGATTATTATAATTACTTACAATATTTGATAGTTGTAAAGTATAAGGCACAATTATTTGATTAATAGAATTATTTAAATATATTCCAAGTATTTAAATAAAATTATATAATTTATTTAGACGATTTTCAAAATTTACCAATAAATTTATCAGATTTATTTAACGGACTATCAGTAATATTCATTTTATACGCATAAAATGAAGTTAAAGCACGATTAAGAGTAAGAGAAACACATTCTCAGTCACCCATATATTAAACCACTTACACTTAATCAAATATTTTTATTTTGAGAGTTGAAATTAATTCAACTAGTTGCTAAATTAATTGTACAATTTCATATCATATTAATTAGTATTTAATATTTGTTTATTTGATTTCAGGATGTGGTGGACATTAACTGGAAACTTCGGTAACATACTTCCAATAGATTGGTCGAAATCATACGCTAGAAAATTGCAAATAAATGCTCTACACTTACAGCAGGTAAATTGTATTTTTTTTTAGAAATATTTCTAATGATTTATTTAACTTAGGATGCTTTTAACTGTGTTAGTTGCAAGAAGTTACATGAAATAGACCTGAAAATTACCGGACATACTTCTAAGGCAGGATTTTGAACTACATCAAGGGTGTTCGGGATGGATTTGCTTTTAAATTAGATGCGAGAGGTTTTTTTTTTCAAGGATCGGTAACGAAATAAAAACCACAATAAAAATCAAAAATGTTTTATTTACACCAGGATCATCTGGTACAGATAGAAAGTTGGTGTCATGGAAGAAATTATTTCTTCTGGGCTCCTCTGTAAATTTCAACAAATTCTTATGATGTCCAAAATCTATAAGAATAATACGGTCCTTTGATTCTTGATTTGTCTTGTTATAAAGTTTGTTTTTTTTATGGAATGCAGGTAGATTTTTTCAGTTAGTACTGAGGTTATAGGAAAACTATAGAATTACACAAATAATAATAATAATAATAATAATAATAATAATTTTTCCTATAATGAACAAAAAAACTACAAAAGATAAGTTAAAACCTTCCTAATAATAGCTTTATTTTTCACATCAATGTCTGACTTTGGGTAATATCCGGAAAATCACATTTTTAAATCTATTTTTTGCACTTTCTATAAACTTTGTTATATTATTAATGCGTGTTGTGGTTAAAACGAATAAAAGATATAGACTATATTCATAGCAGTAAAACTTTGAATCACATTTGACTCAGATATTCCGTCATGCTCTAAGTAAAACTAATTTTATCGTATCTTTTTTTAGATCTCTTAGAAGGATAATATTTTTGTTACACACCTACGAATCGGTAGTTGTTTAAAATTAACGCAATACTAAATATTTTATCATAATCACGCATAAAAAGTGTTTGATTTAAAAAATAGTTTAAAACACTACGACAAAAAGTTAAAATTTTCGTATAAATAAAAATAAGAAAAAGTTTTATCCACATTTTTTTGAGGTAAATAAATTAAAGTGGGATGCAAAAGACGAAAAACTTATTAGAGACACAATATCACTGGTGAATTATAATGGAAAGGGCATCTAAAAAGAATAAAGCATGAAAAAATATTGATGAATAGAGAGAATCGGAGTGGAAAAGAAGGATCGAGATATTTAAAGTGATTTGTAGGGTAACCACCCTGATTTAAGATAGATATTAATAAAGTAAGGCAAATGAACAGAAAAAAAAAAGTGGAGAGGGCAACTATGCTTATGGAAATAGGAAAATACTCTTAGTTTCTAAAACATTTTTTATCCCAAAATGAAAGATGTTCTTTTACGATTGACTAAATTAAATTAAAGTTCATTATATCAAGAAATTTCTCTTAACTGTAGATTATACACTATAATAATCACCTTAATTATGCTCATTATGCAAAACATTCTGTTGCAATTAAAATAAATCATTCATATTTTCACTTACATTGCGTTATTTGTGAAAATAAATAATTCCAATAACAAGCAGATCGGATACTTATTAAATTTCTAATTATATTAGGTTCGCTAAATATACTGTAATTAACAATTTATAGCTTATTAGTTTTTGCATATCATCAAAACAAGTATTTCTGTAATTCCTAAAATAATAATAAAAAATTATAAAAATTCTTACAGTGGCAAACGGGTATATAAACTTGGGGTGACTCAAGTTCTTCTAAAAAAATGTTTATAAATAGTTACTTTGTTTATTTTTTCAAAGGATTCATTATATTAGTGAAAAAAAAGTAAAGTAAAAGAGTCAGTATCATAACTGAGAAGCCTAATTATAATTAAAACGTTAAAAACCTCGACATACATTGAGAATAGAATTTGCACATTAAGAAATTTTGAATTGATGCAAGCTGAGAAACCTGTCAAGAAAATTTACGAAAAATATTTTCTTAGTATACTTCCAAAAAAACGCAGTTAAGTTGTCAAAATTTTATCTCGACACCAAATATTTTACAGTTTTTTCATAGAAATCCCAGCTGAATAGTATCTCATGATAAAAGTTGCTATACTAAAGGTATGTATTAGCCGCTTTTGCAAACAGCAATTTTGCTAACGCATAATTGATAACATCGAAGATGTGGAGGGTACATTAATTAATTATTTTTTACTATAAGTGACAAAAAAACAAAGGTAGCACGAACTTCTACTATTATTGATCGTTTGTACTGTCGTAATATATAAAGTTAGTATATTTAATGAAATTGTGTTATTTGTTTGTCACTCTCAATGTCTATACTTAATTTTGTTCATTATTACATATTATTAATACGTTTTGCCTATTATTACAAATTAATCAACAAAATGGATAAATAAGATAAAATAAGAAAACTTTTATTTTAAACTAGTTAATTATTTTAAATAATCAAAATGTTGTTGCTATGCACAAATTCATTCTTTCAATAGCGGAATTAACATTCGCCACAATTTCAGCAAGAGAAATACTTCAAATTGCTTCCCGAATACTATTTTTCATATCCTCGTGTGTAGTTGGACGTGTTTTAAAAATTAAATCTTTGATTCTTCCCCACAAATAAAAATCTAAAACAGTAAGGTCTGGTGATCTTGCTGGCCACGAAAAACTACTCCCTTGCCCAATCCACTTATCTGAAAATGCAGTATTTAAATAATTCCTCAAATCTGCTGCAAAATGCTATCTTGTTGGTACCATATGTCTAATCTAATCTAATATAGCGGTTTCGTACGACGTAAAGTATCATTACAAAAAATCGAATATCAAAATACTAAGAATCTATACATGAAAGTGTTGATCCATATCGAATATCCCTATTTTAAGATGTGTATTTACTTTCTTATAAAATATTTTATTATCAATTTCCCCACCTTGATGATAGTAGTAGTGTCTTAAATCGTTGTTTTTCTCTTTCAGGAGGCCCAAACGCCTGAAGACGACATCGACCTAAGTTCGGAAGACGAAGCTGTCGCCAGCGATCTAGACATGCACGCACTAATCCTTAACGGAATAAACCAGGAAACGGACGAACCCTTGAAGACGGCCGACGAGGTCATCAGGGAAATTGACGATATGATGCAAGACCAAGATTTGTGTTCCGTGGCCGGAAACGCCGAATCCAGACAACATCAGTTGGAGAATAACGAGGTGATGGAGAAAGCCAAAGAAGTCTTGAATTCACCGTTATACGAAGATAGTAAGTAATCATCTGAAAGTTGATCACGGTACAACTTTATGATGATGCTATTGTGTTGCTTGTAGATAATAGTAGATTCTGTAAAAAGGTTAGAATGGAAAACATTCGATACGAGTGGAACGAGTATCGAATTTTGTTATTCTAACTGAGTTACACACTATATTTCCTCTACGACCACAAATTTACTCGATTTTTCACTCATTATTTTATTTCAATTAAAATTTGTTATTACAGCGCCGCCATTTATATCTGCCATTGACAGTTTTGAAGACATCATTCCATCACTTGTTATGGAATGAAAATACATGCAAAACGCATAAGAAGCAAGTGTTTCGGAATAAATATTTTCTCTCTAGAGTGAGAATGTTTACATTATATTATTAAAAATGATTTTGGAATTAGCTCATTCCACTAATGGTCGTGGAGAAAAATAATTTAAGAAGATACCTATTCTAATGTATTTTCTATTTGGGGAGGATAAAATAACAAAAAATATTGTTTAGTGTTTCTTTTAGATGGGACAATAATTTAATTAAAAAATAATCCCCTTCTATTATCGTGAACGAGTAAATTAATTGGGTTAATAGCGAAAACTACACTTAGGATTCAGCTTTTTTCGCTACGAAAAAATCAATACAAATATAAATTAGAGAGTTTTGACACTTCAAGTATTAATATTCCATTTCTTTGTGGTAATTTTAAGTGATTACTGTTTATCAATTTAGCCAACGTTAAATTATTTGTTAGTTAAAAATGTAATTCAGTCGTATTTGAGTGAATTGAAATAATAAAAACATCTTAATAAATATGAAAAGATAAAGTATACTTATCTGAATTTCCACAGTATTCCAAAGCTTTTTAAAGTTATATTCAATTGACCTAGGATTTATCCATAGTTTCCACAAAGTAAGAGTTGAAACAATTAATTTAAAAATATCTTAATTTACTTAAGTGTGATTTGAATAAATACTAAAAACATTTATACTGGTTCATATGCAAATAATTCCAAATAGAAAATTTTCATAAAATATTTAAAATTATTTCATGCTCTAGAGATGATTTGAGGCGTAAGGTAATACAAATAACTACTCATTGTTTCTAATTGTTAAAAATAGCATCTGTTCAATTCCAAGGAACAAACAAATTTTTTTTGAGTGCATGTACAATCTGGAGATCACTTCTGGAAACTCAATTGTATATTCCATGAACGAAAATAGAAATGTTCAGAGTGATTTATGTTAGACCAGCAAGGTCGGTTCCCGGTTTTTTAATAGAACATCGTATATTATTGTAGAAAACTTATTGCCTAAATCAATAAGTACAAGTTAAAATTTTGAAATTCAGTAAATAAAGACATAAGAGACTGTATTACATTCAACTAAATGTTCTACTTATTGTCAACAATCTAGTCTGTTATTAAACTCCTCTCTAACTTTATTTAACGTTTGAGGTGAAATATTTCTAAAAAAAATTTCTTCGAGGTATTAAATGCTAGTTAATTTTGTTTCTATACTTTATTCTTGAGATAGTTTAACAGAAAAAAAAAATCAACGGCGTAAGGTCTGAGATACAGTTAGCTACTCAACAGTACTGCTTTATCTAATTCATTTATTTGGAAAAGTTTTATTTAGATAATATCTTCCAATTATAACATATTGGGTTACTCCGTCCTGTTGAAAGCAAACATTTTCATTCTGTATATAAATTTAACAAAATAGGAACAACTTCAACAAAAATTGTACCAACAATATGGTATGATACGCTCACCATTTTATGAAATTAGGTATGTATTTCGTACATCCAATGAGGACTCTCTACTATAGTTTTTCCGATTTGCTTCCCTGTATATCATTAAACAAAGTGGACCAAAAGTCTGGAACCGGCCAATTATCTCGTAAATGCTAGTCCGAAATCTACAAAATTTGTTAGTTTTTTAAATACATCACCCTGTAATTCAATCATTTTTGGAATCTTCTCTTCAATACGAGTTCAACTATATGTAACACTTATGATTTTATGTAGTATTGAAGATCTAGAGGTAGTATTGAATGGCTTCCACGTTCACCTGATTTTAATCCTAAAGATTAATTTTATCGGGGATACTTGAAAAACTCAGTTTACAAAACTAAACCAGCGAGTCTTGCAACGAATTATAGATGATTCGGGAACTGTCAACTAACAAATGGACCATATTTTGAACACGTGATTAAGTAACCATATTTTAAAAATTTTAAAAAAAGTTGTAATCTTTCAATTGTTACGTTTTAATGTAGTTGAAAATAGTTTGTATTAAAAAATTTATTGAGACAATTAGGCATTGCCAGACTTTATTTACGAGATAATTGGCCGTTTCCAGACTTTTGGTCCACTCTGTATATAATTTGACAAGCACTTGCTTTAGTATTCTCTCAAACACTTAACAAAATATCTACTTTCACATCATTATCTACGGTTTTTATGCGGTTTTTATTTGAATGTTTCACGCGTCCAAGTTCTCTGAACTATGAGTGATTTTTAGACAGATAATATGTAACTGAAGATATTTCTAACTAAATACGTCCACTTGATTTTAATCGTCCTAACCGATTACCGTTAAAACGTTAGTTTGAAGAGTCTCTGTTAAATAATTCATTATTATTTCAGGACGAAATGACTTTTAAATTGACATTTTAATATTTTAATCAAAAATATATATTTAAGCGTAATAACAATAATAATAATTATAAATATAATGAGTTTATTTAGACTAAGAATTATGGGGTCGTTAATTTTATCGATTTTGTCAATCGCTTTTTGAAAAATACGCATAGTTTGACTTATTTTTTTAAATTTATTGAAAATTCGGTATATTTTTGAAAAAAACAATGAAATTATTAAAAATTTTTGAGTTCTGTGGCAAAATTCAAATTCCGGTGGTCAAAATACGTAGGAAAACAGCATTTTTTAATGCTCTGACCGTTATTCAAATTTTACCCATTTTCGAGCAAAAATCCGGAAATTTTCGAAAATTTGAAAACGCGTCTACTTTTAAAATTTAATAACTCCAAAACTATTCGAGATATAGATTTAAAACAAAAACCATCGGAAAGACAAATTATGAGACTATTTGAAAACCGAAATTTCCTTTCTTCGATTTGATATACGGCCAAGTTATTAAATTTTAAATCCGGAAAAAAAATTTTTTGGAATTTCGCTCGCTTAAGAAATCCCCACGTATACGCCATTGAAATCGAAACAACGAAACTACCTTCATTTTAAAGACAAATCAATTCTCTATCGAAACATACCAAAAACTCGGCCATATCTTAAATAGTAACAAAATGGGGGACGATTCAAATTTGGATTTCGAAAGAAAAATCACATTTGAAAGGGGTCCCCCTTGAATGAAAATCGTTCCTGAAATTTTGAATCCGGGGCATTTCGAGATCGAGAAGTTCAAAGAAATGGTCCGTTGATTAAAAAAAAAATTCTTTCATGGGAAAATTGGGAAAAATATTTTTGACATACCTTTATAATAAATCCAAATTTACCCATTTTCGAGCAAAAATCCGGAAATTTTCGAAAATTTGAAAACACGTCTATTTTTAAAATTTAATAACTCCAAAACTATTCGAGATATCGATTTAAAACAAAAACCATCGGAAAGACAAATGAGCTTGTAAAAATATAGAATTGTACAGGGTGTTCAATCTAAAAATAGGGCGCTGGGCATGTTGGACTTAAATAAATCACTTTGCATATTTCGATTTTGGTTTGAAGAACATATAATTGAATTGAAAAGTTTTGGTGCTTTTCGTAAATCTCTAAAATAACGGCAAAAATAATGTTATTCCAAAAGTGGTTTCCACACTGTGTATGAAAGTGGGTGAAATGATTGCTGACCAACCGAGTCATCATTTTATTAACATGGAAATTGTTTGTGCAGGAATATTTAAATTTACATTTATGTTAATTAAAAATCATTCCGTACGTTACTATATTATAATTTTCATCAGTGTTTAGACGGTATTTTAAAAATAATAAACGATCTTTATGTGTAAGTTACCTACATTTAAGAGTCAGAGTGCACCCTTCCAGCAGTGCTGGTGAAGGTACCATAATAAAATGCTATATTATTTGACTCTTTTTACAAACTCAAATGAGTCTTCCGAATCTATACTGGAAACCTATCAAATTTTAAAGCTCTATTTTCGTAACTTAATTCTTAAATGTGTCAAAACAATTCTAGAGATTTAAATGACCTCACCAAACTTAACTGAATTGGAAAAATCACGTAACGAAAGCGACAGCTGCATTTAAGCTGCGCTTAAATTTCAATAGTAAGTCCATTTTCTATCATTAAAATTTGGTAACTTTTAGCTTTAGTTAACATCAAGCGCTGTGAAAATGTAAATCATGAGAATAATTGCGCTTTCGTCAGCAGAAACATAATTTGACACATTAAGAAAAAACCTTTTATTCTTTTTTTAAACGTTACACAAAGCTAAAGCATAATATACTAATTTTTTTAGTAGAAATATTTCCAAGTAAAATTATTTTGTCCATAAATATGAGACAACTAAATAATTTCATTTAAACTAGTGTGGGCGAAATTGGTAAATAACGCAACACTAATAAAATTCTGTTATTGTAATAATAATAATAATAATGATTATCATTAAAATAATTTTAAGGGGGTGGGTACTGGGCGAAGCGACTCTGTGGTATCGCACCTATCATCCCTTAAAAATGTTCAATCCCCCATGACCTCTTGACTTGTTATGATTTTTTCGGAGGTAACTACTGTGAATGATTATTAGCAAGTCGTTAATACAGTAGGACTTTTAAATTTTGACAATTACTGACAAAATTGAAGTAACTAACACAGCTACTGAATTATAAATAATCTCACTAGATATTTTAATCCAGGTGATAGATACATATTTAACGATTCGTTTAATTTTCAGAACTACGTGACTTGAGCTTATCCCAATTGAATGAACTCTTCCTCGAATTGGAGGTGCTTATCCGAGAATTTTCTGAAACGTTGATCTCGGAATTGGCCCTTAGAGATGAACTGGAATACGAAAAGGAATTAAAAAATACGTTCATTTCTCTTTTACTGGCCGTACAAAACAGACGAAGGCAACACCATGTCGAAAAAAAACGGTCAGCTAAAAATTCTTCCAATAAAATATTAAATGGAGTGGATCCCAAGGTAGGCATGAGTTTAAATCGGATGTGAGCTTAGAACTAAAATATGCAATGAGTTCATTTATTTGAAAAACATGTTAACTAAATATTAAACCCAAATGATTTACAACTAAAATTCTGAATCATAATTTAGATGGAAAATGAATTAGTTCAATAAACTACACGATGTATACCTTACTTAAATTTAGTCAATTTTTAGGATTTCAACCGTATCACTTTTTTATATAATAATAAAAGTTGAACGTGATTTGAAAAGTTGCATACTATTATATATAATACTATTTTACCGTTTTGGGTATTACCAAGATAGATATTCTTGGACAGGATAAATAATTTTTAGTCTAAGAGAAAAAAAAAACAAAATACGGAGACATTTATATTTTTAAGCGTAGTCTCCTTGTCGCACAAAATACTTTGCCCACTGAAATTCAAGGTTCTTTATACCGCTTCTATAAGTCAATTCGTCCAGTTTTTACCAGCGCAATTTTATTTAAGTTTAGAAATAAACTGAAGTCTGAAGGGGATAAGTCTGGCGAGTAAAGTTCATGGGGCAATAATTCAAAGCCCAGTTCATTAATTTTATCTATCGCAGTGATGGATTTATGACATCACATTGTCCTGATAGAAAAATACTTCTTTTTTGATAGAATTTTCAGTTGTACTTGATCATCAAGTTAGCATAATAATAGTGTCATACTATTGTTTTACCCATTTCAAGGTAATCAATAGAAATCCCAAAACACCGACGCCATAATCCTTCCGGTGGATGGAATCGTTTTCACCTTGTTTGGGACTGATTCGCTATTCGCTGCACATTGCCTTGACTGCTGTTTGGTCTTTGGTGTATAGTGGTGAAGCTATGTCTCGTTCATAGTTATACCAATGAGTTTTGCTCCGATGTCAGCAAACGCGATAGCCATCTTGCAAAAAGCTTTCTCGTGTCCACTCGTTTGAAATTTCCACAACCACAACATTTTCCACCAACTTATTTTCTTGGATTTTCTTCCGACGTAGCGGATTTTAGCCTACATGGACAATCTGCATCCTTTAGTGCTTACCAACTATCTTTTGACCGTTGAAAATAATGGAGCAGACTCACCTATAAAGTAGAATTTAATTAGTATAGCGGGCTGTCAAATACAATCCTCTGAACACAAACAATATTTCACAGAAAAACTAATGATAAATTCTATTAAATAAATCAATAAAGAAATTATCAGCTCACACTATGTCAAGCCAGAAAATATTTATGCCATCCTCGTATATTCATTTAATTATTTATATTTCTTTACCTGTATTTTTTATCCTCTGGTCTTCGAAAACTTTTTGTCCTGTTCTAAAACATTATTTTCGTTTTTTGAACATTACTTTCATTTTCGCATTAAATACCTCCTCAATAAGTAGAAAAATAAAGAAACTACAAAGGATGTTTTCAATTTTTACAAGAGAAGCTACGCATACTACCCCAGGGCACTGGTATCACTTTCACTTCTACCCATTTAAATAGAGATGAAGAAACAGAAGTGGTCGTATAGGGTCCAACTGAGTACAACAATAAAAGGCACATGCATGTACAGCATGAATTGATTGCTGGTAGTACCATATATTATTTAAGAATCCTTTACTCACTAGGGAAGCTTGGAAATCTGTGCCAGATGTTCATGTCTTTAATGAGTTTATTAGATTGATTTATGGATTAACTCGATCATGAAGGATGCATAGTACGATTCAGGGATTCCCCAGCACGCACTCGAAATTGGTTTTGATTATCTTATTTCTCCAACACCACTGCATCAAAAGAATCGAGGGAGATTAATTTGAATGCCATGACATAGTAATAATGCGGGAACAAAGGAAGCTGACGCTTTTGCTAAACAATTTTTGGAAAAAATGTTCAAAATGCTAGAAGTAATGCTTGGATTGTCTTAAAAAAATGTAACAAGTTTCTTCAGAGAGTGGAACAGAATCAGATCACTCCAGGAATGGACAAAGAAGAGTGGGTTAAGGAAAGTTAAACTCTTTATAAAAAGGCTTTTAGTTGGAACAACACAGACCTGCTACTGTATAACAAGAAAAAAAAGTCACACGTTTCATAACGCTATGGGTTCAAGTGCCACATCAAGGTAAAAATTATATTACGATAGTAGTGATGCGGACTCAATCAACGATTTATGTCACTATCTTTGCTAAATGAGGTTTAAATACCTAGTTTCTACTTTACTTTCCGGATTTCTTTTTTATTGGAGGATACTCAACGGTTTTTGTAAATTTCCCTCATTCTATCTTAATTTCAAAAGTATAAAAAGTATATAAATTTTTAATCGTTATTTTCTATTTTTCAGTATTTAACTACAGTAATTCCTTACCATATAGGAAATGGCCCCCCAGGTATCTCAAGTCTTCAAGTTCTTATTAAAAGTAAGTATTTAACATTAACCTAAAAAAGAAAGTCAAACATTATGTGTTAAAAGGCATTCTAATTAAAAATTATATAAAAATTAAACTATAGATTTCTAATAAAGTTAAATTGAATTGTTCATTTCTTGCATCCATAAATTGATGGTAAATGAACATTCGCATATTGTGACGGGTGTAAAGTAAAAGTAATGTAATACGTAATGTACAAAAACGTTTCAGTTATCGATATTTATTGAAAATTACTACTTATCCACGAACAATTTCAACAGTTCTAAAATTTAACAAATTATATTTAAGATTAAAAATGTATGACTTTTGGTGAAGTTTCGTGTTTACTAATTTTTTTACAATGTTATATAAAAAATTAGTACTACTAATGATGGTACACTGCCCGACATATTTAAATAAGAAAAACAGCAACAAATAATATACTGCCAACAAAATCTCGGGACAAATAAAAAATTATATATGCAGACTGGGGACACAGCCATAAAATACGAGAATAATTATTTAAGAACTGTCATAGGATAATATAGGAGAAACTTTATTTATGAACATCACTTTTCAAACTTTCTATTAATATTAAAACTTTTATGAAATACAATGCTTGTTACTGAATCGTTGAAGATATTAAAATACAGGGATTAATGTCACAAAGTCTGTTACTGTACAGAAGTAGGCGAAACAGAAACTAATTTATATGAACAAACCAAATAGCACTTTTTTTGAAAATAATTAATTCTTAGTTGACTTTACTTCTAAAGGGTAGTAGCATACTTTTTAAACAATTAGAAAGCAGTAAAAACGTCAACACTAATACGATGTGCAAATTGATTTCTTATAAAGGGATTTATTTCATTTACAACTTTTGAACTTTCATGTAAATATAAAACTTTTGCCAGATCAGTAATGATTTTTTTGGAAGATTTTTTAGAAGAGAAATTGTTAGGAAGATGTGAAAAGAGGTAAAACTATAAAATTATGATTTTTAATGGAAATTCAGTGTTGGTGAATTACTTTTTACTAAGATTAGTGGTGAATAAAATCTGAAAACCAAAAGGAAATTTAAATTTCATTGTGATACATATGAAGAAAGCCACAATTACTAAACATTCAAAACATCAACTATCAGAACTATTAAACTAGTATTTAATTGTATAGTACGTGTATTCCTTATTCATTTTAGATATATTCTATTTCCAAATTATGTTACATTTATGAAATCTTAACACCCCGTTTTTAATTTTAATTATGCGTTTTTCAGTACTCAAAGCTATTAATGAAGATAGTCCAACGGTGCCCACTTTGTTGACAGATTATATATTAAAAGGTAAGAATTTAAATCCACAAATTTTCTGAACAATCTTTTCTTGTTGCTTTAGAGAAAAAGGTAAAATATATATTATTACATCTCTTAATTATACATATTTGAACTAATTTTTTTCACTCCTTTATTGTTTTTTTTGTCCAAAAAAGCTTCTTCTTTTTTAAAATGTTTTATTGTACCCCATAGAAATGTCCACCTTTTTCTTCATAGCTAGTTCTTCCAAGTTTTTCGGTTAATTGTTAATTCATTTTTCCATTTTAGTTACTTTCCTTTATGCCTGCCTATTTCTTATATTTGACCATTTCTCTATTTCTCCTTTTCTTATCCTTTTCACCAAACTAGTTGAAGTTTCTCTTGTTAAGTTACCTTATTGTGGATGCTTTTTTTATGTAATAGTGTTATTAATTTTTATGTTTCTTTTTGCTCATAATTGCTCTGGTTAGTGCATAATTTTCAGATAATCGTTACATTTTTTTTTAATAATTGCTATAAATGATATTATTTCCAGGCATTCGTATGTGTGTATTTTTGTCCCATTACTCACTAATTAAGTTATAGCGCTCTATGTTCATCTATTTTTTTGTTTTTTTTTTGTTGTTTCATCCAAAACTAGCAAGAATAGAAGTAAGTTTAGATAATTCTTTTCAATTCTATTAATCATTTCTTACTTATTTGAACTTTTCCTATCTCTTTTCTGTTCATACTTTTTATGGCTAGAATTCGTTTTCATAGTACTTTTTTTTTCATCATATCGCAGACTGTCTCTATAAGTTATATTTCCATTAACATTCTTTACTTTTTTCCCTCCCACTGGTTTGATCCGGTTCTAGAAACTATTATTTTCGAATATTGTGTTTAGTTCCTCTCCAACTTGTTCTTTTTCTTTTGCTCCCTTTGTATTTATACTCATTTCTTGCATAAGTACTCTTCTGCATTGGTTGTGGAAATGTTTTTCAAGCTGTTTTTTTTTCTTAATATTTCTCTGTATTTTTGTTTTCTCCTATTTTTGAGTCACTTTTATTTTTTCGTCGGACCTATAATTTCTTTATACTTTCACAATCTATTTTTGGCATTTTGCTTTATATACATGGAACCCTTCTTCCCATCCTAAAAAATGGACCGCACCAATACTTTTTTATTCGAAATCAAAAAGATCACAAGATCTTCGCTCCAGATTTTTGTCGTTAGAGGGTCTGTTGAAATCTCACTATTTCTTCAATCTCATTAAGTCTTTTTGGAGCTACTGTGAACTCGAATCCCTATGTCTGAAGCCACTTTGGAAAAACGAACTCAGTAACACTTAGAGAATGCCATCTGTCAAGTACCCTAGGAATATGGAAAACATATATAGTCGAAACAAAACAGTGTTTCGAAGTAAGGCTTAAAGAACATCGTGATAACAATGAATAGGTTTTTCCAATACTTGCATGCATATATTTATTATTTCCTAATTTCTTTATTCCTGTTTGTTTCAGTGATTTGTCCGACATAAGCCATAATTAGCCCAATAGCTACTCGTTATTTAGTATAAAGAAGCTTACGACTGCTACAGCACACTACTTCTACTACAATAAGTACCGAAAATTTTGATTTTAGCATTAGTATCTTTGGGAAGAAGCAGTCAGACTGCTTTAATTTCAAACCTTAGAATTGATAACAATTGATAAAGTTCTTAAAAGTCTGACGTATACTTGAATGATATATCTTTATGATATTCAGAGAAATTGTTTTAGAGGAGCAATTTTTATAAAAAAAATGTGCCATTATGAATTAAAAAATATAAGACGGGCGTTAATAAGTGCAATGTTTTAATAATCGATTTTATTTTTAATTTTATTATATAAGAACTATATCGATTGAACAATATTTTGTCCCAGTATGCTCTTCTTCTCTGTGATACGTAATAAACGATGTTTTTTGTTCTCTAAGCTGAAATGACAAATATTTATTTATGTTGTACATATTAAAACTCAAAACGTTCTAGTCTAATGTCTTGCAAGTGAAGAAAAGGATGTGAATTTAATTAATTTTAAATTTAATATTAATTGTACCTATTTGTCTTTAAGCACACATAACAATGATTTTGTGCAATATATCATGTAAGTATATTTTTGTTCTAGGTTTAATGAGTAGGTATAATGTAACGTGAATAAGCGAGGATTTCTGGACCCTATTGTAATTATTCTTTAGATATCTTTGATTTTCTTGATTATTTTTTCAACAATCGCACAAATTTTAGTTTTCCAGCGAAAAATCTTTACCCGTTACGTATAACTAATATTTATGTGAATTAAATCTTATTTAACGAACCTATAATGTAGACTGATCGTAGAAAATTAAACTAGGCAAAGATTATGTGTTTTATATATACCATATCAAACGCTGGTAAAGATCTATTACACAAACTGTAATTAACTGCAATTATTTGTAAACGAAACATGCATTGGCATCAATTAAACAAGTTTAGTAATGAAAATGTGAAGTAGTAAAATAATATTCTAAAATATATGACTAGCAAATTTTGATAGGCATTAACGTAAGTGACGTATGTTTAAAAAAATCAAAAAGTATCTATACTGTTTATATAGATTAATGAAAAGAAAACAAGTAGGGAATATAGATTCGGAGAAAACATCAGGTCATCATGTAGTCCTGCTACACTCGTATATGGATCATCAATAGATCACTTAGCTAGATCCCAGCTTGACTGACAACATATTAATTATGATTTTTGTACATTAAACAATCTGATAAACACGGAAAAATAGAAAAACGGAATGAAGAGAAGTATTAAAGACTTGTTGAAAATTTGAGTACTGACGTAATTGTGTTTAAAATTGTTAAATAAAATCAAGTCTTACAAACTAACGTATAAAGTGGTAATTCCCTCACTAATTCCTATAAAACAAAATATTTGAGGGTATGTTTCTCTGAAAAATATTTTATCAACATATTTAATTTCTCTAAATATTCAGTTATTTGCTCATATCAACATATCAAAATTTACTTAAAATAATGATAGTGTTTGTTTGGTAGATGTAATCGTTTCGAGAGAACTAAACCAGATAAAAAATGAAAAAAAAATAGATTGTTTGATTTTTGGAGTAGATACCACATCATGAATATAACATCAATTATTATCTATCGAATTGGTATAAACCACTTATTACAAGAAATGTATCGGACTCCATTGTAGAAATATTTGAACAATTTCATTATTCCACTTAGTATAGTCTGAAAGTGTTATTTTATGATAAATACATTTTTTTAACATTACCACCACGACATTTATTAACATTTTTAATGATACAAAGCATTAAAAATTAAGTAGTATCTGTCTTTAATAATGTATTTGATTTATTTTGATAAAATGTTTTGACTTAACTTATTTTTAAACACCATCCATATAAGAATTCGACCAGTTACATGTGCTTACTAAAGCACATAATTCTGTACTTTGAGTTACCTACTCTTAAACCGAGAGGAAATATTAATTTTAAACAAATGAAAGTACTGATTTATAGTCTCAAAGACTTCTCTTAAATTTAACTCGTCATGATAGTGAAATTATAAATCAATTTATAAATTAATGATTTGGTTTAAATCGCCTTATCCCAAAAGTGCTTCTAAGGGTACTGCAACTTTTTAAAGATAGCAATATAACATTGGTATATTTATTTCATAGAATATACCCATACCTACGGAATAAGTATGATTTTTTAATTGCAGTCATAAATGGCTTATTTAAATTAAGAAAAATTGTGAATAAAAATATCTAATACTCCTTACAAACGAAATAGCTATGAGTACATTTAAAAAATCAATGTTAAGGCACTCTCTTTAGAGTTCTAGCTTCCCTTAGCAGTTTTGGATAAGCTGGTTTACGTCATATTGACATAAAATAAGCTCTTTCTTTTGTGAAGAGAGTTTGTGGACACCATGTAGAGGTGGATAACACAATTAGTAGCATATAAATAATAGTAAAATAATAATGTGATAAACACTGCTTAAATAATGTAATAATACAGCTTCATAAAAATATAACAAGCAAGTATCTTCATGACATTTGATGATTATTATTATCATCATCATCATCACTATCATTTTTATTGATGCTTAATCTAAACTTAAAAACTTTCTGACAATGGCTCGTGTGCAATATTTTTGTATTGGGATGTAAAATTTTTTGGTAGGCAATTTATTATTAATTGGAATTGTTTACTAAAAATTCCATCAGCTAATATTAATTTAATTTTGTTGAGTTTTCATATTTTCCATTTCACTAGATACATTTTTATGTTTTCCATATTTAATATTTTCTGATTTTATGTCGGGAGATATCAATATTCCAAATGTTTTTTTAATTTTTGTCATTAAAAACAATGTCATGTCTATTATGCTTCACAGTTCTGTCACTACACAATTCGAATCTAATTGACCAGGATAGCTTTATACTAAAATGTTTTATTATTTATAGATCATTTTGATTTTCGGCCTAGGAGCCAATACATAATTATTATTTATTTCAAGCAGAATTATGGAAATAAAAAATGTATTGCTCTCTATATTTTGACATTTGTGGGTCCAGAAATTATTCGTTGTCTATGATGTGCAGAAAAGCAAGTGTGAGCTTTCATTTAGATGATATTTTTGTAAGCGAAAAAGTTGTCATAGGTTTTCTTCTGATGTTCTGTGAATTCGAAATCGTACCTAGCCATAAATTATTGTATCATTGAATTTTTGATGTCTAAGTATACAGAGCTACGTTCTTCGTTCTTGCCATATTATTTCATAACTTTTATTGATTTGTATTTAAAGAGTAATTTATAAATGTAGATAAATAAGAGAACTATTTCTTAATGTTACCTATTTCAAAAAGCAGCCTACATGTAGAAGATCTCATTGAAATAAACCCGTTCTCCCTTAGTTTGACTTTTATTTTTCCTTATGTACTTAGTGATTATTTACAATTTTGGATAGAAATATATACATCTATGATCAGCTGTATAAAATCGAAAATAGACCGATCTTACTAGCGAAATGTTCAAATAACAGCGAAAAGTTTCCCGTTTTAATTTTTTATCAAATTAGAAATAAAACATATAGAAAAAACTGAAAATAAATCCCGCAAGTGAGAAAAAAGCAACTAAGTACGTATGGACATGCAAGTAGAATCCAAATGAAAGAGTGTTCGAAGCACAGTACCAAAAAAAGGAAAGAAAAGGGGAATGCCAAGAAGTAAGGGATAAGCTTATTCAAATGAGCGGCTGCAGAAAGAAGTATACAATGGGAAAAAATTAAGAAAGGAAGTAGAGACAGAAAGATATAAAGAAAACAAGAAAAGGAAATAATAACTTTACACAATCCGACACTAAACCATAATCGCCAATTTTAACAGTCACTGTCAGATATGAAAGCAGAACACCACAATGTCTTGTATTATTCTGAAGTGAGATAATGGTAGAGGTAAAATACTGAGACGATTTTTTGAAAGAAAATCAAAACATTAACGAGCGAAAAAGGCAAATTTGTTCCATCATCAATCGTTAACATACTATAAATTTTAGGCATCAAGAAAAAAACAAATATCTAATCTGCAAACAAACGTAAAAACATTCAAAATAAAAAACAAGGTCTTCATAATCGAGAAAAAGCTGGACGAGATTAAATTTTATTGTAGCTACAAAATCAGTCCAGTTACTTTGTGACTTTGAGAAGATTTCTTGCAAACTGAATATTTTAATTAAATTCTAACCAGTCAAATACAGTTTCAAAAATCACATTGCATATATTTATTTCGAACTTTAATTTCTCTCCTTTTTTCTGATTTCCTTATTTGTTATTGTACATACTTATTAGTATAATTTAAATAAAATAATGATTAATAAAATAAAAAAGGGCTTTTTATTTACTTTTTTCTAAAAAAAAATATTCTGTTTTCAGAGTATGAAAACGCAATAGGGATTACAAGCTGTTAAAAGTCTACTGGTTGGAAAGTCCTCATTGTCGTTACTTACTTATCCTATAAATGAAGTGTACTTGTTGTTTCGCAATTATTTATTTGTGTTATATTATAGAGCATAAGCAAAGGTCATAATAATAAACAGAAAACAATAAACACAAAATGATAGCCTATCGATTGCTGTTGCCAATAATATCCAATCTCTTCGCAAGGTTGGTTTGTTAGTAGGAATTTGTGATTTGATGATATTATGTTCTTCACTGGTGTTTCCGTCATCAAAATCTGTTACTTGATGATCTCGTAACTCCTCCACAGTTACCCTGTGGGTTGAATCGCCTATCTAAAAAAAAATATTATTTTTCAATAAATGTAAAATACCAATATTTCATAATATTAATTGTAGTTTCTCTGTTGTTTAATAAACAACATTCATGACTTGAATTTTATTGTGGTGATTTTCATAATATACAGCGTGATTAGTATAAGAACCGACACAGAGCAGGGGCATGTAGGGGTAGCTAAAATATGGTGATTAACGCAACTTTCCTCTTAGTTGCGCCCCTGGGATGTTATAGGCCTTGAAAGTAGGCTTTCAAATATCGAAAAAAATCAATATCTCATTTATACTTGAACTTAGAAAAACCAAATTTGGTACACGTTGTGAGTGTACCAACGGCATTAATAGAGTTCAATTGCAGTATTCTAAATCATTGATAAGGGAAGATGCACCATTAAAATGTGATGAAAAAACATACATTAAATGATCTGTTTCTACCCTTGAACGATAAATTATACTTATCTTGAATTTCCCCAGTATTCCAAAGCTTTTTTTAATAATTTTTTCTGTTACTGTTTGACAATGAGATAAGAGAAACTTAAGTGACAGAAAAAATGATTAAAAAAAATTTTAAGCAAGTTTTGGAATACTGTGGAAATTCAAGATAAGTATAATTTATCTTTTAAGTTTATATATACAGTAAAATATTGGGGTGAACATTCGCACTTTAACGAAATCTGAATCTGAAAATTTTATAACCGGAAAAAGAAGTTTAGAACAAACATCTTCACTAAATAGAACATGCGAGGAGACAGATGTAACCAGGGTTTGACCACCACGAATTACAATTGAAATTTTGCAATTATTATTATTGCTACTTTACCTGGAAATTATAAGGATCTAATCCCAGCAACTTTCCAAATTTTCCCGTTAGTGACTGTTTAATAATCCATGGCAAAGGACTCGATTGATTTGATCTTGACATCGTAATTACTACCACTGATTCAATCATCGAAAAAGTGACCATGTATATGGAGCTGGTGTAAAATAACACTAAAGAAATTAATTAAAAAAACAAGTCAAGAGAAATGTACAGTGTTTTGCCAAGTATTGGATAAATTCGTTACAAATTTAAGGTATGTAAAAGAACACATTGTTTTACGTACTAGGCTGAACTTAGATGCACACTTTTTAATGTAAAATAAAATTCTCTTTTTCCTACATTAAAATAACCCTTACCTACAAATCTTATACAGAGTGGACCAAAAGTCTGGAAACGGCCAATTATCTCGTAAACTGGTAGTCCGAATTTGGAATAAGCCTATTTTGGGATACGGAGATTCCAGATTTGATATTTGCAATGTTGCTAAATTTGCCGTTTCTCTAATATTATTAGTCACTTTGGTTTTTTAAATACATCATCCTGTATATTCAGTCATTTTTGGATCTTCTGTTCAATACGAGTTCAACCATATGTAACACATGATTTTATGTAGTCTAGAAGGTCTAGAGGTAGTATTGAATGGCCTCCACGTTCACCTGATTTCAATCCTAAAGATTATTTTTATTGGTGATACTTGAAAAATTCAGTTTACAAAACTAAACCAGCTAGACTAGCAGAGCTAAGGCAACGGATTATAGATGAATCTCGATTCATTTCTAGACAATCGTGGAGAAATGTGGTAGACGATTCGGGTACTGTCAACTCACAAATGGAGCACATTTTTAATCCTTGATTAAGTAATCATTATTTAAAAAATGTTGTAATCTTCCAATTGTTACGTTTTAATGTAGTTGAAAATAGTTTATATTAAAAAAATTATTAGAACAATTAGGCGTTGCCAGACTTCTGTTTTATTTATTTAAGACCTTGTAGACTACATAAAAGCATAAGTTTTACTTAACTGGTATTGAAGAGAAGATTTCAAAAATGACTAAATTACAGGGTGAAGTATTTACAAAACCAAAGCGACTAATAATATCAGAGAAACGGCAAATCTAGCAACAGTGCAAATATCAAATCTGGAATCTCAGTATCCCAAATTTTGTACAATTCGGACTAGTAATTAACCAGACTTTTGGTCCACTCTGTATATATATTAAATAATGCTCGATGCTCTTACTTGCAACTTTAAAGATATAGCTTTAATTACTTTTTACATAAAATTCCAGTTATCATCAAATTCATTTCCTTTAATGGTTAAATCGATATTAAAATACAATATAACTCTAAAATAAACTTTAAAACGAGCCAATTTTTTGGTTTATCATAATTGGCGCTTTACGTGAGGCAACGAAAATGTGTAGGTACTTCCTTGGGAGAGAGTGGAGAAATGTGATCACCTTAAGTAATTATATTTTTACATAATAATAATTTTAGATATGTACCTGTAATTAAATATTTTTTATATTAAGTTTCGTCTATGGGCAATGTGTTAGAAACGTTTTTGCTTTATTTTGTGTTATGTTATACGTACCAATAAGTGGAACATCCTTTCCCATCAACGGAAGTTTTTGTGAGAAATATAATAGGAAAAAAGAAATTATTATTATTGTGCATCCATTTATCATTAATTTTTCTCCAGCTTGAGGTGGTAACCAAAACGTCATTAAAGTCAGCAAAATAATAACTAAAATATAAAAATAAATAATAATAATAAAAATAGCCCATTATTTTATTACAACAAAAAAAGTAACCATAGCAACTGATTAAAGAAAAGAGAAAACTACTACTAGTTTTTAACGAATAATTTTGACATTCTTATAAATTTATGTTTTATATTTTAAGAAACTTCGAAAATTTTGTAGTTTTATTTTCAGTTAAAAAAATTATTCCTATTTAATTATTAATATAAATGAAATTGTTGGTATTTATTATGTTATTTATTTTTATTTGTTGGCTAGATAGGAAATATTTTTATAAAAATTGAAGAAATCTTTTTTTTACATATTTTGAAAAGGAATAGTATTATGTCATTCGAATTAGAAAGCAGTGGAAAATTCTGGGATCAACAAATAATGTTAGTCTTCTACTCCTAGTAACATAATATACAGGGTTGGGATAAAGTATGGAACCAAGTAAATATCTTTAAAACGAAATGAAATTTTGTAGTTAAGTGCAATGGGGCAAAATGCATTTGATGTACATTTTTTTATTAATAATATACTTTCGGTTTAAATGGGACACCCTGTATATTTTGCAGATTTTGAAAGATCTTGTTATTTCGAATTCGTACATACTGAGTTTAAGATATAAAAATAATCTTTAGAATTGAAATCAGGTGAACGTGGAGATCATTCAATACTACCTCTAGATATTCTATACTACATAAAATCATAAGTGTTACATATGGTTGAACTCGTATTGAAGAGAAGATTCCAAAAATGACTGAATATACAGGGTGACGTATTTAAAAAACCAAAGTGACTAATAATATCAGAGAAACGGCACATCTAGCAACATTGCAAATGTCAAATCTGGAATCTCCGTATCCCAAAATAGGCTTATCCCAAATATTATAGAATTCGGACTAGCAATTTTCGAGATAATTGGCCGTTTCCAGACTTTTGGTCCACTCTGTATAAACGGGGCCAACAATGTCTGTTACATACATCAATATTCTTGTTCCGAAAATTTTTAATAATTATTTTTCGTCCTTAAAATTGGGGTGTTTAATAATCAAGTATTGAACAATCCCATAATATGAACTATATTCAGCTTGGCTTGATTTTCCAAAAAAATCATTACACTATTAAAAACAAAAACCAACACAAGGGTGTTTATTTCAACAGCAATAATATGGGGAACAATCATAAACTAATTACTATTACTAAACTCCTTAGACACTTTTAAACATGAATTTTAAGAATTCTTTGTTAATTTAAATTGCGAAGCTGTTGAACTCCTTTAGTTTAATTGATTGAAGAAAACTATTTACTTATCTGGAAAGGTAATTAGTATCTTTGAAGGTTTCTGGTGGATAATTGTTTTACAAAAACAGACCACTGGTGAGCTCGATAGTAGGAATAGTACAATCAGGGAAACAACTAACAAAAACTTCTTGGTACTTTCATAATTGCAAGAAATTGTAGATAATTGAGTAGTGAATCTTGACAGTTCTTATTTATTTATTATTTTTTTTATTATCGGTGTAATGTTGAGTGTATCATCGCCAGGGGCCATGCAACTACTCAATTATTCTGTTACGATTTTCCGTAACAATTCTTCCAGGTGTTACATTACAAATAATAGCGATACTACACTGTAGATAATTAAGTAACAATTCTGAAATACGTACCAAAAGCTGGTGTAATTACAACAGATTTGTAAGCGTTCGGTATTCTTTTAAAAATTACGTTTACTGTGATATCGGGATAAGGTTCTTCACAGCAAGCATATTTTTTTTCATACCTCGTTTGCTCGGCTTTAGATATTTCCCATTCTGGATTCTTTACAATCATATTTAGCTAAAACAGAACAAAAACTAAATTCATTGTTTCAACTCTTACTTTCTGGAAATTATTTATAATAAATATTGTACATACTTATTAAAACGATTTGGATGACTGTGGAAATTCAAGATAAGTATTATTTATCTTTTAATATTTATTCAGATCAAAAACGTTTAGTTTTCTCAGTAACTCTATTTGGATATTAGATTTCGACTGCTTTGACATTGGTACTTTTTTATTAAGGAAAGTGGAATTTTACGGATTTCGTGGCGAAGAGCTATAATTTCTACTCATAAAATCGATATTAATATGTTAGTTTTAATAATCAAAAATCTAGACTAACTTCTGTAAGAAACGGTGTATTACAGGGCTCTTTACTGGGGCTAGTTGTTTTTATTTTCTTTCTTATTCTAATAGAAATTTGTAAGAAGTTGAAGGTACTGATATTTTGCGAGGTTTGTTCTTTTTAGAAGTTCTCTTAAAACTGTTAACGTTTTAGTAATAGTCTAAATATTTTTTTATATAACTATACAAAATCTAATATTAATATTATAGATTTGACGTCTTCTAAATTTATATGTCAAGAAATAATTTTACTAACGTTAATATATTTGACTAATCGTTGTTTTTTAATTGCCTTGTTATTTTGTGATATGAAGGCCATTTCTAAAAAAAAAGTGTTTCATTGTAATTCCGTTTATTAGTGTTCTGTTAACGCACATCTTTCAGAATCTAATTTACTATCACTTTTGTGAGAGGTGATTCTATTTTTTCTATTTTTAAGTCATCTGTATTCAGTTTTATTGTTATACTCTATTTAATGTCTTCTTACTTGTTATTAGTTCCTTTTCTCATATTTCTATATTTTATATATACTTTCAATCTATGCAGATCTATATGTCCTTGCGGATAGTTTTAAACTATGGTCTTTTGCTTTTAAATTGTAATAAATGGCCTATAAACTTATGTATACGGTGATTAATAAATGCTATTTTTATTAATTATTAAAATTAAATACTTACATCAGCCACCGTTTCATTGTTATAAAGAAGAAGATCGACTTGGTCACCACTGTAAGTCCATGATCCAAATACTAAGTTACATTCTTGGGAATCGAATGGCCAATATCTTAAATTCATAGAACAAAGAACTGTTAATTGTACTGGAGGAACCCACAAAACTTCTCCGTTGGGATATACTAAAATGTGAGTATTTACATACTGGCTGACTGGGCTACTTACTGCGCTAAAATATAATAGTTTGTATTAAAAATATGTAGTACACTTTTTTGGAAAATATACTAACACGAATATTGTAATCAATTGGTAATCCATAATTTTTCTTATTTATTTTGATAAGAATGAGTTAATATTTTATTTATACATTCTTAAAACTATTGTCGCAATTAAAATTTCAAGTTCTCTTCTCTTAGTATGTGAAGCTCTAGTGGAAAATCCCAAAGATTGGAAAGTCCAAATTTAGAGCTATCAGAAGATGAAAATGGCGAGCCAACAAGTAAATGAGAGCAAAATTAAAGAAAAGAAAGATACAGAAGGAAAGAATACCTATGTTCATAAAAAAAGATGGAGAAAAACGGTAATGTGATGAGCAAGCAAGACAAGAAATGGAACAAGAAAGAATAGAAAAAGAAAGAAGAGAACGAGAAAGAAATAAGTATCATGGAAACTAAGATGAACGTCTACAAGGCTTGCAGGCCAATTTTAACACATTGGTGCGAGTCCAGGATACTCACAAAGAAAGAGAAAAGAAAAATAGGAGCAGCTGAGATGAAGTACCTAAGAAGGGTGAGAGGAATAATAAAATTGGATAGAATAAGGAACGAAGATACCCGTAGGGACCTGGAAATTGAATCAGTTGAACAATTTATAGAAATGAGAAAGCTTGGTTGGTGGGAACATCTACAGAGATTGAATAATTCAACACAAGTCAAGAAAGTATGGGAAGCAAGAGGGCAGAGTAAACAAGAGAGGCAGACCAAAGCAATATTGGAACAATGTAGTGGGAAAAATCATAGAAAAGAAGAATATGACCTGGGGAGAGGCAAGGGTTTTGGTACAAAACAAAAAGGACTGGAACAAGTTTATAAAGAAATAAAGAAAATACTAAGCAGTTACCCTTTACACCCTTTGGGTAGAAAGGGATTGATTATATATACATAATTTACGAGATAATTGGTTGTTTCCAGACTTTTGGTCCACTCTGTATGTGTTTCTGAGACTCTTATCATGTGAGGTATCAAGTTATGAGATATGAGTGACCGTGAGACCGTTCTGAAAAGATAAATATTATCTATTCGCATATATTAATTGTTTGTCAACTTATAGTAGTTTATAAACAGGCCAAGTGCAAGTTTTTGAGCTTATATCTACATATTAACAATTATATAGTTGCTTTTTTAAAAAATCAAAAGTATCTTTTGTGATCTAAAATTCATATTACCTGTTGTACAAATAAATATCTGGTTGCCAAATTTCATGTTCCGCAATATGAAGTACAGTAATATTGCCATAATCCGATTCATTCCACTTAAGTTTTTCGTCATTCCATACCTGTTTGTACAAGAAAAATTCGGTTATTTTTTTATTTTAATTTACTGTTTTACCACACTTCAAAAATATTTTCCGAAATAAAATTAAAAAATCAATCAATCAATAAAGTTACTATGGTGTTTCCATTTTTAATGCAAAGCGACTAACCGTTCCTTTGACGTGTTGTGTACTGAAATAGTACAAGGAGTAATTAATAATTTCACGTATAAAGCTACATGATATAAGAATTTATTTTCACGCGAACGAACCGTATACGATTAGTCACTTTGCATCAATATTGGAAACACCATAACTTTATTTAATAAGTTTTTATATTTTCCCTAAGATAACACAAGTAATTTGACAAGTGTATAACTTTGTTGTGTGGTGAATCGGAAGAGTTACTAACGTGTCGAGTATATGTAAAATTATTATTTTACACATTAAATTAATTTTATTCTTTTTCTAATGTATGTTTATTAAATTCTTTTATATATTTTATTATGTCGAATACCTTGAAGATAAATTTGTTGTAGAAAAAATGCAATAACAAGACAGTTTTTATTCCCAGAGTTGCTGTGCATTAAATCGTTGGAATTTTAAATGAAATATAGTAATTTGGAACAAGTAACAATTTTTGTTCTTGCAAAAGGGCTCCAGAATCTAAATTCACGCAACGAAAAGTCTTATTAAGAAACATTAAGAAATTTTAACATACGCTACTGTGAGCTTAAAGATTAAAACAATCAGATAAGTTAAATTACGCAAAACACCTCATTGACACCAAACACAAACCTACACTTAATAACACAATGGAAACAACAGTGGAAGTACTTTATATAAGTGACAAGAAACAAGAACTTGATTTTTTGGAGGAATATGAATTAAAGAAACACCTAAAATATCCTCAGTATACAGTATTGAATGAACAACTGAACCTGGGAAGTTCAATTATTTTAAATCATCTTTTGAACTAAATAATACTAAACAAATATATTTTTAGAAAAAGAAGAATATTGCTTAATACTGATTGGTTGTCAGGTTTATGACATGAAATTATTTATGTTTTTAAAAAGATCTGTTAAACTTCTTTCTCTATTGAAAAATGGTATTAGCAGATACCGAAACGTGAGTAGTCTTGAATATATATTAAAACGCTTTGGAAAACTGTGGAAATTCAGTATTATTTATCTTTCCATATTAAACATGCTTTAAGCTGCGAAAGTATAATTTTTATTTTGTAAAATTTAAAAACCCCAATTCTTATACATTAAAATAGAGTTAAACTGCGGCCTTATAAATGCATAATTACCATTCGAAGCCAGGAGAACACTGTTAAGGTAGATTTAAATTCATTCAACTCAATGTGTCTTATTTCTAATCCAAGTTTGACAGTTGTTTTGTTAAAGTGTTGGGTCGGTCTGGCAAATTTATCGTAATTTAGAAGCAAATCATGGCGAAGTTTGTCAGTATACGTAGCATTCCAAATTGGTTGAGGTCCCATTTCTAAACAGAAAATACTACTGTAGCTATATTTATTGGTGAAAAATATTAAATTAAAGTTGTAGTATATTAGAATTTCTGCGAAAAAAACAAATATAGAGAGAAAACTTGCAACACTGGTTTTTGACAGTATACGTACTCATAACGTTTTGACGTGCGAGTACTATTTGTGTTGGTTACAGTAAGTTGAAAATCTCATCTCGGCCAAAAAATGGAATTACATTTTCGAGCTATGATTTATTATGACTTTCGACGTGGTGTAACTGAAGAACAGTGCATCAATCAACTTAATTCAACTTTTGACGATGAAGCACCATCCGAAGCCAGTGTAAATCGTTTTTACACTGAATTCAAACGTGGCCGTAGGTAGCTCACGGACGAAGTTAAAGAAGGTCGTCCAAAATCGGTCGTTGTGCCGGAAAACATCGATGCTATGAGAAAAGTAATTGAAGAAGATCGTCATGTGACCTACATAAGATTTTACACGAACATTTGGGTGTTAGGAAGCTGTCTGCACGTTGGATTACAGATTTGTTGACAGTTACTCAAAAAATGGCTTGTGTCGATTGGTGCCGTAAAATGATTAAAAAATACAACTGTGCATCCAAAGCCTTATACAGCATCGTCACAGGTGAAGAGTTGTGGATTTATGCGTATGAGCCAGAAAGAAAAGGCCAATCGGCAGTTTGGGTGATTCAATGTGAAGAAAATCCAACAAAAGTTACTCGTTCTCGAAGTGTTTAGAAGCAAATGGTGGCGTGTTCCTTCATAAAAACCGGTCATGTGACAACTGTGGTTCTCGAAAATTAAAAGACCGTTAATTCAGCGTGATATACCATTTGCTTGCCAGAAGTTTTCGGTAAATTAAGAGAAACCAATCCAAAACGACGATTCATTTTGCATCACGACAATTCGAGCTCACACACATCAAGTGGAACAAGCGAGTATTTGGACACACAAAAGATCGAATTGATGGGTCATCCGCCTTACAGCCCCGACTTGGCACCTAATGACTTCTTCTTGTTCCCACAAATTAAAGATAAACTGCGTGGACAACGATTTTCATCGCCCGAAGAAAAGCAATAAATATATTCATGTCTTTGTTCTGAATCTACGTCGTGAGGATACTTAATCTACATTACTTCAATAATTGGTATGTTTACAATATTGCATTGTTAAGAAATGTCAATTGCCGTGGGAATAATGCTTAACAAAATACGAAATAAGATTTGAAGTCAAATTGTATAATTAACGGTTTATGGTCATATTGAACAAACTAGTACCAAAATTGTACCTGGTGTTCAAAATACACTGTAATGAAAAGCGATAGACGAACTAATAGTGATAGGTGAGTTGGTATCGTTAACATGAATGAACCTTGTAAAAAATATTCAGAAAGAGATTAACGTGAAACCGCAATAGTGTTTAATAAAAATGGATGATTTCTGATGTTCCTGAGATATATATAGTGATATCTTTTATAGTTGTTATTAGTTTGATAATATTTTTACATTTCGTTATCGTTTCAGAAATAATAAAAAATGAAATATGTAAACATATCTATAAAGACCTGGTCATAATAAAAGAGATTTATGAATAATTTTCTAAACAAATATCTAATGAATCAAATTTTTCAAATTACCAGACGCGTTAAAATTTGTAAGTAATTTAATGGATATTACTTAATAAACATAAGAATAAAGGCGACTGTACATTTTTTTTTTTCATTATGGTAATGGAGCATTAGTCGTTTGAAGTTCCATCTTCGATATAAAAAATTCATTTAAAGCAATATTTAGCCGATGAGGAAAAAAAGCTGGGATACGAAAAGTGTATTTAACAATTATAAATAAGTATTAATTAATGTTTTACAAATAATCAAGTTAGTTAGTGAATACTTGTATGAACATCTACCACTTGTTATTTTTGATTATTTAAGAATTTCTTAGCAATATAAAAACATTTCAAAATACGTTTTAGTCTTTCTTACTTGTTGTAGTGAATCCGGCATGAACATTGGAACATAAGACACATAGAAAATAGAACAAAAGATGTGATATCATATTGATATAGTTAATGTTTGCAAAGACACTATCAAACTGAAGTGTTAAACCAAGAGTTAAAAATATCTAAATTAACTTAATATGATAAATATTTCCTGTGTGGATAGTTTATCTTAAGTCTCACCCACTTCATTCAATTGAATTCAATGATTTTATTCTTTAGTTTTATTGTATTTTTAACATATATCATAAATTCTAAAATAATCGTAGATTCCATTATCAACAAGTGTGCATTTCATTTTTTCCTGGAAAGATGATAAGGACTTGCAAATTTTAAATATTTTAACATGATTATTCATAAAGGACAATAAATAATATGGCTTTTAAGTATAAGTACAACTTACATAAAAATGTGTACAAATTTGTAAACATCTGAAAACGTTTAGAGCGCGGTTATAAAAACATCAAATGACAAATGTAGTAAAATCATTTTTATTTTTAAAGGACAAAAAGGCAAAATTATTATTTGATCTGAAAATACCTTGGAATTGTATTTCAATTTTATTCGGAGGGAAAGCATATTTTATTACTTACTGTTTTACGTTTATAATGTCATTCAAAAATAATGCATTTAATCTTTAATTTAATGATTTGTCACATTAACTTCTTATGGTGGTTCCAGACGCGCAGCGCTTTATATTATTTATTTGTACATGATTTTTTGCTCTTAATTGTGTTGTTTTACAACAAGCGCCAACACGCTTCGGCAAGTGGCGGTGCGCAATCAATTTTAATATTTGAAACTTACGATAATATTCAATGGAAATATTAAACAATAAAAGTTTTTAATCATTCTGTATTTGCGACGAAAAAAATGTCATATAATGAATTAAAATCTTTAAAAATCACAAAATTTGACAATAAATAACGTGCATTAAACTAATAACCATCGAATTTATTTTCGAACTCTTGCGTTGACAAAAACATTTCGATAGAAATAAATCGAAAGTCCGCAAAACTTTAAAAAAATTATTTTATTTAAAATTCTACAAAAATATATATATATAGGGTTTTTACAAAAAGTATAGGCAGTCTTGATATTCACATTTTAAAATTAGTCCCAAATATACAGTGTGACAGGTCGTTGAAATTAGCTCGGCAAGAGGTTTATAAAAATGTAAAAATATAAGGGGTGTTCCATTTAAAAAACAAAATTTTTGTCTGGCACTGCGTTCCTGAACACACTGTATATTTGGGACTAATTTTAAAATATGAATCTCAAGACTACCTACACTTTTTAACTTCTTTAACAACGGATATATTGTACTTCGACGCACTAAAGCCTCACCCTGTATATACTAATTGCGTTGAAGGTTGAACAAGAATTGAAGTAAAGTTTAATTTTCATTAACAAGATGTTGAAATGCAATATGAGAACTTTTAGATAAAATGTTATTGTCGTCTAATTTCATTATTGTGGCATGAAACTGCTCCGTCCTTAAGATGAAAAAATAACGGAGGTATTGTTGGAGCGTTGATTTTCATCTGTTCCAGTGGAGTGGTCGATTTGTTTTTCTTGATTCATTCTCATTTTAAGACATCGATATCTAATGAAGAATAAGGCAGCTAAGATGATACAGATGATGGTCACAATCCCTAATATTGGTGTGGTCTTGCTTTTTACTTTTAATCATTTCAAAAGTTTCAGTTGGTGTTGTGCCCAACCGATCACAAAATTTTATCGCATATTTTTGCTCCACTCATTCAATAATTAATTTGTAATAAACATCAAAAAAGTTAAATCAAAGCCTCTTGAGGAAAAGTACATTAAAGATAAAGCTTTCGTGTCACATTTTTTTGTGTCATAAAATTCTAGCTCTGAAGAAGTTACAGCTACAGTCTCGTTATTTTCTGATACAACCTCGTAAAAAGTTCAATTTTAACATTATCAATTATGGACTAATTTCGCCTAAAGTAAAATAAAGTTACCTGTCAGGTTAAATGATCAAACCTAAGAAATAAGTACAGGATATACCAGAATTTTATTTTTATTATACCAGCACTAAATGGTGGTTTCTAATTTCTGTCTGATAAGATGAACTGTTTAAACTGGTTCGCTGATTAATAATTTTTTTGCAATGGGAGGAGAAATAAAATCCAGGATTCACTGAATTTTTAGTTAAAATATATTCACTTGTCAGAAAGTAAAAAATAAAAAGTTTTATAGAAATAAAAACGAATGTAATGACAAAAAATGTACAATTAGTAAACAAGGTGCAGTCACAGTTATTTTACGCCAAACCAAGTTAAAAATATAATCTCTAACTAAAAAGCTAAATTTGAACAGTATCAATTTTGGTCAATTTTAACACCCAGTGAAGTGTTTCGAAAGATATACTCTTACAAATTGATAAAAAAAAAAGTGAATTAGAGACCTGGTAACTAGAGAAGCACTGCTTCAAATCAATATTAAAAAAAACCTATTTTTTGTAGAAATAAATAGAGCAAGTACCTAAATCAGAATGTCTAGAAGCAGATGATAATAGTGAAGTAAATTTTATGAAAAAAGGGAAAACATAATCGGTAAGGAAAGTAAGAAGTTTTAAGGAAATAAAAATTACAAAAAAATCAGCAATTGTTACCTAGGTAATCGTAAAATCCCAAAATAAGTAACCTGGTCCGCCACTGAGGGACTCCCCTGTTATATCCATATTGCTACTTCGATCCTAATATATTTTGCTGAATATAAATTAATATTTCCTGCCGCTTTACAACAATACACTATTAAATAAATGGGAACAGGGACATGAATGATAAATTGTTTATATGTATGTACAAATATGAAAATTTTTGACCTGTGAACCGCAAATATTGGCGATTAGGGGTACGTCATTAAAAAATACTAATCTTTGATAGTCTTATCAATATATTTGTATAGTTAGGGCATCAAAGATTTTTATCAATTCTGTATGATATTGATAAAAAGTGATAAATCGTGTAATCATTGTGCATATTTGGTTATTGTAGAATTCATCGATATTGATTCAGGAAAATATGACAACGGTAAGCAAAGCAAATTTATTTAAATGGAGACAAATCTTGTTCCTTTCTAAATTATATCGAGTAAGATTTTCCGAACAGCGAATCTTACTTAATTATTAGTATAAAATTTATGAAACTATGTCTTATTGACTATTTCGGTAAGATCAGAAACTTCAATTAATTCAATTAAGATATGTAATTTCAATAAAAAATTAATTACAACTTTAGTCTGTAAATTTTTTTTAAAACCTATAATTACTAAATTATCGTTCTAATTTTGTAATTTCAAGTGAAATATTTTCAAATTCATCTAATCTACCTGTTTTTTCCTCAATATATGCTTTCTTTCATATATTCAAACTTTATTTTCCATAACATTTGTTATTGTTCATGTCTCACAAGTTGAAATTACGGATTTATAAATTCTGATTTTGGCTTTAATGGATTTAAGTTTTGATTTTAATATATTCAAAATTCGTCCACCACATGTAGTTCCTTTCTTAATATTATCTTGAATTTCTTCTTCAGTTTCCTCTCTTTCATTAAACACCGAGCCAAGATAATTGATGTTTTCTACCCTCTCTATATCTAGTCTTAGAGTTTCCTCGTTTCCTTTTATAAATAATTTATTTTTGTTCCCTCTTTTTGTAAATCCCATTTCCATATACTTCGTGTTAATCTTTAAATCCACTAACATGGCCTTTTTTTGAAAAGGTTTGATTACTTCACTTAAGTATGTCGCTGTGTGCTCGAGTATCACTATACAGAGTGGACCAAAAGTCTAGAAACGGCCAATTATCTCGTAAATTGCTAGTCCGAATTCTACAAAATTAGGGATAAACCTATTTTGGGATACGGAGATTCCAGGTTTGATATTTGCAATGTTACCAGATTTGCCGTTTCTCTGATATTATAAGTCACTTTGGTTTTTTTAAATACATAATCCTGTATATTCAGTCATTTTTGTAATCTTCCCAATTCAATAGTAACACCCTTCGATTTTCGATAAAACTAGTCTATGAATTTTTCAAATCCTCCAGCAGGTTTTCTATTTTTTCGTTCATGTTATTAATTTCATTTTTAATTTGCTTAAACATTTTTTTATCTCTTTCATCTTTCGCTAGACTTTTGGACATTTTGGACACTAACTAAAATAAATAAAATAGTTTTGTAAAATTTTACCCAATTTCCAAAAATGACGCACTCATATATTCGCCGTGAAAAGGGCTTTTGATGTATAACGGGTGGGATAGTTCTATTTAAGATTTTAAGTTGTTGGGGATTAGGGGGATAAACATATCGAGACCACTTGACTGTCAAAAATGTTCCCCTCTAAAATATAAATCGACGTGTCACGGCGGATTCTGAAATATTTATGAAGTATATAAGTATATAGTGCCCTGAGCATTGTAGGATGAGATGGTTTATACTGTATATAGAAAGGAATAATTTAATATTAACAAAAGATAAATTTATATATAAATTAAGGTGAATTACTTAACCCTAACTCGTTTGCTTCCCACCAATCATGAGTATTGTTACCAGAAGCGGAATTTTAAATTTGGAAAATCTTTTTCATTTTTTCTATCAACATTTAAAAAATACTATTTTCTAAATTCCGTATTTATTTATTTATATCGATATTTTATTTACAAAACATGCCAGATAATCCATATCAGTCCATATGAATTATTATTTTTTCAAGAAAAGTCTTTAATACAACCCTGTTTTAATCTTGTAATATTTTTAGCTAAAAAATAATATAAATTACATATCTCACCTTATTGTTAGACTTCATAATAATGATTAACAGTTAACTTCATAATAATACGTATGTGCAATAATGACATAAATATATAATTAAATATTAGCAGCATAATTACACATACATGCAAATTCTTTTAGAAGCCAGAGGTGGCGATTCGATCTGCAACAACAACAGATCAAGAAAGTGTGAGGCATTTTTTAAGGAAGTTTTTCTTTAGGGATGAACCTCTTAATCAATCTTTGTCATTAATAAGCGATGAGTATCCCGTAAATGACGATTTAGAAAAATTCACTTTTCAAGGATTTGGAAAAGGACTCGATTTAATTGCCGAATACGAAGGAAAACTCGTCGGAGTATGTTTAAATGGAATTACAGAGAAAGGTAATCAATGATATAGTTAATAACAGTAGTTCGTATAATATTACTAATTTTAATGTTACATACTTAAAAAAACCGAGACAGATATAGGACAATTTTAAATTATGAAATAGCATCAGTGGTCATAATTAGGGGGTAGCAAATGGAAAACGGAGAACGCACCTCTCACACCTGCTAATTATGTAAATCAGCACCTGTCAATTATGTAAATTATTAAGGCCGAACAATCATAAGTTATGCATGGAAATATTTAAAACAAGATTTATTCACTAAATACTCAAATTACTTACCGTACTATTTTCAATAGCATTTCTAAAATATTCAAACAATTGTAGTATTAAATTTAGACATTCCCCGTTATTCCCATAAAAAGATATCTAATGGAGTTAAATCGGGGGAGCGAGCTAGCCATAGAATAGAGCTCCTACGTCTTATCCAATGTCCTGGAACGGCATTATCCAAATAATTACAAACATCTAAACAGTAATGAGGTTCAATTCGCATCTTGTTGGACGTATACTTGCTGTTCCTCTATTTCATTCAAGTTTTCTTCCAGACACTGTAGGATAAGAGGATGTATTAGCTCTTTCAAAAACTGTAAGTGTTTAGGTTCTGTTAAATTTTCCTGGAAGAAGATTGAGCCCATATACTTGGTTATTAAGAATTCCAGCATTATTTCTTTGAGGATATTGTGTTTGGCCTGAGGATTATCACAAAAACGAAGCGTTAATACGGTTATAAGACTTTTTTAAGGGAAAGGCTTCATTTTTTGATTCTTGTAAAAACTTCGATTTTTGTATACTATCGAAGGAAACACTGATTACCAAAATTCTTTAAAAGTTGAATAAAATTATAATACGAAATTTAGATCGCGGTGGATACAACGACAACACTTTTTTTAGTGTTCAATATGACACCTCCACCTTCATTAATGCAGAGGTCAATTTGACGTAAAAAAATTAAATGCACCCTTCTTAAAACATCATCGTTTTTTCGTAGCACGTTCACAGCACTTTGAATTGTGTCCCACAGGAATTATTTTAATGCTCCCCATATGAAGAAGTCGCAAGGATTTAAGTTTGGACGCCGCGAGGGCCACTGAATGAGTGCTTCTTGTCCCCTAGCAATCCATCTACCAGCAAATTGTCCATTAATTAAGGGGCAAGTCTTCTACTAGTTATTATATAGCCTTAATTAATGAACTTAATAAGCAATTTGCTGGTAGATGGATTGGTAAGAGACTTGAAGCACTCATTTAGTGGCCTACGCGGCAGCCAGATTTAAATCCTTACGACTTCTTCGTATGGGGAGCGTTAAAATAATTCCTGTGGAACAAAATTCAAAGTGCTGTGAACGTACTACGAGAAAACGATGATGTTTTAAATTTTGGTCGAATCGACTTATAGTTTAAAATTTGAAAACATCATTAGTCGATTGCTGTAATAAGAGAACAAAAAAAACGTATTTTGCACCAACGGGATGGATAGCGGCAATAGCAATGCTACCTAAAATAATTGAGACTAAAATATGTTCAACATGGTTTAATTTTGTAAGACATAACAAACTTTATAGTAACATAATTTTGTTCATAGGTGCATCTCAAGAACCATTTAATTGTGTTCCTGGAAATAAATTTGAAAAAATTGTACGACTGCTAGAGCACGTAGAAAGTACCGTCGATGTGTTTAGCAGATATCCCGATATCAAAAGATATTTATCAGTTTTTATACTTTCTGTAGATACAAGTTTTAGAGGGAAAGGCATTGCCAAAAAACTCGTGGATAGAACAAAGTAAGTAAACATAAATTGATTATTAAAAAAAGAAAATATATGTTAATCCCACGAATATGTATGTAAAATGCTCTCCCAGCTACCATTACCAATTTTAACAAAATTGTTGAAAATTACACTAAAATGACGTTTATTATATTTAGTCACATAGACAGGGCGATTTTACCCTGCGCTCTACTGTAGTTTTTTTAGTCATATAGGGTAAAGCTCCCCATCTGAAGGGGTTTTAAACTCATTATTCCACCCTTTCTGGAATTTGCTACCGCGCATACAGTGAAAATTCTACCTTTACTCACATTTAGCAGTCTTTTTAAAATCGTCTTCTTATAGAATTAAAGTCGAAAAGTGCTTCCAATTTTATTTATTTATTTAAAAATGTTTACCTTACAGGATTAATATACCTGGGAGTTTATTTATAAATATGCACAATAATTAATGTTCTAATTTTCTTTTTAGCTTTCGCATAGTGTACTATTTTCTAATTTTCTTAACTATGTTAAATTATTTACTAATCTATGTTTTGCAAATCAAAATATAGTTTTTTGTGAAACAAAAATTATAAATTTTCCAACGTTCAGTTTAATAGAAAATCAGGTAGATCTACCACTATTCACAAATTTTGGTGAATTCGATTTAGCACATTTTTCTTTTCATGTTTATTTTTAGGGAACTGGCGAAAGAGAAAAACGCCGGACTTATTATGGTTGAATGTACAAGTTTTTTCTCAGCTGCTGTTTGCAAGTCCTTAGGATTTAAACAAATTTATGCTTTGAATTATGCCGACTATAAAAAGAACGGAGAGATTGTATTCAAACCAGCCTCACCCCATAATGCTGTTACTGTGTATGTGTCAAAACTATAGATGATTTATTTTAAAATTATTTATAAGTTAAGTTGTATTTTAATTTAATAAATTGTTATAATTATTTTTTTTTGTTTTGATTTCTAATATTTAACCAATTAACATCAAATTCTCGCAGTGAAAATTTTCTTTCTACAGGCTGTGTACTTTTTTTATCATTATAAGATTAATGAATGGATTATTTGTTGAAAATATGGGTATAACAAAGCGCTAGTTTTTCAAGAAAAACAACGCAAGTAAACTTTTTTATTAAAAATTTAAAAATGAAAATGTATCTCCTCATTCATTTATTTCTGAAAACACTATTAGAAATTTCTTATAAAAATCGTAATAAACATGTTTCTTTCTCATTTGGTAGTATCAGTCTTAAAATAACTAAGATACCGGGTTATGGTTTTGGTTTTGGAGATGTGTTTCTTTTTTTCATTACCTTTAAAATAAGGTGAAACTTAACAGGGGTTGCAATTTAAAAATTTTGGGATTATCACCCCTGTGTATATGAAACTTTTAAACCATGTAAAAATATAGTTGTTATGGCCCTTTAGTGATCTCCAAATTTTCAGATTTTCTTCTTCACTCGTTTGAAACTTATTGTTCCGTCCCGGGACTTTTCGGAAACCCTGTATATTAAGTAACTCAATTGAATACTCAAATTCCTAAATTACAATATAAAATTAAACTATGATCAATATTCATATCTCTAACTTACTCTTGTCTTTCGTAGGTTAAATCTCGTATTTTTTACATATTAGAAAATAATAACAGGGTGTTAAATATAAAACATTCCCACCCTTTACAGTTATATGAGAAGCTGTACCTTCATTTTTGAGGTTTTCATTTATGGATATGGATAATACATATTTTTAAAGCCAATTGATTCCCTTATGATTGATTAAATAATCATTATAAAAATCGAAAATTTTAATTTGTTCAAAATACGTTAAGAATATAAAAGGTTAATTATTAAAAATAGACAAATACCTTTCACTGTTTTTTAAAAATATTGCTACATATAAAATAGAAATACTTATCATTTTCGTTTAATATCGTGATAAGTAATAAGGAAAAATAGCAACAGTAAATACAAAAAAAAAACTTAGGAATAAATAAATATTATTGAACCACAAAATTGGCCAATTGTCTATCAATTGTAGATTATTCAGTTACAAATTGTATGAAATGCAATAATGTAAATAGTTTTTCTCAAAATTGCATGATGGAGCTAATAAAATTTTAATTTAATGTCAGAATTTGTACAGAATGATAGCCAGAACGAATGTCACAAACTTTTGAAAATTTATTTTTACTCATTGATTGTTTCTACCCTTTATTTATTTGTTGTTGACGTTGAACGTCTCCTCCGAAAGACGGCATATCTCCACTATATGATTGCTCTCTAAAATAGTGATACACTCAGTGAAGGTCCCTGTGGTGTACCGTTATTTTGAGTAAGTAACTAAGATATGTTTTCTTTTGATTATAGATAGAAGCTTTTATCATGAAACACTTTTATAAAAATAAAAAAGTTGAACTATTTTGGTAACCATCACTCTATGTTCCAATAGTTATGGCTCATCCTGTACATACCCGAAACTTATTTATTTATTGATTTGTTATGTCAAATAGAGATTTTATGCGTGTATTCAACGGTAGGAATTTTTTAACAAATTCGAAAAATTACAAGATTGAATTAAAAGTAATTGGATTACATTTAGTAAGGATATAAAAATGTACCGTGTGTTGTATTCAATAGCAAATTTTTTGACGATTTTCAATATAACTGTTACTTATTGAATGTCTTCGGTTTCAAAATAAAGTGGTGTTAATAAAAAATTCGGATACTCTTAACGCATGCTTATTAATTGTTATGTTTATAATAATTTTTCACCACTGTTAAAATTTTGATAGAAGAAGAAAATTGTACTTAAATAGATTAATTATTTAATTAATTAATTATTTAATTAATTAATCAGTAATGTGTATACCAAAATAGAAAAACATCTGACCCTGGGCATAAAAAATATTTTGATTGCAGCAATATAGCTAAATAAATAAATTTTATATTTACTTAATAATATAAATAGTACTAACTTATTAATTCGTACTTTTAATTTTTGCTTAATATTGTGAGGAGTTAAGCAGTGAAAATGGAAACAGTAAGTACAAAAAAACACTTTTTGAATAAATAAATATTATTGAATCGAATATTGGACTAATTATATTAGAATTGTAGATAATTTACTTATAAGTTTTATGAAATGCAATAATGTAAATAGATTTTTCAAAATTGCATGTTAGAGCTATTCCAATTGTAATAATAATGTCAGAATTAATACAGGATACATATCTTAGAATATTTGTAAAATCAATTTATATAGTAAATTTGTCTAAAGCTTGTAAATTGTACCTTAAATTTCTACTTATCGTGTCCCTACAGTTTTTAATCCCCAAATGGTTTTCACTTCCCGACTTGCTCCAACTACACCAAACGTGTAATTATTACACTTAAAACCCACGAAGGGGAACCTCTAATATTTAAAAAAACACAACTCTAATACGACCGAATTCTAATTAAAGTTATTACCAAAATAATGAATCCCTGCCATCAGACTGATATTTTTTTTCAATTTTTCTCTTTGACTAACCCTCCGTAAAAAAATGCGCAATATTCTCCCCATTTGTTTGACATTAGCTCGATTGTCTAATGATTAATTTGTAAGGTCACAATCGCATATTTTTGGTATGGACTTTTTGTTTTGACTATGTACCAAAGTTCCTTAAACAATTGTATTTGGATATATTTATTATAAAACCGTTTGCGTCTCTATCATTTTCAAATTTCAACACAAATTGTGTAAATTTTTTGCTTATACAATTTTCAATATGGTATGGGGGGCTATTGCTATTGGAAGTAGTTCACTTTTGGAATTCATTAGAGCTAACATAATCGCTACATCCAGGAGGTCATAGAACCCCATATTGTACCTTATGTTCAGACCATCCTCAAGCAGCACATTCCAACAAGTCTACGCACGACCTCATGTTGCTAAGGCTTCTTTGGCTCATTTTGAAATCAATCAAGTTGCTTTGTTGCCTTGGCCACCGAGATCTCCCGATCTGTCACCCATCGAGCACGTCTGGGATATTATTGGAAGAAGATTTCTCGATTTACCCCACCCTCCACAACCCCTAGCGGTTCTGCAGCACGAGTTACACATAACATGGGATGAGATACCTCAGGAGGATATCGATCACCTCATTAAAAGTATGCCCAGACGTGTTAAGACATCGTGGTGGCGCAACACATCAAGAAGTTAATAATTTAATTTTTATCAAATTTTGATAATTTACTTGTCTAACTCAAATATACTTGTATACCAAAAATTGTTCAATTAAATTAATTATTACTGGGTGTTCTTCTTTCTATGTCACTTAGTAAATTTTTAATAATTACCTACTAGAATAATCCTAGAAATGTATTATTCTCTTTTTTAGAACTCTGATGTTACAATAAGAGTGGGATCTGCAGCAGATCAGGAATCAATCATACTTTTTTTACGTAAATTCTTCTTCAGAGATGAACCTTTGAGCGAATGTTTAAAATTAGCCACCGACAAAAATCCGATATGTGAAAATTGGGAGAGATTTACTTTACAGACATGTACCAGTCATCTTAACATCATCGCGGAACACGAAGGGAACATTATTGGAGTATGTTTAAATGTGCTTACCGAAAAAGGTATTATTACTAAACTTTTCTGTTACTGGATACTAATAAATTATGAGTAAACAAAAGAGTTTTTTAGAACTTGCCACACTTTAAACTAATTAGCAACTTTTTTTTATACAAGATGGAGTTAATACATAAAAAACAGTTATGGGTAATAACTAAAGCTGTATATTTCATCGTATTATTTTCCTCTTTTTAAAATTGAGGACTGGGGAAACAGAAGGGAAGGGATTGACATAATGATATATTGGAAAAGTTTGTATTTGTGATCGGTGGTTTGAGGACGTTTCGGCAAAATCACACTTGCTACCTTCAGTTCTTCGGTAACTACCTGCTTCTGCTTCTTGTGTTCTTTATTTCGATTCATGGGTTATATACCTTTTCCATATTTTGCATGTTGCACTTGGTTGGTTGTACTTGCATAGCTCTAATTATTCTTATTTTAGATGTTTAATGTGTGCCAGTATTTTGGTGCTTTCAAAATTTATTGTATTTGCTTTATTTCAAATGCTTACATTATCAGTTTAGAATATAGTTTAGATTTTTTGTTTGGAGATTTTGTTGGTGGTATGTTTGAAGTAGCAGAGAAAGCTTTAACGATTGGTGTTCTGTTTTGCTGTATAGTTTTTGTTGATTTGGTTTGAGTGCTTTGTATATATAACTATTTTATTAAAGTGTCTTGTGTATTTTTGCCAATATTTTGGTTTATCTTTTTAGTATTTTCAGTATTTCTGAACAGGCGACTAGTGTTTTTACTACTGGTTGTAATTGTTGTGTATGATGGTTATTAAATATTTTGTTTATATAACGAAGCCCAGGATGATACTTTTTTAAGAAATGTTTCTTGTTTCGTTGTGATTTCTAGGACCAAGACCTGTATTGTGTCTTGCCTGGATGATTTCTGGACAACCAATGTTTAATCTTGAAGAGATTCAACATTTCAAAAAAATTACAGGATAAAGGATGATTGCACTTCCATGTAATATTACACAAACCTCGATTTGGAAAATTAGATAACTGCTACTTTACAGTACTTCAGCAGCAGCAAATTATGTTCTCCTGAAGGTACTTTAATCTATCTACATATTTGTTATAATATATTCGTAACATATATTTGCTTTATGTTAATAAGATTAATAATTATCTCTACTGGCCTAAATAATATGGCATTCGAACAGATATGAAAGCTTTACATTGAGGATTTCTTTAAACTTGATCTAGTTCACGGTTTTAATCATTTCAATTATTTTTTCATTGAATCATATTTCCTAAGATCTTTCCTCACTTTGAAAACCGTCAAAAGCTTTTTCCAAATTAATGGTTTGTGACTAGTGTTATTTATAGGTGCTATTAGTATTCTAACAGATATCCTCTTAAGTTGATCTGTGCACAAAAAGTGTATCTCATAAAGTAATTATTACTGTAAATAAATATGTTTTTATTTCTAGGTTCAACACCGGAAAAATTCATTTGTACTGATAACAAGTTTCAAAAATTGATCCAATTCTTGGAAGACATTGAGAAACAAGCTGATTATTTCGGTAAATATCCTGGTATTGAAAGGTTATTAACCGTGTTGATACTTTCTGTTGATCCAGGGTATAGAAGAAAAGGAATCGGAAAAAAACTTGTAGAAAGAGCACGGTAAGAAAAATATTGGAATATTCTGATAATGAATGAATATTTAAATTAATTTAAGGGCTGAGATAAACAGTTGAGCTCATCTATAAGCTTAAAATATTCGACAGTTTCTCGACTTAAAAATTGAAATTCAATTATACAGGGTTGGGATAACATATGGAACCAAGTAAAGGTCTTTAAAACGAAACGGGCAATATTTATGAAATTTTGTAGGTAAGTGCAATGGGGTAAAATTCAGCTGATATACATTTTATTGTTAATAATATCGTCCGTTTGGTTTGAAAGATATTTACTTGATTCCAAACTTTATCCCAACCCTGTATACATAATTGAATTTTATTTTAATTAAGTGAAACAACACATTAAAGGAAATAGTAATATTTTGTCTGTAATAGCCTAGAGCCTCGCAGTTGGATCTGCCATTCCCCAGTTCCCTCCCTCTCCTAGAAACCTTTTGACCTTTATATGAAAGTACACCCAGGTCCTCAACTTCTATCGGCTTGATTTGTTTTTTTAGCTTTAGCTTTTTAGCATATAGGGACAAGTGCTTTTGGAGTCTGCAGTGACCTGTTGTAGGGCACAGTTGTCTAAATTGAACAAGTTTCACTTTTGAAAATTAATTTAATTCTCAGTACTACTTTTAGTACAGGTCAACTCGAAAACAATATTTTACTCATTTCCTTCTAGGTAATAAAATACTAATGATTAAACTTATACAGCAAACAGAATTATAAAACATACGAAAGTCGATCAATAGTGTTCATATTAGGAATTTTCAAAATTTTTTTCATGTATCAACTTAATCTACTTTAAGGTGGATACATTTTTCTCAATTTTCTTACTACTCATACTTCTTGTTGTACACCGTGAACACCTTTCTGATACTTAATTCACTTTCTACCCATAGGGTGTAAGAGGTAACTGCTTAGTATTTTCTTTATTTCTTTATAAACTTGTTCCAGTCCTTTTTGTTTTGTGCCAAAACCCTTGCCTCTCACCACGTCTTATTCTTCTTTTCTATGATTTTTCCCACTACATTGTTCCAATATTGCTTTGGTCTGCCTTTCCTTCGTTTACTCTGCCCTCTTGCCTCCCATATTTTCTTGACTTGTGTTGAATTATTCAATCTCTGTAGATGTTCCCACCAACCAAGCTTTCTCATTTCTATAAATAGTTCAACTAGTACACTCTATTTGCTTTTTCTATTCTGCGACTTATTTTTATTTCCTGCTTTCCTGCCTCTTCTAACACTACTCCTAAATATTGGAAATTACTAACCTGCTCAATCTTTTCATCATCTCTTGTAATTTCTAGGTATTTCCTTTGCCATGATATTACCATTACCTTTGTTTTCGCTTTGTTCATTTTCATGCCATTCTCTAATAATACTTGATTCCATACTTTTAAGTTTGCTCTCAGGTCTTTTTCACTCCCAGTTATTATCGCCACATCGTCTGCAAATGCACATTCATTCATATCGATTCTTTCCAAATTTTTGTATCCAATGTGTAAAATGTGTAAAGGCTTGGTTTTCCTCTCGGTTTCTTTTATTATTTTGTCCATGTAGATAATGAACAGTAATGGGCTTAAACTCCCTCTCTGTCTAACTCCCTCTTTTGTGGTGAATTCATGTGACATGAGTTTTTACTTATTACTTTGTTTCTACTTAGTTTGTACATACATTTTATAATTCTTATTAACTTCGAATTTATATCTCTATCCTTCAGACATTTCCAAATTTTCTTCCTAGTTATTCTGTCGAATGCTTTTTCCATGTCCATGAATGCCACATATATGTCTTTTCCTGTAGCTAGGGCTTTATCTGTGATCTCTTTATCGAAAATACATGATCCTTTAGTTGTTATAGTTTTTTAATTTTTATTTAGGAAATTAGCAAAGGAACACAAAGCTGGAATAATCGCCGTTGAATGCACTAGTACTTATACTGCCTTGGCCTCCAGGTCATTAGGCTTTGACGAAATTTTCTCGATGGATTACACAGACTATAAAAAGAATGGAAAAATTGTTTTTAATCCTTTACCTTCCCATAAAACTTGTAAAATATACATATCAAAAATACTTTAGAAAAATAGTCAAGTGTTTATGTATAGCTTTGTCAAATACAATAAAGGATATTAAAGTGTATTTATTGTTTTTCTTTTGATTTTAACCAGGTCGACATGTTCACGCATATCCAGAAATATTGAAATATATCGAAAAGCACACTATATTAAGACAAAATTTAATATTAAATATTATACACACATCGAAAAAAAAACATACTCTTTTAACTATAATTAAATAGCGAATTAAATCTTAAAAAAAATATTACAAGTCCAAAATAATCCGATAAAAATATAACTACATGTATAGTGTGAGGGCTAATTACTAACTAACATAGATATATATATATATATATATATATATATAACTAACTGTTTCCTTCTTATTAGATGTCGGTACAATTCTGTACCATCAGCAAGAAGTTACAAAGAATCAGCATTCTTTATATAATATTACTTATAGAGGGTGATATAATTAGGGTCTCAATGCGTGAGAAATGAGTCCGATTAACAAATATCAATAAATGTGATAAACTGCATAAAACGTATAACCAGGTGCAGTTAAATGTGTTTAAGTGAGCGTTAAGATTGTTTTCTAATGTGAATTTGCTACTGAAACTGCTACCCATTTATAGAATTAACCTTCATCATAACAGAGAAATATGTTATAATTTTTCCAAATATCGTAAACAGGGTTTTACAGTTATAAAAAAAACAGCAGCAGTAAATCTGGTTCAGTCGTTTGTACGTGATTAGCCAAATTCAGTCTTGACAGTTTTTCTTCGGAAAATACAGGGAAATTTTCTTGTAGTTAAAAGTATAAATAAAGCGATCAATTTTTGAGATTCCGAAGTTATCCAGTCACAGACGAAAATCACGAGAATCGGTCAACCTAAAAAATAATTTGTATTAATTATTTATATGAAATATAACCAAATGAAGAAATATGTGGGATAATTAAAAAATACTCGCCTTGATAATAAACAAATGCTGTATAAACACATCTGAGTATTCTACAACTTCTGTTAATGTGATTTATATTCAAGGTTGGCAGTTATGAGTTACTTAATCAGTTTTGAGCATTTGAATACCGTCATTCGAATTCTTGAAGACATAATCGAACTAATTAAAAAAAATCGAACTACCGATTAATATTCTTTTTTTTAAATGACATATTTATATACCGGTTTTCTGTAGAAGGAGTTTGAAATTTTTTGTTGAATTCGTTGTTGGCTAAATCGTAATATTTTTAGGACCTGGAAGAAAATATTGAGAAGATAAAACAATACATTTTAAAGTATCTGCCCAGGGAAAGAAAACAAATGGAAAAAAACGTTAAAAATGTATGAATAGTAAATACTTTCTTGCTACCTTAAAATAAATTCCGTTTTAACATTAAGGGTAATCAGTGGAATTATCTTTTGTATTGCAATTTTACAGAAATGTAACAATAAACACAAGATTAATAAAAATAAATACGAACTATGAAAATGGAAAATCTGTGAAATTGTTTATCAACATAAATCAGCAAAAGACATTAGTTACACTCTATAAATACTCGACAGAAAATGGATTTTAATATATGTGATATAATATAATTCACAGACATCTGCAGCTATTCCTATATTCTACAGTTTGCCCAAAGAACTGATAAATTGCCAGAGTTTAAACATCTTTAAACGTAAGTTAACATTGTTTTTAGTACATTTCTTCTATAAAATTCAGGTATTCTATAATTTGTGATACCTTGTAATTGGATACCTTTAGTGGATATTTTTTTATTAGATATTAGATAAAGTGTATGTGTATGTTTATGTCAGTTTTTCATATGAATATGATAAAATATAAATTATTTTGTTGATATTTAATTACCAGTATCCAGGAATTTTCCAATAATTTATTACAGAAAAGTTTAAGAAATGAGTTAATTTCGTCATTATTTATTGGTAAGTTTTAATTAATGTTTTTGCATAACAAATTGTTTAACTATTTTAAAAGCATACTTACAGCCTAATGTAAAACATATTCTTTTAATTATTGATAACAAAAACATTCTGATAATTTTCTAATTTTGCATATTCTTAAGGTTTATAAGAATCAACAAAATTTTAAATTCATTTGCGTTTATTTAATTATTACACCCATGACATACTTATTAGTAGTTGTTAAATTGTAGTTTTTGTGGACAATATCCCCTTTCAATTCTCTTATTCCTGAAAAGATTTAGATTTGAATTTATATGATTGATGATGCCAAAAGCTTTACTTCACTAGGCAATTTCAATTAGTCACATTACAAAATATCAGAGAGCTCCAAAAGGAAGTTATGGGTGAATTAAAATAAAAACGAAATGTCATCTGAGGCTGACATCAGAAAGTAACAGCAGTTTTCGATTAGGATAAATAAATGCACCACATGAGACTTTTAAGAATATTTCTTTTTTGTAAATTAACCGTTTCAGGGTTACTAGTACAATTTATTGTTATTCATGGTTTTCTAAAGTATTTTAGTTGATTGTATAATTTTTACATCTAATTTCAAAAAATTGCAAAATTTGAAAAAGTAGTATTTACCCACACAACTCTGTCAGAACTTACAAAAAAAAATAGAAAATGCAATTAGGTACATTTTTAAAGTTTTATTTTATAATAACATTCCACTCAACATTTACATTACAGAGTTTACTGTATTATTTGGAATTTTATTTTGCTATTTAATACTAAAATTTAAAAATTGTCACTAAAGTTCCTACACAGCAATATCTGAAACAAAAAAAAATTATTAGAAAAACCACTTCAAAAGTCTACAGTTATTTTTTGACCAATACCATTTTTTACATTTGAGAATCGGAAAAGAATTTTGCAACAGAGTATCAAACAACATTCTTTCTAATTATTTTATTTATTTGACATCTATTTCATCTACCTAAAACTTGCTGCACATATTTTTATATGTGGATGTAAGTTTTTTAGATCATGGATGTAAAACTGTTGTTTTGACACTTAAGAAATAGTTATAGAAAAAATGTTTCTTGCAAGTCTTATACAAGTATTAAGCTAAAAAAATTAATCCTTATCCTGCCATTTTTTATATGATTACTAGAAGTGACTCGAGTACAATGGATCGAAAAGTACTCTACTCGAATACAAGGTTACAGGATCGATGCAGAGAACAAGTACATAAAATCTCTTGGTTCTCGGGTCTCGGGTAACGAATTACGAACTTATGAGTGGAATCGACTTTTTATATTTTGAAAATATTTTGGGATAAAGTCTGACACAATGTTGCCATATATGTTATTAAAAAAAATAGAATATCTCTATTTATGTCTATTACCTGGCAGAACTTTTTCTGATATATGCTGTAACTGTGTCTAAATATAGGTACAATAAAATATATAAAAAAGTCCTGCTTTAATAACTTCGTAATTATTTTATGATCGACCTGACAAACAAAGACCAAAAATGATTTCTTTTTTATATTAATTCATATTTGCCTTTGTTTTTCATATATTAAATTAAATCAAGAATTTACTTGCAGCTAGCATCAAAAAATATTTTATATAAATCATCAATGAATTAATTAAAATAAATATATTTGATAGATCTTCCATACAAAACCATGTAAAATGAACTTTGTTCATTTTAGTTGTGGATTTCCCCCACTATGAAAACTAGAAATTATTAAATCTGGATTTGACTTCATATTGAAAGCCTCTTTTTACTTTTGTCACCTCAATGTCCGATTTTTTTTAGTCTACCAAGTGCTATAAATACCATCTATAAGTGACTGAATTGAATTAATAATAACCTTCTTGGGAGCAACCACTACTAGCTGATTTAAATCAGTCAGTCAGTCAGTCCTACGATATCATGGGATATAAGAAAGAATACTTACTGTTCCTAATTTTGCATTGTTGCATCGCTTCATTAAAACCTTGACACAATGTCAAATCAGATTGAGATTGTGCACACTCCAAAAATTGTTTAATTTCCCATCCACAGGGACCAGACTCTCCTCCAGCTTGAGATGGATATTGTTGTTGGGGTGCTACTTGTTGTGGGGCCTGTTGAGCTGGTGCATCACTTGAACCTCCTCCACTGAATAACCCTAAAATTCAGTACCCTTTTATTAGATTTTGTCAACTAAAATAAAATTGAATGTGCAATTCGATATGAAAAGGCAAGAAGCAATTCAATATAATATAAAAGAGCCTGTTTTTTTGGCAGTGTTTAATAGTGTACCTGTCATTGCATGTCCTACAGTGTGTCCAATAGCTGAACCTACTGCAACACCACCAGCTGTAGCTGCCATCTGTCCAAATAATCCGGGGCCTTGCGATGGTGCTGGTGCTACGGGAGCAGCTTGTACTGGGGCTGGAGGCGCCGGAGCCGGTGCCCTAGCGGGAAGATTGTGTGACCTTCTAAAAAATATATATGTATCAAAAACGTACAGAAAATGTATTTCGTCACAAGAGATCTAAAGATTCTGTAGTAAAATGATATATGACGTATATTAGAGGTTACGAAATTATTAAATATGGATGCTACTCTTATAACGTGGTTATACTTTCTTACCTTAAAGGTGATGGAGATGCAGCTCTTCCTCGTCGTGGCATTTTATTGGGATATATATTAAGTATTTTTAATAACAATGCGTTATATAAAGTTTTGTTAATTAACTGACAATTCCGCTTTTAGTTCGCTCTTATTTTAACTACGACTTCGTAATTTCGGATATCAAACTGATGTAAGTCACAATTTGACGTAGGAAGTATCATGTGACCCATCTAGACTATTCTGAAAATGGCTAAGTTGCCGACAACATTTCAACGTTGAAGAGTAACTCTAATATGAGATTAGGTTTAACATATTTAAACAACATTTTTAAACATACTTTAATGCGATACATGTATTATATATCAAAACAATTCAAATTTGTAAACACTAACTTTGTTATAAAAAATAATCTAAATGATATTATCGGGATGCCGGCGTAGCATACATTGCTATTCTAGAATTTTCTTTAAATGTTATAAATAGAAAATATAGAACGTGATTTCTTTGTCATGTGCGAATAATTTTTAACAAATAAGACCGCTTAAAGTTCAATGTTTTTAAATTATTCTTGTCATTATCATCTTTTTTCTTTTTCAGAAAATATAAAGGGCCTCGTCATTTGTCATTCACAGACAATCACTGGGGACACTTGAGTGAGTAAATACCAGGGTGTTACTATATTCGACCGACAACGCTTTACCCCAGAGAGCTCTCGTTAATTGATGAATTTTGATATGGGAACATAAACCCTTAAAGGGCTTAGTTTCCGAGATACAGGGTGTTAAAAGTTTGAAATCAAAATTAAAAATTTGTCATAAATCAGAAACGCCTCCAAATATTTTTTTCAAATTTGGTGACCAATATGCTCTTTAAGAAAGTAATATTTTGACATAAACTGACTTTTGAAAAATTTAAACAGTGGCGCGCTTTCAGGGTTTGTGGCAACTTTTATCCCCCTATCTTTTACGCCACTGGAACAAATATTTTTTTAATTTTTTTAAATTTTCTGTTCATTTTTAGGTAAAAAAGTAATAACCTTTTATGGAGCTAAAATGAACGGTATTGTAGATATTTGCTTCTAAACAAAAGTCTGCAAGTACTTAGATAATTCACAAATTATGATTTGTTGTGTAATTTGCCCGTCGGCGTTTTGCTAAACAAGTAAGTATTTGCTTTTAATCCATACTATTAATTCGATTTCGAATAATAACTAAGCGTTAGGCGTTAGTTGAAAAAAGAATACATGCTATTTCTGAGATTTTCTGAGAACTTGATAAAAGTAAAAATCACAATAACGCAAAAGCTATCAAAATTAAATTCAAACAAATGTATTAGATACATCAATAACAAAATTGACAAAATTACAATAGTTGTTCAAACTGTCGGCCGTTTACTTGTAAGCACGTTCTACACCTTGAATTCTCGCTATTAGATCTTCTTCGGTTTCAACGATGGTTTCGTACACTAAGGAGTTCATGTAGCCCCAGATACAAAAATCGATAGGGTTTAAGTCGGGTGACCTTGGAGGCCAACATTGGGGTCCACCCCGACCAATCCATTTTTCTCTAAATCGTCTGTTTAGGAAATTCCTAACACTTGCAGTAAAATGAACAGATGCCCCATCGTGCTGAAACCACATGTGTTGTCTAATATTTAACGGTATATTTTCCAACAATTCATCTAACACTTCTTCCAGAAACCGCGTATAAATATCTCCATTTAATATATTTGGAAAAAGGTAAGGCCCGATTAAACAATCCCCAACCATACCCACCCACACATTCACCGAAAATTTATGCTGAAATCCACGTTCACGAACAGAGTGTGGATTTTCTTCGTCCAAAACGTGACTGTTTCTGGAATTAAAAATGCCTTCCCTGGTAAATTTGGCCTCGTCTGTATACAATAAATAATTTGGGAAATTTCGATTTTCACGACACTTTTGTACATACCAGTTTGAAAATTCCATACGTACCGGAAAATCTCTAGGTTCTAATGCTTGAACCCTGGTGAATTTGTAAGGACGCAATATTTGTTCTTTTAAAACTTTCCATACAGTATTATTGTCCACTCTTAATGCATGGCCTAGAGTTCGAGTACTTAAAGATGGCCTTTCAGAAATATTATTTAATATTGCCTCTTCCAGACTCACAGTCCTTGTTGTTCGTGGCTTTCCAGCATTATTTCTATTAATTGACAAGTTTCCAGTTTCTCTCAGTCTTCTTTCAATACTTCCAAATGTAGAATGATGTGGAATTCGACGATTGCGGAATCTTTGTTGGTATAAACGAGCTGCCATTCTATCATTTTTTCGAGCTTCCCCATAGATCATTAACATATCGGTCAATTCTTCAAATGAAAAGTTCATTTTGTAACAACAAAATTAATTTAAAAACTAGTTTAAAACTGTATTGTTTAATCTACCAAGATCTTGTCAAATACACGAACTATTAAAAATTTGACACGTGCCTGCTAGATCAGAATTTAGAAATATTGAGTCGTTACAAATTATCTAAGTACTTGCAGACTTTTGTTCAGAATCAAATATCTACAACACCGTTCATTTTAGCTCCATAAAAGGTTATTACTTTTTTACCTAAAAATGAACAGAAAATTTAAAAAAATTAAAAAAAAATATTTGTTCCAGTGGCGTAAAAGATAGGGGGGATAAAAGTTGCCACAAACCCTGAGAGCGCGCCACTGGTTAAATTTTTCAAAAGTCAGTTTATGTCAAAATATTACTTTCTTAAAGGGCATATTGGTCACCAAATTTGAAAAAAATATTTGAAGGCGTTTCTGATTTATGACAAATTTTTAATTTTGATTTCAAACTTTTAACACCCTGTATCTCGGAAACTAAGCCCTTTAAGGGTTTATGTTCCCATATCAAAATTCATCAATTAACGAGAGCTCTCTGGGGTAAAGCGTTGTCGGTCGAATATAGTAACACCCTGTATATATTTTTTTATAGTACTTTATTTAGCAATCAGAATGTTACAAAATTCTATAAGTAAATGCATGGTTAGGTTAATATCCATTGATATTACTTATATATAAATTTTAATTTAAACTAGATCAAATGGCCACAGTTTTTTTAGTCTTTTGTTATTTAGTGGTTCCAGTAGCTGTTCCATAAGTGAATTTGGGCGTGTTGCCACAGCTTCGTGGTGTTTGGCAGCCTCCTCATGGATGAGTTCCACAACTGTCGGTACATGGAGATCTTCGTGTAGCGTGTGGTTTGTTACGTCCCAAGGGGCATCTGCAATTTGTCGTAGTACCTTCGACTTGCTTCTTTGTATGATTGCTAAGTTTGACTTGGAGGCGCAGCCCCATAGTTCCAATCCATATGTCCAGATGGGTTTGATGACAAGTTTGTAGATTAGTACTTTGTTTTCTATTGACACTCTTGATTTTCTTCCTATTAACCATTGTAATTCTCTTGCTTTGATTTCTACTTGTTTTTTCTTTTTGATAATGTGTTGTTTCCATGTTAGTTTACTGTCAATGTGAAGGCCCAAGTATTTTGTGGTATTTGTACGTTATTTATTGAGACTCGAGGACATAATTCTTTCCGGAGAGTAAATGTAACGTGTGCTGACTTATTTTCGTTTACTTTTATTTTCCACTTCTTTAACCATTCTTCTAGTGTTTTAGATGGTTTTGTGTATTGTATGTTGCGATTTGAGGGTTTTCGTGGCTAGACAAAATTGCTGTGCCATCGGCGAATTTCCCAATAGTGGTGTTTTGTGTCAATAGTAAATCTAATGTGAACACGACATATAGGAGTGGCCCCAGAATACTTCTCTGTGGAACTCCTAAATTGATTGGGATACAGTCTGATTTCTATTCATTTGCCTTTGTTCGGAACGTTCTTTCACTCAAGTACGATTTTAATAGCTGGAAGTAAGCTGGAGGTAGGGTGCGTTTTATTTTATGAACTAGTCCAGGGTGCCACACCTTGTCAAACGCTTGGCTGATGTCAACTACAGTTTGTACTACTGTTTGTTTTCTAGTGCTTTATTAATGGTTTGCGTGATACGGTGGACTTGCTGAACTGTGGAGTGCTTCTGGGGGAATCCAAACTGGTGATCTGGGATCCAATATTTTGGTGGTAGGTCTTCATTTATTCTATGTTATACCAGTCGTTCAAACAATTTCGAGAGAATAGGAAGTAAACTTATTGGTCGATAAGAAGAAACTTCTTTAGGTTCTTTACCCAGTTTATGAATCATTATAATTTGTGCAACTTTGAGATACTTTGGCCAGTATCCAGTTCTTAGAATAGCATTATAGATGTAAGTTAACAGTACTATTCCTTTTCTTGGTAGTTCTTTCATCATTTTTGCCGTTATAAGGTCAATTCCAGGTGACTACTTAGGATTAAGCAATTTTATTTCTTCAGTGATTTCTTTTGGCGTTAAGAGTTTAAGAGGAGTATATCGTATTCTATTTCTCGGTCTATTTCATTGTCTAGTGGTTGAAAAACTGAAGCCAGGTGTTCTGCAAATAATCTGGCTTTTTCAGAGTCACTTTTCGCCCATGGTTCGTTTGGTTTTTCCTTATTGGTGGTGAAGGAAACTTACGTTTTTTTGAGTTTCTGATTGGTGAAAATATATAATAAAGAAAGGCACCTTTTTAAATTTTTTTATATGTAGTATTATTTGCTTGTGTGCGCGGTTTACAAAACATTTTTTTGTAATTTTACATCATACATGGAAAAGAATAAAACGTCGGATTATTTAGGTGTAGAGAATACATACCTATGACCTATGTGAAAATTTTGTTTTTATGTTGATTTTTAAATGTAGAAATTATTGAAGCAAATAAATTCCAATGAAGCGGCGTGGATAAAAATATTTAAAAAAGTATCAGAAACAAAAAAATACAAGTTTTTCAAAAGAAATTCTCTATAATTAATAACATTAATATTTTAGTAACATGATCTGACTTTTAGTAGTGACATATATTTATATATTTTGCAAACATTATTTAAAACCTTTTAGTGGGTATACTTTTCCTTTTCAGCATTTTATTCTCCAAATTCCTTAGATTCAGGCTTGTTAATAGTGCTATGGGAAATCTCATTACAATATAAATATATTATACAGAGAAGTTCAACGAGGAATCCTTGAAAATTGTAGTATTCAACACGAATTCTAGTTGCAAAAGGTGAACGTAATACTAACATTGTAGATTTGTTAACTGATCAAACAAATTTCTTAAATTCAACATTCCATAAGAAATATACAAAAATTGAGTTACTTAGGAAAAGAAAAAGGCAACGAAAAAAGAAACAAACGACATTAAATTTTCATACATTGAAGTCCTATTCTAAGTGTAGGTACAAATGTTAAAAAAGTAGAGAACAAGAAAGGAAATATACTCGAACTTTTTCACTTGATCATTCAGAAAAAAAGTACGTTCGTCCGAAAAACAAATATTTTTCAGTAGATTGGGTGATCTATTAATCTATTCTGACTTTATTTCACAAAATTACAATCTTCGATCAGGGTCATCTTCATACAATTCTCGAAGTATTTGCAATTTACAGGGATGCAACTTATGTACTTTTGTTACCTTGTGTATTGAGCCAATTCATATTCCAGTTTGGTTTGAAACTTTTCTAATGGAAGTAGTTGGATCTGCCGTTACCGTTATCTCAATATGAGCTGCCTCATCTAAAACTCTAGGATTATTGTGTTTAGCATTGTCTACAGATCCAGATTTGTTACAATTTGTTACAATTCCGAATTTGACGGAACCCAAACGATTTAAATAGATTTCAATCTGTTAGTGAATCTCTGTTAACAAAATTTTATAATAGAACTGATCCAGTAGATTTTCAAAACGTTTATTTATTTAATTCGGTAATTTCAAATAATAAATGCGATGAAAAAACAATAGTAAACATTCAGGTTGTTCTACATGGCAAATCATTTTGCAGATTAATGAATCCCTCAGAACTTTTACGACATCTCTTTATATATTGAATCTTTTATGTAGTTTCGTAAAGATTCATGGGTAAACTTAACCCTCCAGGAGTATATTTGCAACGATATTAACCTCCGAAAAACCACTTTCAATGAAATCCAACTAGTAGAACTGAAAACTACATTTACTCGTCTACAAATATCCATCAATGTATGCAAAAAACAGACGCATTAAACCAATGACTCAGGTATCACCAAAAAATTTTACAATTCGACTTAAATGAATTAATAAACATCAATGGCAGTTGTTTAGCTCCTGAAAGTAGCCAAATACAAACTTAGAAACCACCTAAAGCTGGACAGCCATCCTAATTTACTACTACAGCCACTCACCCAAGAACCAAACAACAGAAGACTGAAACGAAGCTGGCCATTTGATCTCAAATCAAGTGCAAGAGACCTTTTCACTGGAGAAGTCTTATCAGGACATTCCTAAGATCAACTTATAGGTCTTAAAGCCAACAGAATAGCTCATAGAAAATGTATTTCTGATTGCTGTTAATTGTACAAAAATAAAAAAAAAGCGGTTCTATAGAGAGGAAGAGGAGATGGGGTTCCAATATTAGCGAAGCTCTGTATGTCAATGTTAATTTTAATCTCTTTGTCTGTTTGCTAATAGTTAACTAATGAATATAAAACTGATTTTAATAAGCAAATTAAACAAACATGTAGTATAAATAGATTTATTTCATTTAAAGTACAAACATTAGAATCACAGATATCTCTTAATTTTTAATAAGCCCCAGGGAGTTGGCGATTTGCCTACATTTAAACGTCACTTCCTCCTGCACCAAGCTAAAACACATGGCAACAACAATGAGTCCCAAGAAGATGTAAACACAACATGCAAGCAACTGCAGTTGGGCGTAAACGTCTGTTGTTGGCGGTAAACTGTCACCGATGCCGATCGTAGACAAAGCTATGAAACAGAAGTAGATGGCATCCAGGAAGCTCCTGCTGCTCGTTGTGGAGAAAGCAAACGCTCCCGCACAAATATACGAAACGAAGATTATAAGAACGAGAAGTGCAGGCACTGACGGTGACGGTGATAAAATTGGGGCCGGGGATCTTTCGTGTTCAGGTGTCCGCCATATTAACGGCATTCGAGAGGGTGTATGGTGTGCACATCTGAAAATAAGTAGAAAAGTTATTTAAATAAATAATTAATACGAGTATTTAAAATGAAATTTTATATTTGGTTTAATATGTGTAAGTGTATGTATTCTTCATCTGATTGTATACTCCACAGGGTACTGTCAGCAGATCAGTCAGGATAAACGTATCGTAACTTCTTCATTCTAGAATTTAAACTAAATTCCTTCAGCAAACTGGACACTTTTTTCATACAGAGTGGGCCACAGAAAACAGTCCACCCCGATATTTGGCAGTATTCATCAGATTTTCAGGAAATGCTGAAACACGTCAATTTTTGTTCTAAGAGGGACACATTTTTACGATACATCTGCCATTTGTCAACCCCCTACCTTCCCCAACCTCTTAATTTTAAATAGGGAATATATTAAGGCATATGATCATCCACAATTTTTTTTCGATATTTACAGACTTTGCAAAAAAATAATCTTAAATAATTTAAAGTGCAACACCTCTTAAAAATGAAACGCTACGTCTATGTTTTGCTAATGTTTTAATTGTTTCTTTCACAAAAGTAAATCAAAACAAATTTAACGAATACTGCCAAATATCGGGGTGGACTGTTATCTGTGGCCCAGTTTGTATACCTAAAATGGTACAAAAACCTTGGGTCTAGCAAGGCTCAGTAATAGGTCTGCATCTATATAGCTAAACATACTAACGCAAAGTGGAGGAGTAGACAAGTTGCTTAGGATGAAACTGCACTCTTCTCTAGGACGGTACGCCATAGTCTTCTACATGAAACTGTTTGATATTTCGAAATTGTTCAAGAAAATATCCAAAGAAATTACAGCAATCAGCAAATCTGGATCAGTATTGGCATATCTATATGCTCTAGCACCTATTAAGGTCATCCTCAGGTTAGTTCCTGTATTGCCTCGGTTTCCAGATACTATTGGCTCAAGCAATTTGGTGTGGATACTAGAAAAATGAATACCATGAGTAATAAGTGGGTAATACACTTGACGAAGAAAGTTCAGAAGAAATATTCACAGGACCCAACTGGTGCTTGGGGTATGTAATAAGCTCTATCTGAAGACTTATCACGATCAGCCAATCCAGGATCGGCTTACAAGTCTGGCTGAGGCAAACTAAGATTCTTATAAAAGGGCATCACAATGAGACAACTCAGTCCCTGCTACCACTGAGCAAAACGGGTGTATTAGGAAATATTTGCGTAAACTCGTGGCATTGATTTGATCTCATTAGCCCTAATAAGCGGTAGGCACAAATGGATTGTAAAAAGCGAATATTTTAGTTCCTGTAAATGTAGAGTATTATTGATCTCCACTCTGCTATACTTTGTAGCTGTCGGTAAACGAATATGTGCTAATAAACATAAAATAAATTGATAATTAAAAATTAGTAAGTTCAACTTTAAACTAATTAATTTGCACAACAAAATCAAAATTAATACCACAAATCACTTTTTAATAAACTTAACAGACAACTAATTTCGGCTATAGTGCCATCTTTAGATCTAAAAACATTAATTTAACAATAATCAGTAAAGTGACGAGTTATAGAAAGATACATAAAATGTGATTGGCAAAAGAGGAAGGAGTGTTAGAAATGTCAGTGTTGAAGTATTTATTAATATAGAAATAATGTTCTTTCAAAGGACACTCCATTCAGTTATGGATAACCTTCATCCTAATAATAAATTTTCGATTGTTTGTTATAGAAATTGGTTCGTGAACCTACATTATTTGATCAATATCATCAGTATCGTTAGGTTCCTCCACGTCTGTTGCTACTGCAATGCCCACAATGGAAGAGTTCATGTTCCTCATAGGGACCGCATGGTGCGAATGTGTTGGACAAACGGAAATAGAAGATTCAGCCAGTGTTTGTCTTATTGATCCTTGTCTACAACGCCCTCTTGTGTGACTGGCTCGTACTGTGGCTAGTAAAGACCGTTTTGGTATTTCAGCTTGATCGATGTACTGGGTTTGATGGTTAGGTTGAAAGTTGACATGGTTCGGTGTATTGTGAACAGAAGAAGTTTGGATTGATGCAGAATCTGAAACATTGTTAAAATATTAAATCTAAATATGTAGATGGAGTAAATATACTGTATATATAATATCAGATTTATGGTAAATAAGCTTGCTCAGGTAATGTTTGCTCTCTCCTGTAAATTTCCTTTCCTTACTCTTGCTTTTGCTTGAAATGTCCTTCACCTCTTCGAGGAGTCATTTGATACTTTCGTAGCTACTGTAACTACTTGAAACTTATCAAATACTACAAGGTTTACTTTAAGGTAATGTGAAGTTGATATTTGGATTTGTCCAGTAGAGTTCTTGGTTATAGAATCCGGGCCAGAAATTACATGCTTGATATTAAAAAGTAGGTTTATAAGTTATTATACAGACTTACCTTCGTGAGATTTGCAGAACTGCCTTCCGGATGGGCTAGACGGTGCTTTATGGTAGCCAACAGACGGGCTTTTGACAATAGCTTTATTTGTTTGGCAGCACAAACGAGAATAACTCTTTTTGGCACCAGACGCTAAAAGGCTGCCTAGGGCGGACAGAAGTAACAACATGAGGGGAACACCTACTATTGCATACAACATGGTTGCCACCTTTCCGAGGGCAGTTTTTGGAGAAAGTTTTCCATATCCTATAACAAGGTACATAATAAAAAAAAATAGAAAGAGACAACAATTTGCGTTACAAGTTTTGTGGGCGACTTGCTATAAATTATTATGTAGTACATTTAGACAAATTTAAAATTATATTGGAAAAAACATCAAGCAGTGTCCAGATCAATAGAGAACTAACGGAATAATTTGAAATAGGAAGAGGTCTAATTTTTAATGTAACACTAGAAAAAATAGCTAGAGATAGCAAAAGTTAACAGAGAGGGCACAATATTGCACAAAAGTCACCAACTCATAAGTTATGCCGACGATTTAGCCATACTCTCAAGAACCTTGAAAGAACTGGGAGAAATTACAAGCGAATTAACAGAGACAGCACAAAAAGTAGGCTTAAGGATTAACGAAGATAAGACCAAATTAATGAAAATAGAATAGCGAACAATAGAGGACAAACTAATAATAAAGATAAAAAATAAAAGCGTAGAATTATAGTATATGAACTTGTATATCTGGGATCGAAATTTAGCGATAAAATAGAAGAGGAAAATAAAATAAACATGAGCATTCTAAAGGCCAACAAAAGTATAAAAAAGGTTGGAGAGGAAAATAGTCAGAAAAATCTTAGAAGGAAACAAAGCAGGGGAAGGATATATAAGAAGAACAAACGACAAAATATACTCTTTGTTCAAAGATGCGAACATCGACATCGTAATACATGCCAGAAGAATTTAGTAGATTGGACATATTGAAAGAAGAGAAACCAATAGAATAACAAAAAGTATAGCATGGGTAGAACCTATATACAAAAAAAAAGAGGACGACCTAGAATAAGATGGAGGGAGGCAGTGGAAACGGAACTAAAGGAAAAAGACATAACGAATTGGAGGAAAAGCAAAAGAGAGGAAGGCATGGAAGGGTATTACCAAGCTCTGTTAATGTTCAAAACCTTACTTTTATAACTTAGTACTGTCTCATGAACTGCATATTTATCAACCAATTTTTTTCATTAACACAAGTGACTAAATCAAATGTCCGCCCGCTGCAACGAAAATACGAACGAACCAAAAATTTTGTAAACGCTGCGATCATGCCGTTTCAATTTTAAATCGTATAGAAACTTAACTTACCCACAGTTGTAAGTATGGTAACAGAGTATAATAATGCTTCTCCAAAATTCCAATGTGAAATATCAGAACTTGATGAACTGTCGAGCCTCTTGAATTCAACTACAGCCTTCTCGAACTTTCTAAGTTGTTCTGTAACTAACTTGGTCCAATTTTTCTCATACAGTACATTTAAGCGTTCTGCAACAAAATGAGATTGCAAAATTACACACTGAGAAAATACAATTTTATTTATATTGAAATAGAAGTAAGGTAAATTTTCAGAATATACCAGACAATAGTTTTTTATTAATAAATATATTTTAATAAAAGTTGGGTCACATTTGGGTGGCGTATTCGTTTTTTTGATAAAAAAATCTCTGGTTGACATTTTATAAACGTTTACCAGATATTTTTGAAATTACTTTTTTCAATATAAAAACCTTTTTTGTGGATTTTTGATTATGAAAAAATATCGTAGTGTGTATATATACGGGGTGAGTCACCGTAGACGCGAAGGTACATAACTCTAAAACGGTATATTTGAAGGAAATTTTGTAAGAGTGCTTTTTTATAACTATTCAAAAAAGCCATAATTCGAAATTAGTATCACTTATACAGGTTGTGCCAAAAAATATATGTATCAATATTATGTTTTTTTAAATCGTTGAAATCAGCTCGGCCAGAGTTTTACAAGAATGTAAAAATATACAGAGTATTCCATTTAAAAAATATAACAACATATATTTATTGATTTCAAAGAAAATACGTTATTGGCAGATTTTATCGCTACCATGTATATATATGTATACTCGTATATATACATAGATTGAATGTAAATTTTACTAATATCCAGAATCTGGTCGGCACTATATTTCTAATATTCTAATTATATCAATCATTACACGCCTAAAGATTTGTTCAAATTTATTACCAAATTTGAAATAAGCATAAGAAGGAACTGAAGCAAATCCTATAATTATTTTAATTTTCCCTCGCTTTTTTTGTTATCTAAATAACTATATATTTTGACGAGAATACAATTACATTTTTCTTGAACAATTCATCTAAACAGCTGCAAAAATTCACTTGTTCTTTGAATTATTTGTAGAAAGCATTCTTAGTGTAATCGTAAATGCTAGACTAAAGTGTAGAGGGCGCCTCAGGCCTGTATTGTAAAGCCAAATTGGAAATTTTCCACTTTTTAACGTTCCTTGTTCAAGAATTATGGTTAGTGGAAATCATTTAAGTAGGTCCACAAAATGTTTTGTCAAGAAGAATTGTGCTATAACCATATTTTTTTATAGCTATTTCATATTTTTGAAGAAATGATTTTGTTTAAGTATAATAAATAATACACTACTCTAAAAAAAAATGAAAGTATATACCCTTAAACGCATTAAAATATTAGTTAGTTATTAGTATTAAGGGATTAAAAACTTGTTTCATGCAAGGGCGTCGTTGGGTTCGTTAACATAGTATCTTTATTCTTCCTCGGTATCGAAAGAAAAGGGAGATTATAGGATTAGAGTCTAAATTATTAAATCAATTAGTGTTTTCTTAGATAATATAAAATAATTTTCAATTATACTTGGTACTCATGTCCTTCGATAGTTAAATGCAGCGCCGTTTTGCGGCCCAGAAATCGGTACATTTTAGATATTAATTTGGCAACCCCGCTCCCCGGTCACTCCGTGGTTCAAGTTCTTTGTTAAAGCACAATATTTATTGAAAGAACTTATAAATAATTTAGTCGGTTGTTCGACATTGTTGCCCTATATTTGTTTTCTATATATGACATCCTGGAGAAAGAGCTCTCCGCTTCACAGCTAGTGAAAAGTTCAAAAAATCTTTGAGATAGTAAAGCACGACGAGTTTCTTTGCATAAATTTTGGATACACTCAAGGAGTGGCCCACAGGGTCCAACTGTCTTAGGACAATTGGGGTTTTCATCACGACAACTTCTAAGCCGGAGAAAGCGGATGTCCGGTTCAAATTAACCAAGTGAATTTAAAATGGGCGCAATTTAAAAAAACTCCTATCAGTTGTAACAACCGTGAGAGATTCAGCAAATCAATAGATTTATTTATATTAATTACCCTACTCTATCAGTAGAACAGGAATAAAAAAAATAAGGATTTTCTACAAGACGGCGATTATAAAATTTAACCTATTTGAGATAACTATAGAAAATTTCTAGAATTTTATGACAGGATTTGATGTCTGATGTTTTATCAAATAATTTAAGGGCAAATCTGGCTATTACTAATTGAAAACTTGAGAACTTACTTATAAACGTCTCTAAAGATACAAATAACTTAGATTTCGGTACCTTGATAGTCCGAGTTTTTCAAAGGTTATAATTTTTACCAAATTAATTTTCCCTAAGTTGATGCGGAAAAAATGTCCATATATAAAAACAATCCATGTATATAAAAAATTCATGTATACAAAAAAAACCCTAAAAGAGAGGGGTTTTCTATCGTTTGTCTGTTAACCCTACAGGAGACAAAAATCTGTAGGGAGTTAATATCTGGTAGGTTTCCCTTCGGTGATGGTTTGCTCAAGTGATTGAAGAATTTGAAATCTCACTTAGAATCCTCGTAAATCAACAACAGAATCCATTAGTCTCCGAATTTGATTAGTACCAAAATGTAATCCTGCACAATCTCGCAGAAGGCTCAACAGGACCTTTCCAAAAAAAATTCTGGCACAAAACGTGTATGAAAACATCAGGTATAAAGATTTATTTGCAACCGGCTAATACTAAAATACAATTTGGTTTTTTAGATGAAAATTTAACGTTGCAATTTCACTGCAAGACTCTAGCTTAGACTGTAGTAAGTATAATTTTAACTGAATGCACTCATTCACCAAATGTTCGTCTACGCCATCTGGATAATAATAATATTACTTACATTTTCCAGATCTATGTTTTCGATATTATTGTGTTGCAAATACATTAGAAATTCGTATTTCTTAGTATACTTTTTCTATTTAAATCCATATTCAGCTTGATTGGTAATCTAACTATTTTTTCTTTGTATTTGCTAAAAGCATTGAATGGAACTGATGATAGAAGTGAGAAGAAATATTATAACATTACTTATAAAAACACTAAGAAAACTGAAAATTTAAAAAAGTGATATTTATATTTTTGCAAATTAAATTATTATTGTATTTGGTCATAGACAGCCATTCTCACAAATTAATGGAAATACATATTTGATGGTCTAAAAAGCCGAAAGCACTCGACCAATTTAACTCTTACATGTTCCCTTTAATATACAAATATTCAATTCTATCGTTTCTTATTAGTTTGCTGTTTGTTTTTTTTTTTCAGTAAATTTATCTAGATTTAAATATTCCACAATTGATTTTCTAGTTTTTTACATTTGCGTTATCACAGCATCCCACTGGAAAATGATGAATTATTTTAGAAATTGAATTAAAGTGCTACGCCACTGAATGTTTACAAATTTCATTGTTAATTTTGGCATAAAGTTGCATGTTAACTGCCATGTTAAAATCTGATAAAGTGTTATGGAACTGTTTATTTACATTTGCGGAGTACATAAATATAGTTAGTTCCTTGTCGAAGCACGATATACGTTATATCTATGCATGCCAGTGGTATAATAAAATAAAAATTAGAATGAAATAGGAATGAATTTCCGTTTACACTTTCCCTAATAATTTATTATTATGAAAGTTGATGTCATAATTAAGTTAGTTTTTGTTGATTTTCTATATGCAATATGTACATGGTGTCCCAATAAGAATGGCTCTCGGCTATATCTTAGAAACCGTTTGTAGTACAGCTTCGGGAAAAAAAAATTTATAACATAAGTGGCCTTGAGAAAAACCTGGAAATTATTTTCAAGTTTATATGTCCACTCCTAGAGGGCGCAGTTGAATAAATAAAAAGTAGATATTTCACAAATTTTGCCTAATTAAGAGTCATTTGATACGATCGACAGCAAGCATTTTACTATAACTCAATAGTAGTTTATTTCAGTTGATATTGGCGATTTTGGTAAAAATAGAGGTGGTGGAATTTTCGAAACCTCTAATATGGGAAGAAGATTTGAAAGAAACTTAATGAATGTGCCTGAGCCATAACATCTCCCAGGACAAAATGAACCTTCTCCTCATGTCATAATTGGAGACAAATATTTTGCACTGAAACCATATTTGTTAAGGCCTTTTCCATACAAGCAAAGTAAAACAGATGTTTTCAAGGACAATTATAATGTAAGACTCTGGAGGGCAAGAAGAGTGGTAGAAAATGTTTTCGGTATATTAGCACAAAAATGGCGTATATTCTATAGACCAATGAAAACAAAAGTCGATACTACCATTCTTATTGTGAAAACTGCATGTATCTTACATAATTTCTTACGAATAAAAAACTATAATCATGAACTCATCGAACTTTTAGACCCAGCAGAACCTGAACTTAGAGCTTTTCCGAATTTTGATAATGATCCAAGGGAGGCAGCATTTTCTGTACGAGACAAATTTGCCACTTTTTTAATTCGGGTCTATGAACAAGAATTTTTTGTTTTTCATCATACTTGCATTACATCTCTTTTAACAAAGTTCAGGTAACCCTAAAAATGTTAATGATATTCAAGCGCCTCATCCACCTCTATCATTCTTTCAGTAAAAAAAACCTTTGAAACATTCCCTCGGGAGTCGAATGGTCTCAAGATGGTTCACGAGCTGTCTGAAAGCCAGGAATAATTTGGATGTTCAACAGGTCCTGTAAATATTTATACGCGGTTGTGTCCGCGGCTAGCATGTAAATTTCTGTTTCAAGATTAGGTTTCAGTAAAGACCCCCGTTTTACCTGAGCGATCCAGAGAATATTAATTTTATTATACGTACATAATAATTTACTTGGAAGCTGTTCATTTAAATATTCCTATTAATTAGTGAAACCTGAGTACAGTTATAGAAGTCGGGAACGAGAAGTACATCCTGTTTCACTATATACGCAACATTCTTGAACCAAAACACTTGTTGTTTCCACCATAATTAATTAAATTTGTAATTAAGATGTATACAACGTAGTGACAGGGATTGCCATGAAACTATAGTTATTTATTTTTATTATTGATATGCTTTCAAATATGTCCAAGAACTTTTTGTTAGATTCTATGACCACATTTTAAATAATCTACGCGTTTATAATGGGACTTAGATAGATGGGTTTTTACTTGGATTTATATATAACACTTGCAACTTACTAGATTTGTTTGATAACAAATATAGAGGAATTACAAGTAGAATTTAAAAATAAGTCCAATATTTTTTAAGGTTTGATGGAATCTGAGCAGTTGTGGTAAGCACGAAACCTTGATCCTAAGAGGTTCGTTAAAAAGTAATTATTATTATTATTATTTATAGATTCTATGAATTCGGGACTTTTAATATAAACATAGAAAGAAAAATATGAATTGGTCTGCACTCCATGTAGAATTACATCCGAATTACTCTTTAGATTTTCTTTGCTTAAGGTGGATCAATTCACGTTCTTCATTTATATTTTTTCACTGATCTTTCTAAATTTTCTCCTACTTTCACCTTCCAACTTGTTATTTCGGGTCTGGTAAGACCCTCCTCTACCATTTTTAACAATTTTGATCACGGCCTGTCAAGTCTTCTTCAGCACTCTGGGTTCCATTTCATTATGTTGTAGGTTATTGCTTTCTCTCGTGTGTGTTCTAGCCATTTAACTCAATTTAAATTTTATTCGTTATAATACATCTTCTCATTTTTAAAGATCCCAGTATTGTTCTCATCATCTTTCTGTTATTCTTAATTTTTCATTTTCCTGCTTTGTTATCGTCGTCGTTTCAGCTGAGTACATCATTTATTAGAGCTTTGTTTTTGAGTATTTTCAGGTTAGAATAATATTAAATTAGTAACTACTACTTTTTCTTCTAGTTTCGTGTTACTGTCTTCTGTATTATTAATCACGACTTCCCAACTGTTTATATTTTTTAACTACTTCGAATTCGCATGCACTGATTTTTACTCCTTTATTTTGACATGCTTTTCCAAACCTCATTATCTCATATCATTATACCTCGGGAACTTAAACTACCCCATTGTATATTCCGCATTGTATACTCTAGTGACAGAATGAATAATGTTCTTGACAATAAATCCCTGCCTTATTCTTTTGTTAATCAAGAATTCGTCCAGTTTCTCCATTCTGTATCAGTATAATAATCTTTGTTTCATCCATAGTCATTTTGATTAAACTTCTTGACTCTGCTTAAAGTCGATCACGAGTCTTTCTATGTCCAATTTGTGATCATGCGCTTTCTCCATTATCTGTATTGCGTCTGCTCTTGATCGACCCTAACTGGATCCGCATTGATATTGTCCTAGTATATCTTACCAATCTTTTTTGGATTCTTGTCGACATTATTTTATCTGTGATATTTAATAGTGTGATTCCTTTATAGTTTTTGGAGTCTTGTTGATCTCCTTTTTTATTTTCTGTGACTATTTGGCCAGCTTCCCATTTTTCTAGCATCCCTTTCTGGTTGCATATTTTCTTAATCAGATTGTATATTCTTTCGTGTAGTGCCCTTCCTCCATACTTTATTTAGCTCTATGTTGATTCCGTCTTTCCCTAGTGTTTTCCCATTTCGTCTCTTCTACTTCTTTGTTCTTTGTCTTTATCTGCGTTTGGTTAGTAGTTCTCTGAAATTATCTTCCCCCTATTTGTCTTTACTGGTTTCTTCTTCCATCAGTTTTCCTTCCTTGTTCCTTTGGTTTAGATGTCGGTCAATTCGTTTACTTTTTTTTAAAGAAACTCTTTGTGTTTTTCTTCAATCTTTCTTTTTCTATTTCACTGATTTTCTTATCAATTCTTTTTAATTCCTTCTAATTAATTTGTTACTTTGTTCCGTATTTGTTTTAATCTTCCATGTTATTAGTGTTGCTTTATTTTTTCTTTATACTATATCTAATTATTTGTTTCTTTTTGCAATTTTTTTCTCGCCTAACTGTGTTTGCGCCCTTATGTCCAGCATTTCTTTATGTTATTTCATTTTGACTAAATTTACGGTTTCTGATTAGAAATTTTGTATTTGTGCTGCGTATTCCTTGCTTGTTTTATCGTTTTTGAAGAATTTGTTCGACATAATATGAATATAACTAAATTAACTTTTAAGAAAGAAAATATACACTGTGTTCATTGTGGTACATAACATGTTCTTTAAATTTAATTTTTATAGATCTCGTTCGTTCGAGTTTAAAACGAAAATTATACTCTTTTCACTACAAAAGTCGATGATGCACATCATTAATGAGTAATATGAGTATAATAATTAATAAACCAAACTACCCCATTATTTTTTAGGATTAATATAGAGTTGTAGATCCTGTTCTAGAAATTATTCTGTTGAAAAATGAAATAAGAATAAATAAATAGTTCGAAATATATTTTTGCTTACATGTCTATAATTGTAGGGACACATTATTATTACAAATTTAAAATAATTATTTCATTTACACATTTTTAACATTATATACTTATGTATAACTAAAAATCAAATTCCACATGATTATTTGATGTGTGGTATTTTTAGTCTTTCTAAATAATTATTTCGTAGTATGAAATATTATAAATACGAATTTATAAATGAGTGATTCTATATTAATGAAATTTACACAATAGAAATTACAACATAATCACAATGTTTTTTTGTACTGGGGTTAAACAGTCTCTAAGTGTAGACATTCGAAAAGCAATTAAAAAATTATGTTTTATATACATACATTTAAACAATGAAACGAAGACTTACATTTTTCAATTATTCTATCGATTTTTCCTACTTTTCTGTCGATTAGACAACGCTGTACGGCTGTAACGGAGCAAATGTAATTACGTGCAATATGCCGTGCATTGGTTGTTGTAGCAAAAATTATTATGTAATTACATTGTCAATAATTTAATCGTCGACTTGGCTATATTGGAATATCAATATTGTGATTAAAACAATCATCAACTTAACTTGTGAATTAATTTGCAACTCTCTACCGAGTTGTGGGTAACATGGGTTTCTCATATTGGAGAAGCGTGGTATTTCATAACTTTTCCCTGAATTATCACAATTAATTAGCTGGTCTATTAGATCTATCAAAATAAATTTAATAGACGATGCACTTAGAAAATGTCAACTATAAACTATAAACGTTTTACTACAATTGAAAAGAATCTGATGGAATTTGCTTTCAGTAGCCGTTTATCGCATAATTTAGTATGAGACTAGATAGACACTAACAGTTTATTTACCAATAATATACACATAACCCAGCTTAGAGATGACTTTGAAGGTATAATTAATAAAAAACACATTTGACAAATTGCACTCAAAATATTGTTTTAAACAGCTGTAGGAAGCTAGCTTAAAAATCGACTTATAATTCAAGTGCATCTCTCGTGTGATCTAAACCACTGATATCCTTATAAAACAGTTTATAGTTTTCAATTGGCAAAAGGAATTTGTCGAATGTTTACTTAGTTATTTCAGTAATTTAAAATTCAAACAGATTTAGAATAAAAATTAGTTTTCAAAGTCATTCTTTACGCTTATTTCTACATAATATTTCTATTCAGATTTTATTAGTTTTCAGTACATGTTACAATAGTAAAATTTAAGTTTAAGTAGCTGAACTCCATGTAAATTATTTGTTACATCAGTGTATTTTAAAAAATTTTCCATTTCCACTTCTGTGTATACGCTATCTTTTTTTTACGATGTTCTTCAAGTTTATTTTCATTTTTACTATGGACTGAACGCTGTCCTCTTTAACATGCGACGCAATCCATGTTGACAACGATCTGGAAGCTTTTCATCCTTACTAACTTCTGGACCTTCACCATAACCACACAACCAAGGCTCTAAACGCCAATTCTACCCCATTGTCTCATCTAATAGATACTGCACACAATTTCGACCATAAAAGATGTATAGTATACCGTACAAATAATAAGTTCTTCTTGAACAATTTAGAAAACTAGAAATTTGTTGAGACGTGAAACATAATAACGATATTTGCTTAAATGCACAATTACAAGTGAAGCAACACCTACGTTCTTTAGGTTAATTTAGTTTTCCATTTAAGAATATTATTTATTACCTATTTATTTAATCGCTCAATAGTTTTTTACAAGCTACACCAATATCTTTTTTTGTAAGTGCCTGTTTTCTTTAATAATACAGTATAGCTAGCAGCTGATTAATTGCACATGCCTGATATTAATCAACCAATACGATCACAAGGACCATTATGCTACTGCTCAGCATAAAAGTCTGCCAACCTGTATAAAAGCAGCTAAGTACAATAAATTAATGAGTAACGCGACGCTACTAAAATTTAATTTGGTCATGAATTGATTAACTTTTCGCTAAAATGTACTCAAGAATGATGGTGTTAAAGATAAATTGGTTGTAAGATACATTAGTTAAAGGAGGACCATAATCATCAAAAATTTATAAGGTGTTTTCGAATTAGGTAAAAATATTTCTGCTAGGACGGCGATCAGAAATTCATTTTTTAATGATATTTTAAAAAAATATTATGCACCTATATCGACTAATAAAAAACTAATTTGATTACTGGGAACGGCAATCTTCAAACAAAAACGAAAGAATCCAACTTCAAATTCTGTTTCGTATTCTAATAGTATTTAATTTCCAAATAACATGAACTACGAATATTCCAAAATTAAATTTCTTAACCAATCAACAGCTGTTATTTATCATACGACTTCTTTGATTTTGACTGTATTATATACTGCTTGAATACATAAGGTGAAACACCTGGAAAAGTTCTTTATTTTTAAAAACTATATGAAAATAATTACTGGTTATACATTATTTATCATCGTTATCATAATTATTATTTTCTTTGGTCCACACTATTAGTCGGGTCACGAAGCAAAATAATGAATCTTAATTCTAGACTTTTATCTATCATAATAAACTTACGACAGCATTTAAGATTTACTAACTGCTTTATTATTTGAACAAAGAAAAATGTTTTAAGAATAACAACTGATACGTATCACGTTATATTAAAGGAAGCATGCAAGCAGAAATAAAATGAATAACTTTTTTAGAATTTAGTTACCGCCAATTTTAGTTTCATAAGCTAGACTTTCAGTTAGAATTAAATATGTCAAAAGATGCAAGGTTGTCAGTTATTTTTCAGGAAACTAAATTCTAAATATTCCTCGGGATATAAAAAAGACAAAGTATATAGACATGGGTAGAAATGAATGAGAAAGAATGGAATAATAAATACGTTGACACAGAACTCAAGAAAGTGACAGGGACGATTCACAAACCATAGATTTGGAACTGGAATAAGAGTTTATGCATCATAGACTAAATATCCGAATCCTTGGATTATAGTATATTCTAAGCATTAATTAATGCTAGTCGGAAACGTGTTCAGTTCACAAAAAGAAAAATATCCTAGCTGACGTCAAAACACTAAGTTCTAGGGTAATCAACTCGAAGAAATTCTTATCTTACATAATAAAATAGTACATAAATTGCTGACACATTGCTTGTCACAAATAAACTTGACATTTTTCAGGTTTTTTTCGATAGTAACAGTCTGGTTAATCAATATAAGCAATATGGCCTGATTGCTTATAAAGGAAGCATTCCTTTTATCAGTGGATAAGAAGATTCTATGAGAATTATTCTCGAAAGAGATAACTAGCGACGTTGAAGTTCGTAGTTATTGGTATGTGGAACAATATAGACTTGTGTTCTGAAAGAAAGAATATGAATATATTCATCTTCTCGGATTCCAGCTTTTAAGAAACCGTAGTCTTCGAGAGCTGTTCAAATTAAGTCGTGAAGAATAGAAGGGCACACATTAGAAATCAAATCCCTCTTTGCTGGCGTTACTAACTGCCTTATTGGTAGATCCAGATCGCTAATATGGATAATGGAATTGTTTTTACTTAAATGGTTTATTAGGTCAGTGTTACTTAAATATATGCAGACTCTGTTGTTTGACATTCTAGAGACAAAAGTGATGAATTTAGAATAATCGAGCAGTTGTAGGTTATCTACTGTGGGAAAAACTATTGCTTGCTTTTTCTTTGGAAAGGAAGGTTTTGGAAATGATTTAGCGGCGGAAACCTATGAACCAGGGGAGGCAACATTATTTTTTAAAGTTGGGTTGTTATTTACTATGGGAGAATTCATTGTGTTGCCCTTGTAGTCAAAAGCAACAGATATGTAAGAGTTTAAAGATTTGGTTTATTAACAAGAAAGAAGAAGAAGATTACAACCACGTTTCATTTTTATTCCAGGAAAACGTGATTCGTTGACAGATTTTAACTTAGTGGTTTAAATACATTTTTATTTCCACATAGAACATCAAAAAACACATGTAAGTACCTAATACGGGTTTTGCTCTTCTATCATCTATAAACCATAAAGGAAAATAAGATTTATCGAAGTGATAAAGAGCGGGTTATTTCAAGTTTATTGCAATGCTCAATTCAGACCTGTGTGATGTAATTTTATCACTTCGCTTTATGCCTCCAAATGGGTTATTTGATCATAAAAGAAATTTATTGCATTTGAAATGTTTTGAGAACTATGATTATCTGCTTAAAATATTTTAATTACAATACACAAAATGTATTCGTCTTCAACTAGTCATTCATAAATTCGCTACATTTACATGCAAAACTTAAGGTGTACGTGAGATAAACAGATTCGCACATAATCAATTTTATATTCTTACCCATAGGCATAGGAGTCTCAAGACCTGGGAAATTTATCTGTAAAAGTTTATTTATTGACTTATATATCTTGTTTTAGTGGTTGTATTTAAGTTATTCCAAATAAAAATGCGTATGTGATTTTGTGCTTGTTTAGCTTCCAATTTGACAGATTGTCGCAATTTATGATATTAGATCTGGACTGAATAGAATGCTTGTAAAAATCAGATGTTTAGTAATAGAAATATCAAATACCCGAACATGTATTACTATTGCTATTTGATGTAATTAAAAAATAGTTAAACGTGAGGTACTGGACGAATATATGATTCGGGAATACCAGATGTATCAGGTATTTTAATTAATAAAGGGATTTCTCTCCAAAATGTGCTACTAGTTCTGTGATTCTTAATTATGTGGGCAATATACTATCAACAGCGTTAGTTGAGTCTGTATAATAAATATATAATTGCGATCTCTCCTAGATATATGTTAAGGGAATGTTTTGATCAACCCTAACTCTCGTATTGCCAACAGAACAGATCTTTTTAGAAACCATATTTCTGTTCAGTTATACAGGTGAGGAGAAGCTACTAACAAAAGATAATGCAGCTCCAATTTTATGTTGGTTATTTTGATTGTTTCTACCATGTCAGACCAAAGAATATTGGTGAAACAATTGTTACAAGAATATTTTAAGTATTTTAGATTTTAAATAAGTATGCATATTTTATCTTTTACATATATGTTGGTTATACCCGATTTAAAACTAGGGAATTTATTTGACATTTTTCAATTATTGGAAAAATGCCATTTTCAAAGGAACTTTGTAATATAAGGGGGACGTGGAAGCATTTTTATCAGACTAGCTAGAAGGACCGAGTTCAACAATTTACACATGAAGAATTACGAAGCAAGCACAAATGACAGCCAGATTTGTTCTTCTTCAAAATGGTTTCAATGTTAGTTCGGTTGATCCCAGACACAGATGCTAATTGGCTTGTACTTAACGTAGGATCAAGATGAACATATCCCAAAACTGCAACTGCACTAGCTGTATGAACTACAGACGGTCTATTTCCAGTATCTTGAAATTTTTTCACTAACTCTAGAACATACTTCCTACTGACCTGTTTATCTTGATATTTTTCATTAAATATCTGAGCCGTTACATTTGCACACTTATTGGTCATAAAATAAAGCGAAATGATATTTACCCTTTCCGCAATGGAATAAACCATGGTATTTAATTTTCAAAAACACGATTAAACAAACATTCGCTTCGATATACGAATCCACTAATTTCACGTTCTTTGTGTGTCCGTATCGTATCCATTTGTCTTTTAACAAACGTGCTAAAAAAAAATTACAAAAACAATACAAAGCAAGAAAAAACCTAAACAAGTACATAATTTAAATTTTAAAATTTAATTCTTTAAAAAGTATCAGGCCGAATTTTAAAATTTAAAGAGAATTGAAAGGGCTTTAACATGATGGCTTACTTGACCCCTGATAATGGCTCTGTTTCGTTTTCGTTTGGCCACCCTGTATTTCTTCTCCAGTGTCGTACTTTATTTCTCATTTTTAAATTAGAAATCTTCTTTCCTTTTTTTATTAATACGTATTCAATATAATCTTTGTATTATTTTGTATTCGCGTTTGTTTTAATTTTTTTACCGCTATTTTACTGCTGCTTCGATATTTAACTATCGAATTAAAATAGAAATGAATAGATACTTCCCTTGTTGTAACTTTGCGTTAGTCAATCTATTTCTAATTACCGCTAGAAATTGACATCGGTTTCACCGCAAGCTGTACTTTATTCAGCCAAATCAATCTTGTCGTGACATAAGTAATGAGTTTGGTTAGAGAACTCTTGAGTCTGTCAAAGGTACGTTAGCGCACTTTCAGTCAACTACCGTAATCAAGTCCAATAAAGTTTATTTGATATTGTCATTTTCGAAGGGAAACTACTTTTAATTTAATTAAATTAGTCATTTCAGCGAACATTGTTTGCAATACGTGATTTCATGTTGTTTATTTGTTGGCTAAACTTATTTTAAAATGTACCTACTAGCCAAATATTAAAGAGGAAATGTTGGAAAAGCACACTTCACAGGGAGATTCATAATGATTTATTATTTCTACATCGTGTCGTGCATTCCTATCTTAAACGGGAGATTTTGTATATTGTTTGATTGTTAAATCAGGAAAAGAACAGGCTGCACCAGGATGCAACCATTTATCATAAATTAGAAGATAGTAGTTAGTCAATGGTAACTCATGCATACACACATAAATTTTTTTTTCGAAGATGGTTCGTCGTAGATAAAAGTACTATTTTTTTTTTTGGAAAAATATCGAAATTTTTTAAATATAATTTTAAAAGGACGCCTCGTTTGTATGGGGTGTAAACAATCGTATTCACGCCCTTTGATTGGATACATAGCAAGAAATAAATGTACAGATAAACAGGGATATTAGAACGCCATCTTTTAGAGCTCTAGCTTCTTTAGGAAACATTTTTGGACAAGTTGATTGTTAAATCAATATAAAATTTTGGACATCCTGTATATATTAAACGCCATTTATAGAAAAAACGCATTAGAAATTTATTTAAAGATACAAGTAACATAATTAAGTATAATCTTAAAATTGCATCTAACACGTCCACATTCATTTAACGAATATAATTTTAAGTTGCCTTATTATAAAAATGTATTAAACCAGTGGCAGGCTTTTATAAGAGACAAATACCTAAATAAAAACTATTTGCTTTGTCTTTTTTTTTTTGTTCATAATATATTATCTATAATTTAGAACATTTAACGTATTATATTGATTCATTCCTTTTCTATATGGAAACAAAACAAAAAACTTGGTTCAATTTGGTCTAAATAACGTATCGTTAAAGAATATTTATGCACGAAGTATAGATTTTTGAGTTTTATAAAGTCAGCTTATTTAAGCAATTTCACTAAATCGGTTAGAAAAATGAGCTTATTTTTTATTTGCACCCCAACTTCTTAACAAATTAGATATTTTCTTTGATTAATTTTTTGTCGACTTACGAAAAACAATAACTTTGTTAAAGAAAATTCAACATTTTATTAGTTTTGGGCTTCATAAAATTCAGTGTTTAGTAAAAATTCGACAACTTATTTACAAACTAAGATTTTTGTTGTTAAGTTGTTGACACACCAATTTAAAGTAATAAAAAAAAATTTCATCTGAAAATTAATATTATCTATTTGTGTTTTAATAAAGAGATTATCAAAGTGAACACGCAAGCCGATGACAAGCTTTTAAAGTGCAATAAAGGCCTTGATATTGCTTCCCGTTTCGAGATTATGAAGTCATAAAAAATTTATATCCGTCCGCGTAAGGATTCCGCGAATAAAGCTTAGAGGTGTTATTGATTGCAGTTTGCTCCAAAGTTAAACAAACTTGCACCACTTTTAGTGTAATAAATATGGAAATAGGCATGAAATACGGTTTGGTAATAAAACTGAAAAATGTAAATGTCGATTTAATTTCCGAGAAGGGGAATTTCCTCAAACCATAATTTAAATTTGATCTTCATTTTTCGTTAATAGTGTCGAAACTTTTTGTTTTGATAACTGAGGATTTAATTTATATGTACAATCTGCCTTTGGTAGGATTATTGCTAAAAATTGAAAGTTTAAACTGATTACAGATATTTTCTTAAATTCAATAATCACGATTAGTTTGACAAAATTAAAATTGGTCTAATAGACGAACCATTCATTTTTATATGTCTATCTTACAACTTGGTAGGTACTTATCACTAAATTAGTATTTTAGTTTATTCTGTTGCTATTAAATTAACGCCACACTCACACACACAATGTTTTGCTTTGATAGCACTACATGAGATCAAATGGATTTGTCCTCTTAAATTTTAGTGATTACCCAGCAGCTAAAGTATTCTTGAGTTCTCGTGGAGGTGAAGTTGATCTTGGTGCTTCTTATCAATCCTTTTAATACCTTCTTTAACCATTCCAATACCAATGTGTATGTCGGTGTTTCGCACATACCAAGGGACATTCGATTCACCATTGAACGTAGAGATTCGTATTGGAATGTTTGGATTATTTTGATGTTACCAAATTTTGCACACCTCCAGGGTTGTGTGCGATAAAGTCAATATCTAGTTATAAATCATAAAATTACCTCCTATGAGCCATATATACTGTCTAAATTATAGCTTAAGTCCTTCTTTTTTCTTCTTGACATAATCTTTTCATCTTAACTTAGTATTTAGTGTTGTGCCAAGGAATTTGGCTTTTTCTAAAGGAAAGTTTTAATTCATTTATCATGTCTGTCATCCTGTTATAAGTGGCGATGTGTCACCTGTTCCAGTTTAGGAATATTATTTGTATGTAGTAGACATAAGACAGGTCCAAGTACATTTCCTTGTAGCACTCCCACTTGGATGTCTTTCGGATCTGAATAGGATTTTTCCTGCTTGACTGTGAAGAGTCTGTTTGACATTTTAAGTTGTGTCTTGATAACATTTTATTTAAATTAATTGACCAGAATACATATTAAAAGAATTTGAAAGACTGTAGAAATTCAATATAAGTAAATTAATTGTTTCAACTATTACTTTATGGAAATTATTCATAATGAATATGGAAAGATAAATAATACTTATCTTGAATTTCCACAGTCTTCCAAAGGGTTTTAATATATTTAAATCTATCTAGGTTTCGGTATCTGATAATACCATTCCTTCTGTCTTGAGAATTGTAGACTTGAATACATATTAGAACTCTTTGGAAGACTGTGGAAATTCAAAATAAGTATTAATTATCTTTTCCTATTTACATTTTATTTAATATTAATATAGATCATATTAATAAGTCGCCAGTATTATACAACGTTGCTCACACAACAATATACAATAATAGAAAGATAGTAATAATTGAGTTACACGGGTTTAGTGATCCCTTAACAAGAGTGATTGATGCTATTGTATATTTCCGTAAGGAAAATTTGAGTAGTTTAAAAATGAGTTTAGTTTGCGCAAGATACGAGTAACTCCGCTAGAGATGAACTTGTTACCTTGCAGTAAAACTTAATTATTATTAGTTTAATTAATGTATAAAACAAAGACGTGCCCTCAATTCTCAAAGTTTGAAATATTATTCGTAGAATTCTAATATACCTAGTTTTAGCTTGGTTAGCCCCATTTCTTGAACAATAGAAGGTCTTTGTAGTCAACAGAATCACGGGAATCCAGGAATTAGGAAGGCGGTCATTAGGTATATGTTAAATAATATTATTTCACGCGGGTGTACACAGGAGAAATTGCCTAATTATAATATTTGGTGGCCAGAACCGACCTAGTTCAGTTTGAAGGGTTCGAAATGAAAAACTACTTAAATATTAAATAGAATCTTTGCGACTAGGAATCAAATTATTTTAATAAAGAACTGCTATAAGAAATTTTAAGTAATTCTGAATAATATAAAGCAATTATTTTTTTTTGTTAAGGTCTGTCAGTTCTCGGATTTTGAAAACCAAATAAATCGGTTGAAGCCTGATCCAGTCGTAAGAAATTAGGACATTTCAATATGTTTATAGAATAGGTAAAAGGAGGAGCAATAAAGGCGAAAGTTTCTCAAGATCCTATAATCCTACCAAATAAGCACCCTGCTTGTTTCATATAGCAGCATCATTCTAAATATGTATAATTCATACTGGGTTACTTTATCCCTTCGATACGGGGTTGTGGTCTAAAACTGTTGTAATGTATTTTCCCGTTTTAGATAGTAGTTATTTTTTGGGAAATAAATTTGCATTGCTTTCTACTTATTTTATGGAATTTACATATACAGGGCGCCGCATTAGTGCGTCGAAATACGATATATCCGATATTAAAGGAGATGTCCAAAACAGTTATTATATATATATATATATATATATATATATATAATTTATAAAAATTATATGCAACTTCAAACTTTAAAATTATTTTCGGATTTACAGGGTGTTACATAATACCAGGGTGAACCAAGCATACTTTTTTTTAAATGGGACACCCTATATATTATTTCAAATTTAGATTAAGCTCATCTCCCTAATACTTTCAATATAGGATTTCATTACGTTATAGAGAGTATTTCAAAAGTTACGGTCAATTGTATACGAAAATCATCCTCATTTCAACCATAGACAGAACAACCTAAAAATAATTTTTTCTATTTGAAATTTGAAATACCATCTGATTTTTAATCATCCTGTATCAAATATTGTTTAATGCCGTAGCATAGAACTTAAAAAGTGTAGCAATTAAATAACGAGACTGGTGTCATGAATGTGATTTATTGCAAATAAAGTTAAGTCGTTCTATGAGGTAAAGTTTCTTCCTGTTAACTTCAATAATAGCGGACTAATCGTAATTCGTACTGTGAAACATTATTTCAAAATTATTAAATTTACTAATGATTTTAGACAAATCTAACAACAACACAAAAAGTATCGTCCTACATTTTATCGGCAAGAAAAATAATAATAATATTGATTATATGTCGCGAATAAAAATTACATTAAAAAATAATAACAAATCAAGATTTATTCACATCGCAAATATGGATGAAATTTTTAAAAACCTACAGGAATATTCAATTTTCAATTTCGTTCCTTTAATCCACCTATATGGAATCTATTCATACCCAATTTCAGGAAATCTTTTTTCATCTAAACTTATAAAAGTTTCCACATGAGACGTATCTTTCAAACTGGATTTAAATGTTCGCATTTTTGCAGGAAACTTAGATTGAATGTACGATGTCTAAATGTCGAATTTTACCTTTACTTTAAAAAGACAGGAGTGATAAACGATATATTTAAATAAATGCTCAACTTTCTTTTGTTCCAGTAGGATTCAGGTTGGGGTTAAGTGCAAAAGTCTTCTAAAATATTAAATTTATGAAAGCAGAAACTAGAAACTCAGAGTTTCATGTCGAAACAGGATAAATTTTATAACGAGTTGAAGACGCGCCGACATTTTGTTATTGCAAAAGAAAAGGTTCAGAATAAATATTATTACATTTTAGAAATCAGCTAACCTTACAAAATAAAAATATACATCACTTCCTAAACAACAAACATTAAAAAGGCAATTATAAAAAACTACAATTACTGAGTACCATGGGAAATTACGTTAGAGAAACAAAACAAAACAAAACAAAATCGGGAATAGTATAACATTTGTGTATGAAACATTTTCTATCAAAGGGTTGGATACAAGATTTACCAAAAAAAAAAGAAGAAAATTGATTTAACGGAAAATTCCAAAAAGGAGTTTAGATATTTTAAAATCATCATGTCTTCAGTGTTACCCAAGTGAAGCGAAACACTACATTGAAACCAATAATTAGTGAATAAAGAAGACTTCATTGGAACCAACTAAATTTGTAACTAAAACTGGTATAAAAACTCTCAACATTTATCACCAATTATGATCGGAAGATGATTGAACATTTAAAAATACTGGAAATATCGTTAAAGTTATAAAAAATAACACAATACAAAAAGTGAAATTTTGTCTAATTTGTCTTATTAGGAATGAACACGAAAAATGTTGCTTCAAGTCGATACGCTTTTTCCAACGTTTCTTGCATTTCTATAACCTTAAAAAATATTTGTTAAACTCTTCAAAATTCGATTCCATTTCGGCGATAACCTTTTTGTTTGAGCTGATTTTTTTCCCCGAGCCTTGTTTTCATGTTGGGCAATATAGAAAAACCAGGCAATGCATGTGTTAAAACATAAATAAAAGTTGTTAAACATCTTAATTGTATGTAGGTTTGAAAATCATTGTACAGTAAACAAAAGCGAAAGAACAGGTAATGATGTCAAAAAGTAAAACTTTTATGGAAAAATTATTTTAAGAACACAAGTTTTTTAATTGTTGTTTCACTGTTTTTTATTAGTTGACCTGAAGATGACCCTATAGGGTCGAAACTAGTTGTCTTTAAAATAAAAATTTGATGTAGTTTGATTTCGTATTTCATTGAATTTAAACCTTTGTACCACATTTGAGTGTCATGGATAACCTTCTGTTTCTCCTTTTTTATCCGTTTTATCGAGAAATGTCTGTGAAATAACTAAATGTCAAATAAAAACTAACCAGCATGTGGAAGTATGTAATTTCCTATGTACAGTCAATTTATTTAGTGTATAATTTATTACATAGCGTGAGAAACGAGCAGCTTTTTTACATCTGAATCAAAAAACTATTGTATATAGAAAACTTGACTTCATTAGAAATTTTAAAGACAGCTGCACGCCAGAAAGTGGGATTTTCTTTTCAATTCAAACTAAATTTCGTTTTAGTAATGCCTACACCTTATTTTGTTGAGGATTTAGAAGAACGGGAACAATTTACGACCGTATATTTTCATTACTGTTAAAAGGTATTGAAGTATTTATGGTTGATGTATAAAAACACAAAATCATTTTTGAACAAGTAGTCGACTAAAATATTGGGTTTTCCATTAGGGACGGAATTTTTTGTGAAGTTATAATTCTTATATCTGTCATTCGAATTTCCAAGTGACATTGACATTTAAAATCTACTATAGTTGGCAATTTATAAAATGGAAAGATACAGCGTAGAACAACGTGTCCAAATAATTCAGCTTTATTATGAAAGTGGACGTTAAAATAAAATTGTTTTTCGTAACTTAAGTGATTTTTATACTCGACATAATCGTCCAAATGAATCAACAATATTGAGAATAGTGGAAAAGTTTGAACAAAGTGGTTCAGTTTTGGATGTAAAAACACGATTTCGTCATCGTCCAAGTCGGTCACAAGAGAATATTGATGCAGTTCGTGAGAATGTTGAAGATGATCCAAGAATGTCGATTACACGACGTTCACAACAATTAAACATTCCACAAATCTCATAATGGAGAATTTTTTATTGCCAGAGTTTGAAAATATTGATATCAGAGACAAATGGTTCCAACAAGATGGTGCAACATGTCATACAACTGGTGATACGATCAATTTATTGCATCAAACTTTTCCTCAGCGTGTAATCTCAAAAAATGGTGACGTTAATTGGCCAGCAAGATCGTGCGATTTAACACCATTGGACTATTTTCTTTAGGGCTACGTTAAAAGTCTTGTCTATCGGAACAATCCACGAACAATTGATGAATTAAAAGATGAAATAATTCGAGTTATTGGTGAGATTGAACCTAAATTGTGTGAAAATGTTATCAACAATTTTTACAAAAGAATAACCTATTGTAGAGCAGCTAGAAATGGTCATTTGTCAGATATTCTTTTCGAGCTATAATTGCCATACCTTAAACATTTATTTTAAATAAAAATTTGAATCATTACAATTGACATACTGTGTTTTATTAACAAATAAAAAATTGCGCTCTTAATGGAAAACCCCATACTTCTGCAAAAGTTTAGCGAAACGTATCAAGTCTAAAACAAACGACGGTTTTGAAGTTGATTTTCCGGCTGGTTTACGAGCTCAGTTTATGTAAAATTCCTCGCATACAAGTTTTTGTAGTTTGTTTCTACTTTGTGGCATTTTTATGCCGGTTTGTTTGTGTAGGTACGTGCACACTTGAGATGCGGTGGAAAAAGGGAGAAAATCGGCGAGCCCGACTCTACGTCCTTTGTGTTCTCGTTATCGTTGATTGTCTCGATAGTGGCAGAACGTGATACTCTATTATCGGGACGTTTTATGTTCTCGCTGACAGCATTCCCTGAAAGATTATTAGTCGAATTTCTCTTGGGCTGGTTATTCCGAACTTTGCGGACATTTATCCATAAGGGGATTTATTGCGGTAATGAGTGAAAGGTTCTGATTTGATGTGTGATAGCGAAAAAACAAGATATAAAAAGTTGTAGGCGTTTTTAGCCGCCGTCGGCAGATATTGGCTATTTTTTACTTTTCGTGCAACCGGAGATTGCTTATTGAAATGTAGTTTACTAGAAGGAATGTAAATAACTCGCCACTCGCAATTCGGTTCCCCATTTCGTTTTTTTTTAACATTTGTTCGTTAATACTTCAAAAAAAACGAGACCGAGGAGTAAAGTAATCAAATCCAAATAAAACAATAACTTTGACGTGCCACATTTTGAAACAATCTGCATATTATAAATTCTTTTAAACTATTTAGGTAAACCGCATTACTTACAAAAAGTAAACCGTTTAACATTATTTAGTACAGTTTATCTATTAGAGAACTCAGCAAAATTTTATTTTGTTGATTCTTTTAGATACCGCGTTCTAATTTCAGTACTTTTTTAAAAACGTCTAATTCAATTATGCTTGATCTTAGTTCCAAAAATAAAAGTCGTTACTTAAAAAAATTATATTTTCTTATCTTTTCATGTATTTAAATATAAACTGATAAACTTGGCAACTGTGTGCAGCTGTGACATATTAAAACTAAATAGGGTATCGATGACCTACAACTACTTTCGTTTTGTATAAATTATTTGGGATGGTTTTATTAGAGTAAAATTACTATTTTCTGACAAGTTTGACAGTTAATAATTGTTTTTATATTTTGTTCTCTGACATTAGCTTGATGAAATTCTTTTCAGAATATCAATTATGCTAAAATGTTATCAAAATTAAGGATGCATTAATTAATATTATGAAAATTTCGCTTAAGTACTACACAAAGTCATTTATAAATATCTAATTTTACATACAGTTTTAATTAAAAGAAATGATTTATATCAGAGTTAGTCTGGCTTTGTCCAAATAATTGATGAATCTTAGAGATTCTTTCCGATTTTTCCTAAATATAAGATTGTGACTGAGATATATTCTTTTCCTAGCATTTAATGTGATGCCGTTTACGCAATTTATAGGAGATACCTTCATTTTCATGTAAGATAATGCAAGGACTGTTTTGGATTACTTGAATGAAATCAACATCCAGTACTTGGAGTGGCCACCGCGCAGCCCGGACTTAAATCCAATAGAGCACATTTGGGATGCTCTAAAAAGATTAGTTCGGCCTCATGTGCTCAATGCCTCAATGAGCCTGCAAGAGTTAGAGCGTGTAGTTCTCTTGGAATGGTTCAATTTTTTTTTGTAAATTGGAATTTTCTTTTTGTTTGTAAAGTTAAGTAGATTTGTATAATTTTTAAGTTTTTGTACCTAATAGCCAAATTTTGTATAATTCTTCAAACTTTAATTAAACATAAATGTTTTCTGGTGCGATATTGTTAAATTATCTTTATTTATATTATACTAACGTTAAATTAAATTAAAGAGTGCAAAAACAAAGATATAATTACAAAATTTATAGTGGTGCGTTAATTTTGAACAGGAGTTTATAAAGAGTATATATTATTTAACCATTCAAGATTTAATGAGCAACGAAGTTTTGGTCCTCACTGTGTAAACAGCCTTTTGTAAAAAATTCTTATTATTAAAGGAGTATGTTGAATATCCATTCTCTCCAAAAAAAATGATAGATGTGAAGCTTTCCGAAAAGTTTCGCTTGGGAAATTAACAAAAATTTCAGCTTCGGAAAATGTAAGTGGGCTGGTACACATCTTGACAGTATCAGCGCTTTCAGCTCCATTAAATCGAAACGAAATTGGTCCTCTTGAACTTAATATCCTCATTAATTTCCTTGTTAAATTAACGGAGTCACTGAAACTTGTCTGCTAGACTTTTACTTTTAATTAATCTACTTGACGTCTGTCTTTTGACACGGTATTTTAGCAATAGTTTTTAAAAATGTTCATTATTCAAAATATAAACATTAAATGTTCATACCGTGTGATTTTTGATGACCTATTTCGAAGATGAAAATATCGAGCAGAAGATTTTTTAAAATAGACAAATTTAGAAAAATTATCGAAACGATGTATCTATACATCCTCTCATATTGTGATATTTTTTTTCTTCTCATTGAGTTGAGATCACACATATTTTAATGTATTAAATACAAAAAATAACGAAATTTATTAAAAATACACAATATTTTCAATGAACACAAGGAATTTATTAATTACCACAAATTCATTAAGTAACACAAAATATTTAATTATAATATTTAAATTTCGATTCTTAAAGATTAATGAACTATTAAAACGTACAATAATCTTAAAATGGTAAAGTTAGATTGATATTATAAAATTATTGTATATTTAAAATGACCACAAATCCCTTGAGTACATATTGTTGCTCTTATAACAATCTCTTTGTCTCAGTTTTAGTTCTTATTTTCTCAAAAGTGTGATGTATTTTGTATAACAGTTCATCAAGAATAAATAGGTCTTTTGATTTGGCTGAAATTTTGCACAGAATGGCTTCGAGTTCCCAAAAATATTGGAGCAGCGCCGGTTCCTCGAAATCTCTTTTACTTTTTGAATTACAGAATTTTTTTGAAAAATCGCCTTTTCGAGAATGTGCCCTAAAACGAAAATCATTCGTTTTAAAGAAAAAACAGATATCAAAAACGAAAAAGATCGTTTTTCGTCGTTTTTACAAAGTATGAAGTGTAGAAGAAAATTCAATAGTTTTATTCGACAAACAGTCATCTGGCAGAATTTCCTACAAAAATTAGTTTTTCAATGATATTTAAGTTGGTGATTAAGGGAAGGGGAGGGATGTACGACAGTTGAGGATATGTTGGAAACATTTTGTTATAAAAATTGAGATTGTTTTTGCATTTTTTAACAAATAATTTACCTTCAGGATATTCGATATCTTCCGTTTTCACTGCCGCATCTTATATAATATTATATTTTTGGATGAATTTAGTATCATTTAAGAGGAAAGTACCATTTTTCTTGACATCTCAGTATCTAATCGTAGCTTATATTTAAATTTTGATTTTTCCAAAGAAAGGCAACAAACTCGATTAATCTTTATTATTAAAATATTTTTCCGAGTTTTGTAAATATAAAAATAATCAAATCTTGTATACTTTTCTTATTATCTTACTCTTAGGTACAAAAACGTTTTGATATTGTATTATTTTAAGTGTAGAGAATTGTCGCAGCCAGATAAATCCTTAAAAACTACACTGGATTAATTCAAATCGATCAATAAATAACCGGAGAGAAAGAGATAAATTGGGAGAAGCAGTAAGCACGAGTGATACGAAGTGCTCGTGTTGCATTTAATTCCAAGTGTGGAATATCGGCGGTGAGAATAGTTCGAGTTCCAAGCTCAGGACGTAATTATTTGAAATGTTAGTGTTCTGTTGAATGTACCACATAATCAGGATTTGCTGGTTTCGACAGCCGTTATAGTTAGTTCTAGCGGGCAAGCGTACAAGGTGTCTAAAATTACAAACGTACTAAGAATTTGGCAACAGATTAAATGAAATATGATACTTTTAATAAAAAACATACATTATTGAGAGAGAAATAATTTTTTATTAGAGTAGATATTGCCGTAAGAAACTGATTTCGTAGAAAAATAATTGTCATAACATTAATTCCAAATATTCTCTCTTAAGTCGTAAATAAATATTTTCACATACTAAAAATGTGAAGAAAAATATTTAATATTTACAATCATTATTTTACTTGAAATGTATGTGTTCGACAATTTATTGTACATGTTTTTGTACTTAGATGTAATACGAGTAGTCTTTTACATCCTGGATATTTTGATGTTTAGTACATTAATAATAATTTTCAAAAAAAATTTTAAATTAGAGCAAAATGTCATATTCAACGGTGCTTAATTATTGAAGTTGATAATCAGCCAGTGTTGCTGATACAAGCGTGGTTTTTTTTCTTTGCCTCTTATTACAATTTTGTATTTGTATACTATACATATATTGTTACAGGTACTTAGTTAAATATCACCCTGTACATAGAACTAATTTTTTATATAACATTTTCCAATTTAGTTATAATTTATGGGAGTTATGGGGTAGGGTCGCGATCGGATAATAGATAAATATTCTTATTAGACTCATCAAAATGAATTAGCATTGCGATTTTCTTGGTTTGAAAATTAAAAGAGATTAGAATATCAAGTTTTTGGAGCTCGAAAGATTCTAGAAGTGCTAATTTCGGCGATTTTTTTTATTTAAAAATGCCATAATATTAGTTTTTTTTTTGTATATAAATGAATTGTTATTATTTTTCCTCAGCTTCTTTAATTTCCAATTTCCAATAATAAAATTAGAGTTAACACCCCGAAAATAATATTTAGATTTTTCATATATTAATTGAAAGGAAACAACCCAATTCGTAACAATATTTTATTATTTTGGTTATTCTGGCTATTTAAATTTAATTTATTTTAAACAAGTTTGTGACATTTTTTTTATTGTATTATTCTATTCTTTATTCGATATTATTGATGACAATTTATAAGCATTTGTAAGATTTCCTGCGAATGGGTGCGTTGGAAATAAATGTTTTTTTTTTACTGGAAATGATGCTGCTGGCTATGATCCGGCAATGTACTTTTTAGAAGGGGCAAGATTTATTTACTATTTTAATTTCATTTTATCTTACATCGTTCGGAAATAACAATGGAAAGTGTGTGGAGGGGTGGCGATTAACTTTAGAGCTTACCATATCTTAAAAAAATCTTACAGGAGAAATATATGCGATAAATGCCTTTATTTTTCTATGAATTTGGAGATGTTTTGAATTTGATCTGATTTCTACTGCATTTGTTAAGTTTTTATTTCTTGGGGTTTTCAATTTCTATAGAATAAAAGTTATAAGCAGAATTTTTCATTTTTTGAATTGTTGTTCTTATTTATTTGCTACTAAATTGAACATCCACTAATAAATCATGGATAATCGCCTGTTTACGCCTCATAAACTAAAGACTAACGAGCAACGACGTGGATTTTCTTCGATAAAATCCACATTAACTCAAGCGATCTACTTGAAAGTTCTCCTCCTAAATTGCATATTAAAACTTGCTAAATATTTACTGAAGTAGATAAACATCACGAAAAGCAGTTATTTGAACTCATATTTCTTCGTTAATATATATGTATGCACTTTAAAATCCTAATTGTGACATAATTATGACATATCTGAGAGTTTAGCTAATTTCTCATTAGGTCGCATTTAGCCGTGAACTAATTTTATGCAACACAACGTAATTAGTTATATCTCTTAATTTAGCACCTCTTAAAGCAATTTTTTAAATATTTTTTATGTAAACACTATTCTATAAGGATTAATTAAACATAACTGTTTGAGACCTGAAAGAGCAAACAACTTTGTTTGTAAGAAATTTAAAATTATTACTTAACCTCAAATATATTTAAATATATATTTAAATATTAATCAAACTAAACATAACTGATATTACTTGATACTGAACAGCATGCAGCTAGTATTATTTATTGTTACAAAGACAATTTTGCAAATACGACCATAAAGTGTTTAACCTAAAAAAGGAAAATTATAAGAAAAAGACAATAGTGTCAACATTAGAAGTAAATAAACCTTACCTGTTTTTTTTATTTACTTTTCATTGTTTAAAAATAAATAATTTGAATAAAAAATGGCACTTTAGCTGGTGATATTCATAGTGAATCAAGACTATAAAGTGTTATGATTAATAAGTACCAAATTTGATAGTGAACTAAATTAAACAAAAAGAATTACATTTACAGATGAAAACTTATTAAAAATATCAGATGTGCCTAATTATTCATTCCATTGGTTTTCAGCGTGTATTTTATATGTACGATTGGTTGAAATATACATCCTCAGTTATATCTGTCTCTCTAAATAATTCCAAATATTTTACAAACTTCCTTATTTAATCTTCTTAATAAATTTAGCGAATCGTTTAGTTTTGTTCGCTTTTTAGCGGCCAAGAGCGGCAAATGGAAAATTGGACAAATCGATAGGAAGTTTCAGTCAAAGAGGCAATCAGCTTTCAAGTTGTCGCAAACATCAGGTACAAATCGAGTTATCAGACGTTCAACGGAAAAATTGGAGTACATGAAGTATACATCATCAATATCTGTATTTCCACAAATAGTATCAATCAAACAGCTGGCGATATTCGTAGTAGTTGAGAACAAGGCAATCGAGCGTGATAAATTGATCGGTTTTTAACTTCAATAAATTGTTGTATTGCTTTCGGTTTCGATTTTCTTAATACATTGTTTTTGCTAAATGTATATGAAAAAGAATGTTTAAGAGAAGCCGCGCCCTTAAAATAGAAAGTAAAGTACGATTTCAAAATATTGTGTCCATTTGTCATATAATATGTGAGAAGACGCCTGAATACTATCTGAAAAATTTAAAAGATATATTTCCTTTAGTTTCACTAAATTAATATTATTTTTTTAAATTATTATCCAAGAAGCAAATAAGTAATAAAAAAAGCAAAATCCAGATTCCCAAGCTAACATTCTCGAAAACGTTAATATCGTAAATATCTAGAATTTTCTAGTATCTTCAAAACAGTAAGAAAAGGATATAAATAGGAAGAACCTGACAGTTGCAAAAGTGAGTTATTATTCACGTTAATTTGTATTTTTAGGCAGTATTGGCTTTTTCCATCCTATAGGATTTTAATGGTAAAATAAAGAAGGGGATACCTTAGTGCCTGTTACAATGCACGACATAATAAATGGTTTAAAAATTAACTTAACAATTTAGCTGAATAAAGTTGTTATTAGCAAACAGTACAAACACAAGGATGAACAAAAAATTACTAGGTTAATTTCTGGAACAAGCTCTGGAAACTTAATTGACCATGTTTTGGTGGTGAACAAAAGAAAAATATATATAAAACACGTTCAAAGTTACATATAGGGCATTTAATGTTAATACTGGCTACTTTTTAATGATAATAAATAAGAAAAATGAATTTATAGCAACTACAAAGGAGAATTTGTCATAGAAATACAAAATTTTAATTCCAAAAACATAATAAAGAACAACGTCGATGAAGAAACTAAAAAAATGACATTAGTAGAGTGGACAAGAAAGAAAATATTCATCGTGAGTAATTTTATTATTCAATCAATTTTTTCAATTTATCATCAAATTTATTAATTTAAAATTACAAAATTGTTTATTTTTTTCTATTTGACTTAAACTCATAATAATTATCATATGTAGGAAAAACGCTTTTTAAAATTGTATAATAAAAACTGGAGCTTGTTGGCAATAAAATATAAAATAAATAATAAAATATTTATAATGTCGTACTCTGGTCATGATTCACCCTGTATGTATTAATTTTGTTTATAAAAAAGAACGAAAGGTAAAATAAAATTGGATGGTCTCGATCGTTTATTCTAAAATTATTCATTTTATTTTTAACAATTTTAGACAAAATGACAGTAAGAGTGTATTTAATGTTGGTTTTATATTTATACAGATACGGGATAGTGGTTTTTTAGTTTTAGCTGAAGTTGTTCGTTTACTCAATAAAACTCAATAAAAATGTGACAAAAGTGTCATATAATACAATTTTCAATGTGCATTTATTTAAAAAAAATGGCTAAACAAATATTCCGTCTAGATACTACAGTCAAATGAATTTACCTTCCAAAATCACAAATCATCCTGTATATTAATAAATATAGGAAGTTTACATTTTTTAGTAATCACATGACATTCCCCTTGAGGGATTTTATATATTGTAGAAGTATGTAAAGTTCCTCGTCACTCACCCTGTATAACATCTAGCATAATATGCTCAAATGAATTTAGGTATAGGAAGTTAATGTTTAAATTGTTAATTGAACCAGGTGTTGGAAATTTGGCACGCAAGACAATATATTAGAGAAACGTTTAGGTAGAAACATATATTGAAATAATATTCGTATAAGCCTGCCGCTAACGCCCATATCACCGAGGGTGGTTATTAGATTTTCCAATTATATTAGACGAGCATACGCGAGAAAATCTTATCAACTTGGGAATATAACTATTAACTATTCCTGATATGTATAAATGTGCACTGAATACAGAAATTTAGGTGCTAGTACCGATTGTTTTATAGTTTCGTAACTGTTAAGCGAAGTTAATCTTTTACTTGTTTCTTGCTCATCAAAAGTAAATTAAAACAAATTTTGCAAAAAATGATAAATTTGATACAAAAACAGTTTGTTTAACATTGCTGTTAGTTAATCAATTTAGGTATGAATCTAACAATAATAAAATAATTTCATTAAAAATCTTACTTTGGAATTAATACTATTATATATTTACGAATATATCTCTTCATATTGGAAACTGTGTCATTTTTGTTATGATCTGGAAGTGGTTTTACTTTATAGATTTATACAAATATTGTAAAATATCATGTATGTCTTTATTTCACAAATGTAGAGGGATTTAATATATTCAACTGGTTTAGCAAAGCATAAATCTTTATACTGTTGAAGTTATTGAACTTGCATGATAACGACAAAACCCAATTCCATGTTTCACTAAAATGACATTTTTCCTATTTCAATTCGATTCAGATCACAACTAATTTCCGTTGTGTAGACAATATGTGTATTGGAAATAGATTTTTACTATTTCCACATACGACTAATAAATCTGTTTACATTTACATAATACAAAATAACCATTTTTAGAATTTCGGATATATAGAACATATTTTATTATTTTGTTCGATATGATAATTGGGAATTATTATTGTATTTGGACTCAATATCATAATCCGTTTCAATTTTAGATTAAAAAAAGATAAAATGGCTGGGATATAAACAAAAAATTATAATTACATAAAAAAATATGTTAATTCTATTTTTATTAATATAGTACATTCCAACAGAGTAACCAACTACATTTTCTCTATTATCAACTGTACATTTTATTTAATAATCTTTACTTGTTGCCATCTATAAAAAATACATTAAAAATGAGTATGTTGAAAACTCAAACTTATGTGTCAATCAAAATTACTTTGTTTTTGATTGCCAATGGGTAGTCCAATATCATTAATGATTAAGATGACGGGTTATATGGAACAATTACATATTTTGGAGATATTTCAAACAAAATTTCAAAAATTATATATATCTCATACAACATCTTCTATAATTGTAAAACCTAAAATTAATAAAATTACAAACTAAATTGTCCGGATTGGAACGCCATCTATCTTGGGCAGACCCTTAGAAATTTTAACATAAGGTACTGTGAACACTTACGGTTAAAACAACTAGCTAATTCGCATTACGCAAAACACAACATTGACAACAAACACAAACCTACACTTAATAACACAATGGAAACAACAGTGGAAATACTTCATACAAGTGACAAGAAAGAAGAACTTAATTTTTTGGAGGAATATGAAATAAAGAAATAACTAAAATATCCTCAATATGCTGTATTGAATGAACAACTAAACCTGGGTAATTCAGTTATGTTTGAACTAAATACCTGTATAATAGTAACTAAATATATTAAAAAAAAAAGAAGAATATTGCTTAATAATGTTTATGACATGAAATTATTTACGTTTAAAAGATCTGTCAAACTTCTTGTTAATCGTGGAAAATGGTATGTCAGATACCGAAACTTGGGTTGATTTGAATACATTTTTAAAATCCTTTGGAAGACTGTGGAAATTCAGATAAGTATAATTTATCATTTCATATTTATAAAGCATAAAAATCGGCATATTTATTAAAAGAATGACTGATAACATAAATAGAAAAATTGGTGCTTGCTCCCTTACTAAGTACTGTAAGATAAAATATCTCAGCAAATTCTCGAGTGTAAAAGGATTGAAAAAGTAATTAAGAAATTAAGAAAAACTAAATTCCAATTGAGCCGATGAATATAGAATTAACAACCCTAAAATATTCCAAAGAAATTTTTTTTGGTACTTTCCTTACCTTTTGTAGTGTTTTCCTGATAGTTCATTTGTAAATTCTCTATCGATTCATACGGGGATTGGTAAGCTTTGGACTTAAGATACGTATTTAATGTTTGGGCAGGAATATTCATATTTTTATTTCACCACTTTCCTATTCTCTTAATAACTATTATCCTACAGAAGATAATATGCTGGGTAAAATGGATGCTGATTATGGTAAACTCCATTTTAAAAAACATTTCTCCATTCACCAAATTAGTTCTGAAAAAAGTCTAATTTTGCACAAAAAGAAGATACTTTTATAATCAGATACTATTTGAATAACATGAAAAACTCTCAGCTAAACAATAGGGAATTTCACATGTATCTGCTAAAATTTGTGACGATTTTTCTTTTAAAATTAAGATTTTGTAGCAAAATAAAATGTTTAACATTTTTAGGTTCGAGTTTCTGATGCCAATACTTAAGGGATGGAACAGTGTTAAATGTAAAAAGGTTGATTTTTTGCAAAATCTCAATTTTTAACATTGATAATATTAAGATTTTCATAATTCTTTTTTTGCCGGTTGTAATAGCAAATTAAATTATTTAAGACTTTTAGGTTCAATTTCTGATGCTATACTTAAGGGGTGGAACAGACTTCAATGTAAAAAGTTGATTTTTTGCTAATTGTCAAAATTGTCAAAAAAATTTTAACGTTGATAGTACTAAGCTGAATAATATCACAGATACTAAAAGTACGCTAATATTTTCATAATACTTTTTTAAGAATATTACGAATTAATTATATCGGAAAAGATAAGGAAGTTTTATGTAGTGTAATAATTATTTGTAAAAAAATGATTCCCTAAACAATTTATGGACAAATGGAAGATATTTGCATCTCGTTTAGAAGATGGTTGGGTTCAAAATTATTTTCTATTCGCAAAAAAATTGATATTTAATATGTGAATGAGGTTCTAACGTTATTTAAAGTTTGCTAAGATAACATAAATAATAACTGTCGGTGACAGTCCACCTCTAATAAATAATTCGTATCGCCGTAATAATAATACAAATTACTAGGTCCATTTTGTGTTAGATAACTGTAAGTTATAACTGATTATTTTTAGTTCATTGTAAATGACTCCAACATGTTCTAATCTGTATTGTCAGGTTGTTATTTGGGTCATTTAGTTATCTAAATCTTGAAATTTCGTTGCATATCTTATTGTGGTTACAGAATTTTTAAAAAAGGCGAATGTTATTTATACATGAATTGATGTAGGATATAAACATCGATTTTCTAATATATGTTTCAACAATTAATTTAAATATCTATAGGTGAGTTTATAATTTTTTTATTATTATTAAATAGTAGTAAAAAAGTAGGTCCACTCAATTACACTGTTAGTAGGTTATTAAAAATTATTTGAAATAATTCAATTTGTGTGAAATGTTTTTTTATATACAGGGAAAGAGGAAATAAGGAAACTATATACAAAATGACGTATGGCTTTATTTTTGTATCACAAATCTTTATCAGGTAATTTTTAGCACCTCGTACTAGGTCTATTGGTCATTGTTTTTTCAATCTTTTATTGTTTCTTGATCTTAATAATTCTTTTAGAAGTGAATTTGGATGAGTTTATATGGTTTTATGGTATTTAGTGATATTTTCCTTGATGATTTCTTTCTACATCTATATGAATAGTGTGGTTTAACAAATACCATGGGATATCTACTAACTGTTGGATTATTTTCGGCTGGGATCTTTGGATAATTGTAATGCTAGAATTGAGGCAGGACCTCATAGTTCAATTTCATATATCCATACATGCTTAATGACAGATTTGTAGATAAGGATTTTGTTTTCTAACGAGAGTTTTCCATATTAACTTAAATAAAAAATGTTAAGCCAATGCGAACAATTTAAGCCACAACCATGCTTCACCAGACTTACCTACAGGATGGCCCAACGAAAATTTTACATGGGGGTTTTGGACAATATCTATGGACAGTATTCATCATCTTAAGGATTATTAGGAACAGTTTCTTTTACACTGTCTCCTTCAAATATTTTTTTAATGATGTTTCGTCCCCTCTTTTTTAATACTCTTTATATTATGAGTGGAAGTTAAAATTAAAGAGGTCTGCCGAGTCTTTGATTTTGTCCATTTAAAAAACGTTTTTTGCAATTGGAGAATTCTCCTCAGTAAGGACATTAAGAAAAAAAACGCTTCAAATTTAAGAGTTAAAACAACTTTTTATTTCAACTGCAATATTTTCTGAAGGTATTACTGCACTATGTAATTGAAATTGAGATTACAAACAACAATAACAAATAATCTTGTGTGAGTTTTACTCCATAGCTGCGCCAATTCAAAATTACTTCGTATCAAGTTTTATTGTCCCTAACAGTAGAGTCTATACCAAATGTAGTAAAATTTTGTTGAGCCCTTGGAATTAATAAAAAAATTGTTTTTTTATATATTAACACACTGTATCTTATTTAAGAATGTTTAAGTAAAAAACTAAGGCATAAAAAAATCACCTGTTTTGGAAAATTTTATAGAAATGACGTTTCAACTTTATTTAAATGCCGTACAAAAATTAATTCACCAAAACATAAAAAGCCAAGCTCCCATTAAAAGAGATTGAATATGAAAAAAGTAGGTTTTTTAAAGAAATAAAGAGCAAAGTCATTTTTAGGAAAATCGGTTTAGAAAACCAGTGATATACTATTTTTTATTATTTAGTAATGCTCTGTATTTTAAGTATCCGGACTTAAATCAAAAAGTAGTGCCTAGAAATTCGCCATAATTTCTCGTAAAATATAAAAGCATGTGCTTTGTAGGGTGCAAATTTGGTAACACTCTGTATAATCGTTAAATGTAAAGTTATGTTTCATTATTAAAATTTAAATATTTGTAAATAAAAAAGAACCGTTTAATATTTACATATTTCATACCGTTTGAGCATAGCATAATAAACATTAAGATAATACTATAATTTGTAGTTTTATAATGTAAGAAATGTCGATAGTGTAAATTAAATAAACGTTTTGGTCTGTACTGATATACAGTCACTCATGTGCAAATTTATGTTTATAATATATATTTAGTACTAAAAAATCTATATTTAATTTATTTCTGAACAACATCGTAATCAGTTCGTCTAATTGTGAAAACTACAATATAAAAAACAAGGGATTGCTTTAAAAAGGTGATTTTTTTAGCTTTAAATTAATCGATTTTTAACTGCTTACATTTTTTATTAGATGTACTAATGTTTAATTATATATAAGATGGTCTTTTAATACTTATAAACATATTTTTCATGGTAATCTTCATTTCCGATTTTACTCGTTTTCAGTACATTTCAGAACGCCCTTGTATAGTTAACATTTATTATAATAATACCTTTCTGTTTAAATGAATAATAAAATGTACTATCTGTTTCTAAAGTTTTAGGCATAATTAAAAATTTTAATTGATCTACATACAGTGTTAACGTACCGTGTTACCGTGTTGTCTGGTTAGTTTGTTTCCAATTTTATTTATTTAGTGAAAAACCAATAAAGTAGATTTACAATTTATCGTTAAATAGAGAACTAAAAACCCTTTCAACTTCTATTGTCATTTATAATTATTAAGGGGGTAGGTTCCCTGCGTTTGGGCTTCTATTTTTCCTACTTTTTATAATCAAAATATGTTCTTTTCAATTTAAAAAAGTAATTTATTTATTCAACTCTTTTTTAGAAAATGTTTTTCACGGATAGCATCAAATTGGATTTATTAGGGCTCTGTTTAGTGCTCTTCACATCTATTTTAGCTTGGCATAAATGGACACTGGGATTTTGGAAAAGGAAAGGAATACCTGGTAGAGAACCAACTCTATTTTTTGGAAATGCCAAGGATTTATTTATGGGAAAAAAGACCTTGGGCGAAATTTATAAAGACATGTATTTTGAATTAAAATCGAATGGTAAATTGTATTAGTTTATGTTTTGAATTTGCTACAAAAACGTGTATGTTATAATCTACAAAAAAAAACTTAAAATTGAATCCTAACATTTTAATGATATAATATAATATAATTATACTATTATTATAAATACTACGTTGTAGTAAAGGAACTTAAAAATACTAAACAAGTAGAGGAAGTTACTAAAAAGAAATTAACATCTCAAAAAATTCACGAAGCAACTTTATCTTTAACATCGATTGTTGCTTGTACTGGTACTTCAACAAATTTAATGGCATCATATTTAACCAAAGCGTATAATATTAATAACGATTATTACATTAAAGATTCTTTTGAAGTATTTAAAAAATATAATAAGTTAGAGTAACTTTCTAATTATATTATTTTAACGTCAATAACATTATTGTCTGACATATAAATTTGGAAGTTGTCAAATACTTTAAATTGGTTCTGTAAACATTTTAAATGTTACCAGTTTATAATAACATCTAGATAGAACAAACCTCACAAAATGTAAGTACATTCATCTGTTACATGTTCTGTTGGATGATATTATAAACTAAATTGATTTTGTAGTTTCCCTGAAGATGGAAATAAAATTTCCGAAAGCTTGAATACATTTAAACAGTACACTTCTTTTATTCTGCTGGATTCTAATAACTTTAAATAATTTGATAATTGATACAATAAAGGATTCGCTTTTGTATATATACATACATACATATTAATTGAAGTGGAATAAATCTCCTTAATACATTGTTTTGTTTTTATTTATAGGTTATCGACATGGTGGTGGATACTTCATGGGATCGCACAATTACATACCCATCGATGTGGAAATAATCAAATCTATTATGCAAACCGATTTCCAGTACTTCCACAGTCATGGAGTGTACCATGATCAAGAAATCGACCCATTATCGGCAAATATTTTTAACTTGGAGGGTCCTAAGTGGAAAGATATTCGTTCCAAAGTTTCGCCAACATTTTCATCTAGTAAACTAAAAATGATGCATTCGACCGTAGTCGAATGTTCTGCTAAGCTAGAGAAACTTCTTGAAGAATCTGCTGAGTCTAATCCCGTTGATATTAAAGATATTATGAACAGATTTACCATTGATGTTATAGGTAAGCTTCTAAGTATAAAAGTAAATCGATAGAAATTTTTGTATGTGTATAGGGTGATCAATTTACATTCCAGAGTTTAATATACTTTCAGAGATAATAAGAAAATATGCATGTGAAAACGATAAAGAGGATTAAGGTCTATATTTTCTAATTATTTTGAAATAGGTAAATTATTACGGTCTATTCCGGATGTCTTCGAAATATATTGGAAATTATGTATTATACGGCGTTCGTACAATTCGATTTCCATGTTTTCATAGATTCATTATTTAGTAATTTAACAGGGGTAAGAAACAGTCTAGCATGGGGTTAGCTACCTTAGTTTCTCAACCTCACTGTAACACCAAATATGCACAATATTAGTAAACATTAAATCTTTAACAGCATAGAAGTGAAAGAATAAAATTAAAACTAGCAAGAAAATGATCTCATATTGAAGAAAATCCGATATTGGTAGGTCATTTAACCTTTCTCCAACCTGGAAAAAAGTAATATCGTCGGCATCTATTTTTACAAATGTCTAAATAAAGATTTTAAAGGTACACTAATTCGTAATGAAAATAGAGTAGAGTCAACTGTTTCGATAAAAAATTGACTCTTGGAAGAGATATTGATTTGTTGTCTATTGTAGAAATAAAGTTAGCTTTTTCTATATCTAGATACAACAGAAATTAAGGAGGAAGGCAAAAATGAATCTGTAGAAACTAGTTTACAATTTCAACTTATAATAATTGTATTTTTATAGAATATTCTAGAATATATCAGTTTTCAGTTTTGTATTGTTCTTGTTCTAAATTTTAAGTTTAGGCAAAGACTATCGTATCTTCAGCTTATAATAATTATTGATTTTAGTTAGTGTAAAATCTAAGAAATTTATCTAATTTATAATTAGCTAGTCAATTACAATAAAAAAAATAATAGTAAGCTTATAGAGCGATCTTTATTTATCTCTCTTTGCACCTCAACCACTGCCAATTTCAATCATTTATTTATATCTCGACATTCTAAATGTGTTGCCTCCATATTCTACCATTTTTATAATGCACACGTTATCATTTGTCTGTTTTTATATTCTAGTTGATTGCTATTCTTCTAATATATGTTCCACTTGCCATAATCTGTTGTATTCTTTCATTCTATTCCTGTGTATATTTTTAGAAATATTGCATTATTTATTTTCTTTCAATATTCATGTTTTCTATTGATAGCTTCTCATTTTTCTTCTTCATCAAATCCTTGTTTGTAATTAAACCTTTTCCCCTCATCAATATTTTGTATTTTCTGGATTACTATTTACTTACTATTAGTAAATAAATTCTATTCGGAAGCCAAATTGATACCAGGAAAAATATTTTATTTTATTTAGTTGTGTTTATAGTATCTTTTCTGATAGTGACTATAAATTTGATGGATTTCTAATCTATCTATACGACATTTTATTTTATGGAGATTTTTGTTTATTACAATTACTTTATGTGTGATACTTTTTGTATTTTTTTAAATTTGGAATGTATTTAATTTTTCTTCCAATCATTTAGAATGTGTCTAAGGTTTTCTTTCTCACTCTCTTTGAACAGCAATTTTTTACTCCGTTTTTCCATATTTTTGACCAATATTTTGAATGATTTATTTTTTAGGAACTGCAGCATTTGGACTGGATATTGACAGTATGAAAAATCCGAATACAGCATTTAAGGTATATGGAGCTAAAGTTCTTGAGCCAACACTGTTAGGATACCTTAGATATTTACCATTAATGATGCTTCCTACAGAGATATTAAGGAAATTAAAATACAGCGTTCTGCAGAAAGATGTAGCAAATTTTTTTTCCCAAATAGTGCAAACTACAGTAAATTATAGAGCTCAACATAATGTGAATCGAAAAGATTTTTTGAACTTACTAATAGAATTAAAAGATAATGGAAGTCTGACATTGAGTGACATAGAAGCACAGTGCTTTATATTTTTCGTAGCTGGTTTCGAAACATCTTCGAGCACTATCCAATTTGCTTCTTACGAGCTTGCTGTTAATACGGATATTCAAGAAAAAGCTCGAGAAGAAATTAACAGAGTTTTAAAGAAATATGATAATCAATTAACTTACGAAGCTCTTATGGAAATGGAGTATTTGGAACGAGTTATACAAGGTATAATAGATAAGCATAGGAAAACTTGAGGTATTTTTAATTTCAAGTAATTTGTTCTAGAAACTTTAAGGAAGTACCCTCCACTTCAGTACCTTTTCAGACAATGCACGAAAAATTACAACATAATTGGCGACGAGGAAAAACAATTAGAGAAAGGGACTCATGTAATGATACCAGTTCTTGGAATACATTATGATCCAGAATACTATCCAAATCCACATATTTTTGATCCCAATAGGTTTACCGAAGAGGAAAAAAGGAAAAGACCGCCAATGACATGGCTTGCATTTGGAGAAGGCCCTAGAATTTGTTTAGGTAACTAAAATTCATCCTTGGGTTACTAATTATTTCAGGATATCATAATTAATAAACTTATATTAAAAACATGGCAAAACATTTTAAAATTGTTTTTGATCGAAATCATAGATGAAAACTAAAGTATAGCAGTAAGATGTATTAGAATTTATTAGAGTGTAGCTAGTATAATCAGATCTACAGAGTTCCTAAACTAAAAAAATAAACACCAGGAAAGAACTTTTTAGTTTCAAATTTAGAAAATTTGATGAAAAAAGTATCGGAAAGGAGTAGCTTCGATGTAATTAATTGCCATAAACAAAATTGAGTTTAACTTGTTTTTATTTCTATTTTTTTTTATTTCTTATCTCACGTATAAAAATATATGTTTTAATGAAAAAAATTTATCCTGTATGGTACGTAGTAAACCATTGTGTTTAGTATTGATTCAATACCTTGTGCAAACCAATTATTCTATTTTATACTTTTAATGAAATTCATTTCAATATACATTTTTTAGGGTTGCGTTTTGGAATGATAGAATCGAAAATAGGAATAATTAGCTTGCTAAAGAACTACAAGATATCTCTTGATAAGAAAACATTATCGCCTATTGTTTTTTCTACAACAGGCCTGGTATCTACTTGTAAAGGCGGCATTTGGCTGAATTTGGAGAAATTATCAAAGAATTAAATTCGTTAAAACACCACATTACTTAATTTTTAATATTGAACACGATAGTATATAAAAAATAAATTATTTTAGTTGAATGTGTTTTATTTGTAGAAGTAGCAGTACATGAAATCAAATAAAACCTACTGCAAAGATTTAGTATACTCCAACTATTTATTAGTTATTTGTTTTATATTACTGTAATTTTAAAAGATTATCAACTTTTTATACAAGTGTGTTCGAATAATGTACAAATTACCACTTAAATATCACTTATATGTTTAATATATACTGAATGACATGGAAAATGCAACACCTTGTAATAGTTAATATATTGGGATAATTTTTTTACACATGATTTGACTATAATTAAATGTCATGTGATTAAAATTTCATGACCCGATAACAAAAAATAAGGCCAAAAAAATTAATAATGTGTAGGACCTCCTCTAGCTTTTGACGCAACCTCACTATTTCGCAATTTTTTGAAAAAATGTAAATAACGAAAAGATGTTTTTGGCCAATTTTGAAAGTTAAGAAGTGTTCCGGAACCTGGGAAACTGAAGTTTGATAGTTTTGTGTCGTCATCAAAAATATTATTTCTTGGTTCGTTTATTGTTTATGGCTTATATTTTCCGATTTTGAGCATTGCTGTTTTTTATTGAGATCTTTTTTGGTCTGTCGTACCTATATCTAAGTTTATACCGATTTGTTTGTTTCTCCGTGTAATTTGGGGGTTAATTAGGTCTTTGTTTTTTTGGAATGGTTGTTCTTCTATTTTCCTCATTTTCGTTGTATATTTTTTCGATTTTCCTTGACTGGCTATTCTTATATTTCCCTGTTTCTGGTTGGAATTATTTTCTCTATTTACGAAGGGACTTTTCTTCTATTTCCCTGTTTTTGGTTGAATTATTATCTCTGTTCCTCTTTTGCTATTTCCGTCTTTGATTGAAGTTATTTCCTTATTTCCTGGAATGACGTTTTTTTTCATGTTGTAAATTATACATTTTTGCTAATTTTTATTATTGGGAATTTCATTTATTTGGGGTTTTATGGGGTTTTATAGGGTTATATGGCTAAAGGCGAAAGGTGGTGTGGAAATTTACCGATGTATTATTATAATTTATTTGAGATTGATTACACTGCTCTGATTAGTATCGAATATCATAAAACATTTTTTTATTGTTTGTAATCATTATTTAATAACTTTTAAATGCTTTTTTAAATAATTAACAGATATTTTTACAAAAAAGCGATCTTTTTGTCATTAAAAACAAAAATGGCATTGCGATTGACTTTAGGAAAGAAATTTGTTATATTTGAAGAACTTAGAACTATTTTAACAGAAGTAGAAGCAACTGTTAATTCCTGACCACTGACCTAGACTGATGATGATCCAAATAACTTATTTATTCTAACGCCCGCTAACTTTTTGATTGGTGAAGTTGATATTGGGTTTAGTTCTAATTTGATATCAACAAATTTAAGACAAAATGAAATACAACAAATTAGGAAAAATAGAGAAATAATTGAAAATAATTTTTGGAAGATTTGGCAGAGAGATTATTTACAACAATTGAGATCATTATAATGAAATTGTCAAAGAGGTTATAATAAAAGAAGGAGATATTGTAGATGTGACAATCGTGTTCAAATTGTTGGACTTAGCGGAAGGAAAAACTCTAACCCTGTTCCATTGGGTCTTTTTTTTCTAGGTTTTATGTTGACGTTCCTTCTATGTTTATGTATTTCGTTACGTTTTGCAAATTAAAATCTGGTGAAAAATCTCACTCTAATTGGACTTCTAAGGTACTATAGCTATAATTTTTTCCCTTCTGTACATCAGTGGGAGTTCAAAAGGTTCAAAGTTGACGGTTTTTTAAATTTCTAAAACTCTTATTTATGGAATATTTTTAGGGTTCCTAGTTTTCGCCGTTATACCCTGTATATCTTCTTATATACAAGGTTGGGATAAAGTATGGAATCAAGTAAATATCTGTAATTATTCTTTTCTGTGGACGTAATTAATAAAAATCCAATGTAGATTATAGATTTTAAATATAGTCAAGATCTCCTTCATTGAAACGCTTTCTGAAACATTGTATAGTTATACTTATTTTTAAATGATAAAAGTGGCGTTTTAATGCACACATTTAAATCCACATAACAAAAGTAATTCCTGATATTCGAAAAAACATTTTTTGCTGATCACTCTTCATTTTAGAAAATAAATAGTCATGATGACGAAGCATAATTTTCTAGTATTCCTAAGGTCAATTGTGGTATTGTAAAAAAATATCAGTTTACTTTTGCTGAACACTTACATGTTAATCCATATACACATACAAGTGTAATAATGATAATAAATGTAAAATTTTGTTGAGATTTATGTTAATAATCAATTTATAAATTTATCTCAATCATCATGACTAGGCGTATTTTATTTGAAACTAATTTAAATAGTCGTAATATAATGACTTAACATTTTTTAAAACAGATTCACGACCTTAGATTTTTAGGATTTCGTGAGTATGTAATATTTAACTATGTTTCTAAATTATTTTTATTACGTGGAGAATACAATTAAATGAAATACTATTTTTTATGATATTTCTAACAATAACTAAAATTATTATAATAATTTAATTAAGAAGTACGTAAACAACTAAACATAATTTAAACTTTAAAATGTAAATTATTAAAACATATTACGCCGAATTTTAAAATTTAAAGACTGTTGTAAAGAGAATTGAAAGGCCTTTAAAATGATGCTTTACTTGACCCGTAATGCCATTTAGGTATTTTGGGACGATTGTTACCCTCGCTTGGAGGTGTAAGCAGCGAAGTCGAAAATACCGGAAAAAAGTGTCCCCCTTTGATCAAAAATCGACGGGTCTCTGCGTTTTTTTAAAACGTTGACGCAGTTCCTGATAATGGCTCTGTTTCGTTTTCGTTTGGCCATCCTGTATATACCTATATACGAGAATGGCAATTGTAATTTCTTTCATTTCAATAAAAGAAATCAAGATAAGGGAGTTGAAGTCAGAGTTCAGGATACTATAAGAGTGTTTTTAAAAATATAATACAAATATAGAAAATTAATCTCAAATTGTTGAACATGTAACAGGAGAACAAATCAAGGTTACATACATTTTAATTTTTATCTTAATCGTAGTATTTTTGGTGTAATTGACGTTGTAGCCGCTTCCGGATGTCGACAAAAAAGTGTCTAAAATTTTAACATTCTTCTTTAACACAACTTATTTACGATTTAATTTCAGTTTTATCAATTTTTTTTATTGACATGTAATAGGGGCGTCGCTTTACTTAACCAGATATACAGTTTGTCTGCAAAAGGTCTTTACAAAATCAAAAACTACGAAGAAAATTGAAATGTACCCTTTACATAACTTCTTCATCGCCTTTAAGATTATAAGCACTTCAGATATTCCCATAAAAAATAATCCATGGGATTTAAGTCTGCAGAACGTGTTGACTGCCAATTTAAAGGTGTGTAATTACCTCTACTTATCGACATTTAACATATCGCGAGATTGAAACATCATTGGAGATTTTAAAGGACTCGATACAAAAAATTTTGCATGAAGAATTGTGTGTAAAAAAATCCGACAAAAGTCATGCGTTCTCGAAGTATGCCCAAAAAAATCGTGCTTCCTTATTATGTAGGATAAAAAAATATTTTTTAGGATACACATTACAAAAAACATAGGTACAGAAGCAACTAGTGTGATATGAATAAAAATCAGTAAACTACATAACATTTTTTAGAACTATTGATTTTTTAATGAACAGTCAATGTAGAAGAATTTAGTTTTTTAGAACAAAATATTTTCATAGAAAAATGGACACTCTAAAATGATCTTCCTTACAAGTAAAATCATAACATACATACATTATAAATTTGATGGTACTTACAAAAACTTATAAACTTGAAATTAATTAGTAGAAGTACCACCATCTATTTAAATTTTGAGATAACCTTCAAGCACGTCACGTATTGGATTTTATATATATAATTATAGCACAAAATTAATTTTTTATTTCTCGCAACACGCTTAAAGTGGTAGTTTATTATTAAAAATTGTTTTACTTAAAAGCAAGTTTATTTATTTTTTAAATACCTCGTCCTAGTAGGTAGTTATTTTGGAATTAGAGTTATTTATTGGACGATTTAGGCGGAAAAGCTTGAAGAAAGAACTAGTAAGTAAAAGTTCAAAACAATAAATAACTTATGTAGTCAAAATTATTTTATCAGTTCATTTATACAGTTTACAATTTAATATGAGTGCTAATATTTTTGTGGATTACCCTAATACAACATTTTTGAAAAATATATGCATTACACATTTAGCAGTAAATATACCAGTCGAATAACTAGATACTTGTGAAAAAACCTACAAATTTAAAAAATAATAAATAAATGATATATAAATTTTTAAGTAATGTTGAAGCCGGACACGTTATAATTTAGATAAAATATATACCTGTGGATTATCTGGAGTTGTTTGTGTCGAATAAAAGCTTATTTATGAGCCAATTTTAGTTAATCTACCTATATTTAAGTAATATTATTTATTTATGTATATTTTTGAAAATATTTTTTATCATAATAGTCACTGTTAAACTCAACTTATTAAGTATGCGCTTTAAGCGAGAAACTCGATTCTTTTGAAATACCAAATAGTAGGTATCAAACTATAATAATGAAAAATTTACTCAATATTTTTAAAAATTATTAATTTTTTTTAAATAACTTGAATGAATAGAAAAATTTTAAAAATCGAATCTTTTAAAAATCAAGTTAATGAAATTTTATATCGCTGAAAAGTACATAAAAATACCTTTTTAATAAGACCACACAATGGTTTCCATTTAAAAAAAAAATAATAGGTCGATTTGAGAAATTGAATAAACCATCAATTGTAGACTTTGTTAATATATAAATTTTGTATGTGTTTGTGTGAAATCAACACTACGATAGCTAAATTTTCCGAAAAGTAATATGTATAATATATATATACAGGGTGTACCAATCTTTCGACAAAGTGCAATAACTCTCTTGTTATTATAAATTTTACAAATAGAAATGATTTAGAGATTTTAGATACACAATTTATAATTATTTTGAGTTATATAGGGTGCTCCATATTTCCCATACAAATTAAAGTTATAAACCACTTGCCGAGCTGATATCACACTTTGTGTCTATTATATTTAATAAAGGATGTTCAGCCACCTGAAAATCACATTGTTTTGAATTTAGATGTTTGTAGCAGCCAAACCATTAAATATCAATAAAAACTTGATCCTATTCTAATTTTTCGAGTTTTATGCTATGGCATTAAAAAGAATTTGATATAGAGTGGTCAAAAATTTGAAATCCTATCTGATTTTTGATCGCTCTGTATCAAATATGTTTGAAATATAAGTATACAAATATAAAAGAAATGATTTATAACTTAATACTTAATTTTGTATTTTATCAGTAAATGAGAGCAGATAAGAATAAGTGTGAACAAGATGTGTATCACTTTTTGACTTAAAGTAATTTGGTTAAAAGTGGTTTTAAAAGCTTCTACACAAAGTCTTTTTTAATAACTGTTTTCTGAAAAAAGGGCTTTTTTATTTAATCTTATGTCACTTTTATGGAATGATAAGCACATACGATAAGAAACCTAAATGCTCATAAATAATACATTAGCCCTCTATTAAATCTGACGCGGTCTTCATGAAAACTGAAGATGTTTTTTCGGGTAGTATCAGTGATAAATTATTTCCAAATTTCCTTGTGTAAAAAGCCTAACTCTTGTTGTTATTATTATTATATTCAGTAACCAAGAAAACATTTTGAATTCAATTTTAGGAGAATGCTTTTTACTCACAGCCTGACCCTAGATTTACTAGGAATTGCAGTGGCACTTCTTTCAATTATTGTGGCATGGCATTTGTGGGCACTAGGATATTGGAAAAGGAAAGGAGTTCAAGGTCCAGAGCCCACATTCGGTTTTGGAACCATGAAAGACTTCTTCTTACAGAAAAAAACAATGGGCGAATATTTCGCAGAACTTTATCGTGAATATAAATCTAAAGGTAAAATATTTATTGAAACAAAAATCTAAATCGAATTATATTCTTTCAGCAAATAGTATTTATTATTGACACCACCAACAAAGTTTTTTTTGTGATTACTAAAACTTACATTTTATTTAAACAACCGACTTTTGTATAAGGCTATATATATATATTAATAAAAATGATTAACACTTTTTCAGGTTCACGATTTGTGCCATGTTATTTTTCTGGTCAGCCCAGTATTGTTACTATTGATACTGATTTGATCAAGGCAGTTTTACAAAACGATTTCCCGAGTTTTCACACTCATGGTCAGTACCATGATGACAGAGATCCAATGTCTTTGGGTATATTCTCTTTGGATGGCCAAAGGTGGAAAGACATACGCACAAAATTAACACCAACTTTCACATCTGGAAAAATTAAAATAATGCATCATACAATGGTGGCTTGCACGGATCCGTTAAAAGAAGTGTTCAGTGATAACGTTAACAAACCGGTTGACATAAAGGACGTTTTCGCTCGATTCACAACTGATGTTATCGGTAAGTTTTTATAAAAATAAAACCCTTGCATTATATCAACTGAAGTTCACCTTAATGATATTTATAACTGGTCGAAACAGAACAAAAACAATGAGTGATTAATTACAATTTATAAAAACAATAATATATTTTTTTATAGAAATTATGATTTCTTACAAAAAAATTTTATTGGTGAAAGAATGTACTCATTTCGTTTATCATTTGTTGCATAATTAAAAATTGTAATGTATGTAATTTGAACTTCAAAAATTCTGTATTTTTATAATGGATCGATCCATACATTTTGACTCTATGTGAAAATCAAATTCTCTTCGTTTTCCAAAAGCGTATATATTTTTGCGATTCCCTTAAAAAAGAGAGTCTGCTACTGGGTTTTACAAGGCGGCATTTTATTCAAACATACGAATGCTGTAACAACGGAGATTAAGCGAACGTCATATTTTGGAATGTTTGCTATTTCTTAATGGTGTGATTTATTTTCACCGAAAGATCTATGATTTAGTCTACTAAGTCTTAGTTTAATTACTTAGCTTTTATTATTTTTAATCTGGATTTCAGTACTCCTCGTAGAGATGATTTACTAAAGAAATAATTTCAATTAATTATTTTTCATATCGTCCTTAATCAAGTTAGGTTAAACTAAATCGAAACATGGGTCTATTATCCTCGGAACATTTGTGATAAACACACTGTCAAGATATTATTGGATAGTGGTTCAGTGTCCATATTTATTTCACAAGATATATATGGTTAACCAATTAAGACTAAAAGAGGAAACTATTTATTTATCTGTCGTAGGTCTAGGCTGCCCACTGATTGAAGTTTAAATAAAGCTAAGTTGCATCAGTCTCGTCACAATCGTTTTATGAATAATTTTCAATATTTGCTAATTCAAGAAATAAGAAATAATCTTCCAAAAAATTTTTTGAAAAGAGAGATCTTCTAGGGTAGGTGATTCCAGAATTCTTAATCTAGAAAAAAGTTTAACCTCTAAGGCAGAAATAAAAAGTTGCGCAGTAGTTTCATGAAAGCGTTAGAGAAGCTAGAAACAACAACGTTACATATTGTTTTTAACATATTTTCAACTTTCCTAATTCTATTCGAGTGGTGGGTCAATTTTCAAGAGATTTTGATTTCAATAATCCTTAGGTGTAGACAACACCACAGAGTCAATATTGATCTTGATAAAGAATTATAAACAATTGCATTAAAAACTGTTGGTTAGGTTAAGATGATATAGTTTGGGCGCCGCTTTTGTCTACAAAATGTCTAAAACGATAAGCCATAGATGAATTTCTATCTATCTATCAAAGAAGCAATACATTTTTATCAATCATCGATTTTAGACTCTGGTTATTTCAAAGTTAAGAACTGGAAATCAATGAATGCAAATATAATGTCTTAGAGACACATTATTAATCTGCTTTGTTGTAATAAGTTATACCTGAAATATTAAATAAGTGCATTTTATTGAAAATCAGAATTTATAAACATTACTTAACATCTTAATTCCCATCCGTTTGCAAATTCATGGCGTTACAGATTCCTATGAAGCTTGTGAGGTCTGTCTGTATATTCGATCAACTGATTCTGTTCAAAATGAACATGTTCATTTGCTTACCTCTAAAACATGGATAACGCCATTAAAATCAGTCATTCATTTATATATAAATAAGTTGCAACATACTCGTATGTATTCGGAAAGAAGAATATTTATTCTATCTGTGAAGATATATAATGCGTTCTGTATAGAAAAATCTACGGGTTGGTGTACTTTAAACTATTATTATATATAAAATATATGATTTAGATAAAAACTTTTTTTGTGTCTTTTTTCCATTGTCATATTATATTCATAAACTAATTTTAGTAAATATCCCCAGTGGAACTTTTTGCTCCCTTAAAATTATATATTAGTCTTCTCTTCATCCAGCATGTGCCTGTTTGGCCGTCAGCGTATTCTACCATCTTAACCGCGGCAGCTTTACTACAGCTTTGAGACATAAAGTTATTTCAGATTTCAAGTTGCATACAAAAATTATTTATTTTTTATAAAGAAAATTTCGCCTTGTTATAGAAAAAACTTATTTTTACTACTATTACAAAAAATAATTATAAAATAAAACCTATTACTTATTTTGATGAAAATAAAAATATTGGCATTATTTAATTTTTAATTATGAAACGATAAGGCAATTTTCCCCGCCTTAGTTAAGTTTTGTATTTACTTTAGTAGTATTTGCATAAAATGTAGCATATACATTTCAAAATAAAATATTAATTTTACCACAGGTTCAGTTGCTTTTGGACTTGATATTAGTAGCTTGAAAAATCCTGATGTGGAGTTAAGAAGTCAAGGAGAAGCAATATTTAACTCCGGTGTGGGAAATATGCTCAGATTTGTTGGTCAGTTGTTTGTTCCTCACACTATTTTGAGAATTTTTAACTACCAAACTCAGCCAAAGGACCGTAGAGACTTCTTCTACAATTTAACCGATTCATCTCTTACATACAGAGATAAAAATAACGTTTCCAGGAAAGATTTTTTGGATATCATGTTAAAAATGAAAAATAGTTCTGATCCGAAACAAAAGTTGACACTTAACGAGATTGTCGGGCAGTGTGTGACATTTTTCGCTGCTGGTTATGAGACATCTTCAACAGCTGCCCATTTTGCTGTTTTCGAACTGGCCCAAAATCAGGATATCCAGGAAAAACTCCGAAAAGATGTCAATAGAATACTCAGCAAATATAACAATGAATTATCATATGAAGCAGTTGCGGAAATGGAATACTTGGACAATATTATTTCCGGTAAAACTTTTACTTATATAAACCCAAATATATTTTCTTTCGAATTTTAAAATATTTGCATTCCTGCCAGTTTCTGTTCGTTTTCATTTCAAGTGAACGATCTCTTTCTTACATTTTTTAATTGTTATTTTTTCCAATGCCAACAGCTTTTTTCGATATACGTTTATATACAGTATGGTCCAAATGAAAGGAATAAATACATTATTTCGTAAATCGGCGATTTTAGGAGAAAATCCTGAAACCCGTCGATTTTTATTTTTAAATTGGCGCTTCGTCAGGTCACCTTTTTATGTTTAAAATTTTTAAATAGAAAAGTGGGTCTTGCAATACATCAATTGAAAGGTCTTTTAAATATCTATTCACCCATAACAAAGTATTATTGTTAAAAGTAGTATTAATGACATTCAAAAAGATTTCTTAATTTATTAAGTATTGTTATGATGTATTTATTGATACCCAAAAATAAATTTGGTAAAGCCGTCACTGACAATGAAAATATGTTTAAACTACTTTTTACCTTTTACCTTTTTATTTATTTTAAAATCGCCGATTTACGAAATAATGAATTTATTCCTTTCATTTGGACCATACTGTATATTTAGTATACAAGAAAGGTAATAAAAATAAATAGTTTGTTAAAACATTTCATGCAAGCCTTAATTATTTGTGCCATTTTAGAAACTTTACGAAAATATGCGCCGCTGTCGATGCTTTGGAGGAAATGCACAAAAAAGTACAAATTGCCAGGTGAAGATTTGGAAATTGATCCAGGCACTAATGTATTTATCCCTGTACAAGGCTTACACTACGATCCCGAATATTACCCGAATCCAGATAAATTTGATCCTGACAGATTCACCGAAGAAAACAAACAAGCAAGACCAGCATTCACATGGCTTCCATTTGGCGAAGGACCAAGAATCTGTATAGGTATTTTTAATTTTTAGTTTTATTTATAGAAGGTGTTAAAAAAAGATCGAATATTTAAACAGGATATACTATAGACTAAAATAAGTAAAAAAGTATTAATAAACAAGTGTTCGCAAATTTACGGTTTCGGAGATACAGAGAATTATTTTTTTTTTATTTTGTAGCATTTTGCGTTTACACATTATTTACAAACAAGGACGTTCGAACTCTCTCTAAAACTTCTGCATTAGCTCGGATTTGATGACTTTCTTGATTAATTCGTTGTTGCAGCTCTTCGAGGCCATTTACAGGAATAGCGTACACTAAACTGATTAAATATCCCCAAAAAAAAAAGAAATCAAGGGGGTTTAAATCAGGCGATCTTGCAGGTCATGGTACAGATCCGCCTCTTCCTATCCATCGATGAGGAAACGATTTTCTTTCTATCGTTTATTTCTACACAAAGAAAATAATGTGTAAATGCAAAATTTGGGAACCTATGTTTATTAATACTTTTTAACTTATTTTCGTCCATACTACATCCGGTTCAAATATTCGATATATTTTTTTAACACCCTGTATATTCTTCACATCTAAATTTTCAATAATTGGTAGTCACTATTTTCAATACTAGTGTACCAATTAGGTAGGCTATCTGCGAAAATAATGCTTATTTTTAAATGGTTATGTAGAACGCGTCATTAGTTTTCCCAAAAATTCAATTAGAAAATTTACTCAAAAATTTATTCGTGGCAAGATCTCTCACTATTAATAAAAATATGTGTCATAAAATTGTGTTAGTTTGCAGATGAATGGGATCGTTTAATCGTTTAAGTTTATCGTTTGGTAAAGTAGTTTCAATAATTCAGTGAAAAATGGCATTTTATTCGAATCAAGACATGTTAATTAATCTAATATGCGACGTTATTATATTATATTTTTCACTCTGCATCCCCTGTACTTGACCAATCTGAATAAGTTTTCTATTATGTGAATGGCATGAAAAAAATTAAATAATTTAAAATTATCGTCTTCCAGCCAAAGGTTACTCCTATCCCATATACTATGCAGTTTAAAAAAATGTCAATATATTATTTTAGAGGGTTTCGGAGAGAAACTTATGTAGCAACTTTTAAGAAAACTTTTTGAATTATATTTATCAGCGTTAACAATCTGTATACAAAAACCGTGGCTTTGTGAAAAAAATGATTAGTACAATTTTGGTATATCTTGTATACTAATTTAGCAATTTAATTCTTTACTGCTAATAAGTATTAATTTCTAATCATTTTTTTTTCTATTTTAGGTATGCGTTTTGGAGTACATCAAACAAAAATTGCCTTATTAACTTTAGTTATGAATTACAAATTCACACTGAACAAAAAAACTAAAGTTCCCTTAACCTTCAGTAAGACAGGAATAACACTCAGTTCTGTTGGAAAAATTTGGGTGGACTTAGAAAAGGTCTAAAAATTTGAGAGTAATTGTAAAAAAGTATTTATTATTAAAAACCTGATTCAATTACATACGTTTGAAGAGATTCTTATGTATCGAGTGTATATAAAATAAATATGATAAATATTTATGTCTTAAGTAAATTAATAAAGATATTTACTAAATGCGTATATTTTTTCTTTTCCTCTCTACTAATAATTGTTCATAATTTGAGATAAAAGAAGAAATACTGTAAAATATGTTACAAGTAATTTTTGTTAAAGTATAAAACATTAAAAACAATGAACTAAAATTTTGAAAATACCTGGAAGGTAGATAATTTTGGATTGACTTTGATAATAATTATTTCCTTTGTAAATTGTCATTTACTTTTAATTGTGTTATAATTTTTCGTTTATGCTTTCGTTGTTGCATATATTTTTTTAATTCAAGTCAATATATGTATTTGTATTACTTCCAAAAATTATTACTTGCACAAAATTATAATTAGGCCAATTTTGTTGAGATCAATATGTTCATTATCTAATTATAAAAATATCCCAGTCATCGTGACTATGCAAACATATATTTTTTTAAACTAATTTCAATGGTCAAAATTACTAAACATTTTTTAACATGGTTCAAGGACTTGAACTTTTCGAATTTCATGAGTATTTAATATTTAAACGTTGGTTTAAAAATTACTATTATTATGTGCCAAAGTACGTTTAAGTATACAGAGTGGACTACAATTCTGGAAACGGCCAATTATCTCGTAAAGTGCTAGTCCGAATTCTACAAAATTTGGGATAAACCTATTTTGGGATTTTCAAATGAAATGATGGCCCCAGAATCACTTACATCTCTAATTTAATTTCATCATTAAAATTGTTTTTGTACTGCTCTTATCCATATATTATTTATAATAATAACAAAACTTACCTAAAGCTTTAAATAAGTTTTCTTAAATTCTAATTGGTTTTTGGTTATGTAAAGTTACGTAAAGACTTAATGAAATCATGCTCTTCATCAAACTAGTTTCTGGTAACTGAAAATTGGCCCTAATCACTTCGATAGCTCAGAGATACTTTAAATTCTCCGCGTGTACTTTCGTTTATGTAATTACGGATTTGTTATCCTTTTTTGACTTTATATTATTAAATATATTGAAACTAATTCTTCATCTTCCGATTCTAATTTGAAATCGAGGAGGAACTCGTGCATCTTCGTATGTTAATTCCTGATTGGGTTAGATTATGATTAGATTATGTACTGGGATACTGGGGTTATCTTGCCTCTTCCACGTCGACCTAGATAGATCTATTGTGGCTATCCTCTTAAGTCAGAGTATCTTGTCCAGGTGTGTCTTTTTGATTAGACTCCACAATCTAGACAGAGATTCCTCTGTGTAGCTGCCTGTCCAGGACTTTTCTTCGCCTAGTGTCAGAAACCTTAGCCTTGCAAGGCCTAATGTCATAGCCTTTTCCATCTTGGCCTCGTCCAACATTGGAGTATAATTCACAATTGGATCATTAGTAAATTTTCATTAGACTTACCCGTTTTCATTCTCATCATTTCCTGAATATTATCAGTTTTTACTACATCAACTTGAACCATTTACGCTTATTCCTTGGGCTGGTCTATCCATTTTTATAATTACAAGAAATCTATTTGACAGCAAGTTACTAGTTGACCCTATAGTCAGCTGGTTAGTTGGTTAGTTCAGGTTAGATGTTTTGGTATGATATGACATCAGCTGTGTTATAAAGAAATGCTGTGGTAACATGAAATGATACAAAGTGTGCTTATAAAGAAACAAACGACTTATAATGGTTGATGCGGTTGTTAATAAATAAAAACAAATATCCAAATGTCATTCTCATTTCTGTCAAAATTTAATCCGTTTTATTTACCCGAAGGGGACACTAAATTCAAAGTAAATGTATTAAAGTCGCTTTCAAATTTACTGAACGTAGACGGTTCTTCTGAGAAGCTTGTTGACGGCCTCTTGAACATTCAATTGGGGTAGGTCCTTCGTTTTCTAATTTTTCACGTTGCAATGCAGTTTTCAAGATTTTTCTGCTTTGCCCGTGTATTTTTCCACTTTCGTTCAGCGAAGAAAATTAAGATGATATTGGGATTTTAAATTGTCAACCGTGAAAGAACCAGATAAACATTTCAAAAAAACTTTTCTTGGATATTTTGAAACCCCTGCCGGTATGAGACCATTTCAACAACTATGAAAAATCTGGAAAGAACCAACCGAGTTAGAACCCTCCCTTAGTGGTTTGTGTTGCTTATTTTGGATATTTTATTAATTAAAGACATTTTATACATATTTTTAAGGGAAGGAATAACCTAATCATTGTTCTTTGACTTAAATAATTGTTTTCTTATATATTTTAGATGGCTCTGTGGTGGATACCAAACTATCATCATTATAGTAAAAGACAGACTTGTAATTTTACTACATTTCCTAAGAATAAAGAAGTACTGAAGAAAAGGGTTAAATTACTTAGGTATGGCTTTCATTAATTTTTACATATCATTTTGTAAATAGAAATGTCAATAATTTTTCAACTATACTTCCAAATCTGACTGAGTAAGTAAATACTAATTATTAAAAAATATATTTCATGTATATAGTCCCCACCATAGATTTCATGGTTGAAAACATTTTTTAGGTCAAAAAAGCACCAATATGTTCTCAATCATTCATCTGAATACATACATCTTGGTTTGAAATGTTGACTTAGTTATATTTTATTTCTAGAATTATATATAAAACAATCGAAACAAAACAAGTGGACTCAGTTACTGCAATTGACAATCTTGAAAGAAAATACCATCAACGTCCACCTCTGACGTAGTATTTGATGTCTTTGTCCAAAACGTTGACTGCCAAGCATCAACTTCTAGACCATTAACTTCAAGAACATCATGTGGAGGATTAAACTCTAGAACACATTCTAAAGCATCATCTAGATCTAGAATGTCTACTGCAGAAGAAAGACCTGAGTCATCTCAGTCAAGTGTGAAGTTATCTTGTTTAGAAAAATTATCTTTTCAAAGTGATTTAAGCTCAGACATTGTTCAGCAGGAGACCGAAAACAATTTGTTGGAAAGAGAGAATGAGGAGTTAAGAAAAAAACTAAAAAATTATAAATCCAGATTTGCCTTTGCGCATGTTAAAAGTGATGACAATTTAATAAAAATGTATACAGGCGTACCAAATGCTTATTTATTTGATTATCTGTTTGAATTACTTAATATAGAAATTAAATATTACCATAAATGGACAAAGTAAGCATTACTCCTAAAGAAGATCAATTATTTTTGAACTTAATGGAATTAAGATTGAATTTATTGCATGCAATTTATATAATCCTAATATTCACTTCCAACTGAAACTTAGTTAAATAAAATTTCACTTAAAATAAAAGGTATGTATTGGTTAAAATATAATTCTTTTAGAATTTCATAATTTCCTTGAAAATCTTTTTCTATTTTAATAGTTACATCTTTTGATGTCCAAATAACTAAGTAGTAGAAACATATTTTTGTCAAAAATAGCTGTTTTTAAATTTGAACTTGTGAAAAAAGTGAACCCTTCAAAGAGGTAAAATGACAGTGATATCATGCTGGAGTTGTTTTCGAGTTTTCATTGTGTAAATTTGTTTGTACTTACTTGCTATTTTCTATTTTGTAATGAAAAACACAGCGCCCTCTATTGAATTCTACTTTTCCCATTTGTAGACTTACTTAGGTACTCAGAAAGGTCCTAGACTTAGTTGTGTCTTTTTTTTTTCATTTTTAACCCTCCAACAACAGGTAAAGGAGCCAAAAAAAAAGAAAAGAATCAAAAACCGACCTGTCTCAGGATTTTTCCTCAAAATTGTTTGTTTAGCTTAAAATGAATTTATTCCATACTTTATGTACACACTGTATAGTAGGTCTACGCAAAAATGATATAAAAAAGGCAATGATCTAGCATAGCGTGGATCGCCTGTGGGCTATTGTTTATCTAATTAGTAAATAATTTATAGAACTATGATAACTAATTAGTTATGTATTTTAATTCTAATTGTAATCTGTTTTAAAAAAACTATTGTCTAAAATTTACAAAATCTACTGATATGGGAGGTATGATGGTTTGATAGTTTGAATTTTTTTTTAATGTAAGTACTGATAAATTTTACATAATTTTAATTTTCTTAAATAAATATAATATTCATATAGTGCATCTTTTACTGAATTACAAATAACAGAAAAAATATACTAAAAAAAATTGTTATGTTATGATGACCGATTTTAATAAATTACTAATCTGATGTTGAAGATTTAAATTATTATTTATGACACAACCCGTCTTGATGAGTTTTAAATTAAACTTTTAATTTAATTCTGTCACGTGTGACCTTCTACCAAATTATATAACGTATTAAGATAGATAAATCTAATTACCAAGTTGTAATGTTTTATAATTATGTACTATCTAGAGTGAGAAGATAAAAGTAAAGGTGAAATAATTTTTTTTTAATTTTAATAATTTAACATACTTTATAGTTAATGGAGTGGTAAAGTGGCATTAAAATTGAATACACTTTATTCATTTTTCATTATCACATTTCTCGTATAATAAACGTGAAAAACAGATGAATTACGTATACCAGAAAATCATTTCAATAATTTTATTATTATAAAGTAATATTGTGAATAGATTATGTAAATTTTAATGATAGATTATGTAATATGTAAATTTTAATGAACTATTTTGTTATAAATTTGATAAAAGGAAATTATGTATTTTAAGTCTAATGGTATATGTTTATAAGATGTTTTTACATCAAAAAAAGAAATTTATTGAAATAATATTACATATTGAGAAAAATATAATGGACGCAAATTCTTCGGACGATATAAAATCAAGAAAGACACTTATAAATAGCCTCCCCTGTATAGTCAACTGTATCAGTTTTTGGTCAATTTTGGAGGTCAATGCATCTTTGAAATACAGGTTCATGAAAATCATTTGTAGAGGAAAATCCAGTCAAGTCAGGTCAATTTAGAAAATCAGAAAAATATGAATAACAAATTTTTCGAAAGAAAATTTCTAAAGACTATTAAATTAAAACAGCGATGAAATAAATAACGTTCTTTTCGTATTTTAGACACATGTTTTAATCATAAGTGAGGTTATATCGGAAAGACTTTAATATATTAAATATATTATGTTAATTAATATAAATAATTGAGAAAATAAAATACATTTATAAGTTTATATATTTGAAAAATCTATTATAAATGATAGTCGACACACATGCTAAAACTCAAGGATGTTAAAGTTAATTTCAAGGTATTTTGTTGACTTACCATCTGCTTGGAGAGTACAATCTTGTAAATTCTTAGAAGAACTACAGGGTCGTACTTGAATGTCTGCCAGGAATTTAGTGAATAGTGATGCTCAAGCGCTGATATTTAATTTTTCAAAAAAAATGTGCAATATGAAACATAATAAATACAAAATGAATTACTTTCACAATAAAATAAAATTCAGTTTCAAAATAATCCTCCAGTAACCCCAACTTTCTCTTCGAGCAATACAATTATTAGGGGTTTAAATACCATCCTGTATTAATTTGCTTGGATTAACGACCACCTACCGGGGGATTTAATAATAGTTCTCTCAATGCAAGTGATAGGTCAACGAAATATCTTGAAATGAACTTTACATATAATACGCCGGATCGCTAAGTGTGACATTCCTGCGGTCATTTGCAGGAAGGTCAAAACAAACCAAATTATGATTGTGTGTATGTGAAAAGCTGCATTTTCGATCGTGTTTCTAGTTATTTATTAACAGATTTAGTGTGTTTAGTGTTTAAATATGCCTTATACTAGATGTGCGATTGGATACTCAAATAGAGGACATCCTGATGACAATAGAAAATTCTTTGGATAAGTTCAATTTATATGGCATTGGATTCTGATCAATTGTCTGCAATTTTCCATTTCAAATGGAATCGAAAAGATGATACCAATTATGTTATATTTAATATCATGAAAACGAAAATAGTAGCACACAGGAGAGTTTTGAGCACCTCTCAACTTTATTGTACATCATATTTAACAGATCAAACGAACTTACCTTAAGTGAAGTTCGATCTGAATTATATTTCAGCCTTGTTTCGTAAATAAGTATAACATGTAGTACCCTCACTAGTGGTCTAGTCTCACACATTTTAAAGCAAACGGCCCTCCGGACCCCTCGCCCGTCGCATCATAGGATACCGGTTCTTCAGTCTTATTTACAGCTCCATTGTTGCAATCCAGGGGAAATTTGGAAATGTGGTAGGGAGGGACTACTTATTTACTTCACAAGGCTTCATATAATTCAGATCGAACTTCACTTAAGGTAAGTTCGTTTGATCTGTTAATTATATTTCAGCCTTGTTTCGTAAATAAGTAGATATTTAAAGCAAATTGCAACAATTTATCCAATAGGCATTTCTATTCTTCGGACAACTAAACACAGGTAATTTCATATTTCGATAAATGAAGAAACATTTATAATTGCAATATAACATAAAAGGTATTTTACTTTACCAAACTATTAACGAGAAGAAAAAATAAAATAAACTCAAGACTCAGTAAATGAACATTAACTAATACCTATTTAATTTTCGCAACTGAGAACACTTTCTGCAAAGCTTTTTTGCTCCTGTATTAGACTATTGTAAAAGTTTGCAAAAGAAGAAGACTTCGCCGGCCACCCTGCTGCCAAGCGAATGGTATCATAAGAGACACCTTTTCTAGCAGTTGCAGATGTTGCAGCATGTTGGGTGCTATGAGCTGTAGATAGATCCGTATTTAATCCACTTCTTAGTATGATTTTTAACCACCATCTAGAGATAGTCTGGGAAGTTACATCGTGAAAAGGCTTTTTAAAAGTGATAAAAAGACTCTTAGATAGTTCCCTCATATCCCTTGTTTTATCTAGGTATATCAGCAAAGTTTTAGAAGGACAGATGTCCTCATCTAAATTATAGAATGGCAATAAGAGTGTGGGTTGGATACGGCCTTTACCTGAAATTTTAAGTTTGGCTAGTATTTTGATTTCGATTCTGCTACCATAACAAACTATGTTTTGAAGCTCAATATTGGCCAGTGTTTGTACTCTTTGACGAGTAAGCAATTAATATTGCCAATTTATATGATAATCCTCTAATGATAATAATTGTGATATTGCATGGTTTTTATATAAGAAAGAACTGCTGCCGGGTCCCAGGTGTAGGCATACTTGGGCCGAGTAGGTCTCAAACTATGAACGCCTTTAAAAAATATTTTAACTCTAAAGTCTAGGTTTAGCTCTGGGGCTAGTATCTGAGAGAGCGCTGCTCTATAACTGCTTAAGGATGCAGGAGAGGCCCTCTATTGCTGAATAGTGGATTTACAAATAGATGCCAGACATATTTCTAAGGAATCTTCCGGAACCGAACCCGCCTTTAAGGCCTGTAGGATAAGACTCCTGCTACCAGGGAAATCCTGTGCTACAGTGGATGAGGTAATTTTCATGGCTGAGAGGTCCATAATGGTACAACTACAATTTCTCTAGCTTTTTTCTATCTTATTTTTTGTAGTACACGAAGAATTATAGAAAAGGGAGGAACGGCGTAAGAAAAAGGAATTTGTCCATTTCAATGTAAAGGCATCGATGGCAACACTATTTGGATCTCCTTGCCTTGAAACAAATTTTTTGCATTTTGTATTATGAGTACTAGCAAAAGGATCTAATTCCGGTTTTCCAAATTTGAAAATTATATCTTGAAAGAACTGCATCTCATTTATTTCCCACTCTGTCTCCTCAGATAATTTGACTCTAGATTCTGCTTCAACATTATCCTTTGACCTTATAGATGAAGCGTATAAATAAATATTTTTCTTCCTCCACCATTGCCAAATAGTGCGAGATAACTGATTTAATATGGGATATTGCACATTTTCCATTTTGTTAATATAGACCAATGCCGTCGTATTGTCAACTCTACACAGTATATTACAGTTTGACATTTCACTTGCAGAAAAACGGCCTTGAGCTCCAAATAGTTGATGTGGTGTTTCTTTTCCGCTTCCGACCAAAATCCATGGGCTTTTTCATATGCACCCCCTCCTGAGATATTACACCAAGGGTTTCATTATTTTTGTGAAAATTAAAGGAGCAGAATTTAAGCCAAAAGGTATACAGTTATAATAATATAGATCACCATTAAAACTAAACCTCAAATACTTCCTGTGATTCTCATAAATAGGAATCAAATGATAAGCATCCTTTAAATCTAAAGTTGCCATAAAGCAATGCTTGTGAATAAGTCTGCTCACTGTTTTTGATCTGTTGATCTTTCATTTTGCAATGATTAGTCAATAAACACGTGTTTAACGATTTACGATTTAAAACTAATCTCTGGGTGCCATCCGATTTAGGCACAAAAATACCTTGGAAACATATTGATTTTTACAAGGTTTAACCCGAGAAATGGCTCCATTTTTTTTTTTACATATGACAAAATATTTTTATCGGAAGTTATTTTCTTCCATTCATTTACATAGAATTGCAATCTGCCAGCACATATACTGACCTCCTCATTCAGTGACGGCGCCGATCCCTCTGGAACCGACCCTCGATTGCATCTTGAGGTGGTCTCCGCAATGTTTTCCTCATCTGTTGGCCTCGGTTGCTCTTTCGATGTGCTTGGTAGCGATTCGGAGCTTTCTCGAACTGTTGTCCAACTCGAGCTCTTTTTGAAAAATGAGTTGGACCCTTGTAGTTTAGCGAAGGTAGAAATTTCTTAGCTATCTTCGGTTTCTTCGGTTTATGTTCCTTACCAGATTTCTCAAGACTTTGGCTGTTTTAATTCGCTTCTCCCAAGCTTGCCCAAATAGCCACTTGTCGATAAGGGCATATTTGAAAGAGTATCTTAAGAGACTTATTTAGATTAATGGAAATATGCTCTCTACGAGCTGCTGTAATTTCCGGATTAAGTTCTGGAATCTTTAGTGCAGGAATATTCTCTGGTTCAAATCAAACAGGATCTATTAGTTTGAGAGCGAATCGTCCTGCCAAAAGGAGCAACAGTATTCCTATTGAAAGAATAATTTCTCGCCAGCGAAAATTATATTGCAGATATTTGTCCTTGCCACAAGGGAGTACAATATTTCTACCACAAGGAATAATATTTCGCTAGCAAAAAACCTATTGCAACTATTTGTCCCTGCCACAATGGACAACAGTATTCCTACCATAAGGAATAGTATGTCGCTGGCAAAAACATATTGCATATATTTGTCCCCACCACAAGGGACAACAGTATTCCTACCAGAAGGAATAATATGTCGCTAGCAAGAAACATATTGCATATATTTGTCCCTACCACAGGGGACAACAGTATTCCTACCAAAAGGAATAATATGTCGCTAGTAAAAACATATTGCATATATTTGTCCCCACTACAAGGGACAACAGTATTCCTACCACAAGGAATAATATGTCGCTAGCAAGAAACATATTGCATATATTTGTCCCTACCACAGGGGACAACAGTATTCCTACCAAAAGGAATAATATGTCGCTAGTAAAAACATATTGCATATATTTGTCCCCACTACAAAGGACAACAGTATTCCTGCCACGAGGAATAATATGTCGCTAGCAAAAACATATTTCACTGCTTACCCTGATTTTGTTCCATGTCTACTATAGAGTGGCGAGGCGATAATTATTTTTCCCCCAGACAGGGAAACACTTTGCTTTAAGGAACCATTCCGCTGCCTCCGCACTTTAATTTCGTCCAGCTGTCTCTGCATATCGGCAAGCTTCTCCGCCAGCCAGCTGTTCCCTCTAACACGGTCGTGACTGTAAAATGTGTGAGACTAGACCACAAGTGAGGGTACTACATGTTATACTTATTTACGAAACAAGGCTGAAATATAATGATTAATAAAAAACATTTTAACTTTTAAATTAAGAAAATGTAGCAATAGATGAACGAACTCATAAATCACTTTTAATTTTAGGTGTAGCTAAGTATTATTCACGGGTTCGGTTTCCTACTTACGGGCAGTTTTATACGAATTATTTAATGAATTCAGTCAGTAAAAGAAGTGAACTAAGTACAAAAATATTATTTCTACATACAAAATTCGCATTGAATAAAAAAATATACATTTGAGCGTCACGGCCGCCATTTGCATAAAGGTCAGCTTGCCTCAGTTTTGGATAGGTCCGATCGTATTGAGTTAGCGATCCATTAAAGTTTTTATTGTGATAGTTCTAATGCTTTTCTTTTTTATGTAAAACCAACATACTCGTAAATTCCGTTTATTCATGTGAATTGTGAAGTCTGGATGGGTTTTTGGATACCACTCCTTGGGATAAGCAGCGTGGCAGGAAAATTTTCTTGGATTACGAGTTGAATACCCAGGAAAGGCGAGGTTTTTCTGCATTATACTATTCGAAATTATACATAACTATTTCTACATAATCATATAAATTTTTATTCTTATTGATTTCACTCTCAGACACGCACAAGTTCTTTTAGCAGTAGATTTTGACTGAATGATTTAAAAATAGTGGGCGTGTTGGTTTTATTAAATCATCATGTCAAAGCCAATTATAGTAAAAAATAGCCTCAAATTCTCGGAAAAATTTTATACAAGGCGAATCAAAAGTATGTTGTCCAAATTTTTCATATCGGAGAATAGACAAATTTCCTATTGGATGATTTTCCTTATGTTTCATAATACCTCAAATACACTTCAGATTCACATAAAAGTCCTATTTGTAGAAAAAAACTTAATGTACAGTCTCTGTCAGCGAAGAAAAAGTTTTTCGAAGATTTTCAGTATTATAGCGTTTTTAGTCAAATGTTCACCTGTTTTTTTTTTAAATTAATGCTTAATATTACTGAGATAAACTGTTTTATAACAATTGGAAAAATGTAAATACAAAAACCTTAGTTCTGGACTATGGACCATTTATTTTCAAATAACAATATAATTTCAGGAGTATTCACTTTGAAAACCTCTATAGATATCTTAGTTTTCAATAGTATTATTATTTAGTATAGAAACATAATAGAAAAATTTAATTTATTTAAGGCGTTTTGAGTATGTTTGACCTCGGCTTATTTTTATTATTTTTCCCTTTCCCCTTAATTTACTTGATATAACAACATTTCATTTCAATACAGGATGGTCCATTTATCGTATGATAACATTGCTATCTCAAATGGGAAAAAAGTTGCCTATTTCAAAATCTATTATAGTGTTTGAAAAAAATGTAATCAATTTCATACTATTACTCAAATTATACGAGGAAAATTTGTATCACTTTCCGTCTGGTGCGTCTAGCAGAAACTATTGAAAAATAAAAAAGTAAAAAGTTTTTTTGGTATAAAATTTTCTCAACAAATCTTCACTGCCACATTTCGTTTCTTTTATGACGTTTTGTGTCAAAAATAATCACCAGTGTTAAAAATATTTAATACGATCCTGCTCCTTCTGCAAGGTATGTCTCGCGTGTGTTTTTTTTTTGGAAAATAATATTTGTATTCAATTTAATAATTGGGAGCATGATGAAGTTTTAAAAAAGCAACATTCGAAATGTCAATCGCCTTGCAGGGTAGTTGCTCCCTTAAAAAATTTAAATAGCAAAATGGGTAGGATGTTAGCTTATTTAAAAGGATTTTTAATTCTCTATTCAACTGTTTAATTGTAATTTAGTTTGCAGAAGTTATTTTAAATATTATACAGGGCGAATGTAGAATCCGTACAATAAAATATTTGAGGTAAAACTATAATAAACCGAAATCGTGTATATCGCCGAATGTCGAATGTGAATAAATTTAGTAAAATTTAACATAAAATGTGTTAAACATCGTCTTATTTGAATTTGAAATATGTTAACATATATTTTTTTCTTTTAATATCGAACCGTGACGGGTTATTACAACTTACTTAGTTAGTAACTTAAACAGTTATAATATTATATTAGAGTGTAGTTCAGTGACATTAGGTAACAAATTAGATTATCTAAATTATTATTTAGGATATCTTATATTCGAGTGGTCAAGTTGTATTTTTGGCGATTTGGTCTATATTTAGGACGCTCTAAAAGAATATGTTTCACAGTAACACTCGGTTCACACATGTCACTTTTGGCAAGTAAATGTTGATGAGTGTGTCCAGTTTTTGTATATTTTAATCCTTGTAAAATAGAATATGTGTGTTCTTTAGGTATTAGTAAGAAAAAGGAATTAACGAAAAGTGACGTTTAAATAATGCAAATTGAAAATATCCTTATAAAGTAAATAAAAACTTCGGGAAAGTTAATAAAGATTTAACATGAGTTGTATAGAAAATAATTATTCCATTTATTAGTTTTAATTTGCTTATATATGTTTTTCAATATTGTTTACTGAAATAATTATATAATCGCGGTATGTCCCTTTTAGTAACCCTAATGAAATGCAATGCAATATTAAAACAAAACCAATTTTAAAATAAATGCTTTATGAGTTTTTGAAAACTAGTCCAAAACACTCTCTATATAAAAAATATTTAGCCTAGTAACATAGATGTACAGGGTGATCAAAATGTATTCCGAAGTTTGATATATCCGTTATCTTGAGAAATAGGAAAAAAGGTTTTAACTAAAAGTTATAGTCACATCCAAGCTTCACATTTTAAAATTATTTCGGAATATACTCTCACAAGGTCAAAGCATATCAAAATTATGTTTTTTTTAATGAAATACTGGAAATGCTTTATTAAACATAATAGACATGAAGTTGAAATTAACTCGACAAGAGGTTTATAAAAATTTAAAAATATACGGGGTATTTAATTAAACAAACATAACTGTTATGCTTTAAAACTCTGTCAATAACTTTTATTTAAAATATTCTATCCTATTTCTCAAGATAACGGAGATATCAAACTTCGGAGTAGAAGTTGCTCACCCTGTATGAATCGTAAAATTCTTTTAATCACAAATGACGTCATTTATTTTGTGAACATTACGGAAAATTATTCTGTGATAATGAAATAATAATACAAATGTATGTACTATTAAGTTAAAAATAACATTAACTCGTGGAATTAATTTTGTGGGTATGTAAATTTTCCGGTAGCAAAGTTTGTTTGGTCAAATAATTGAGAAAACTCGATTTAGCGATTTGGCTTTACGGAAGTACAAAGATTAAATAAGTAAAATTAAATAAATACAAAATATTATTGAATTTTTTTAATATCAGTTAAAAGGAAAAAATATTTAATTAGTTTTTTATTAATTTATTTGTTTTAGTTTTACTTGACAACAAAAGAAATACATGTATTAATGATTATTTCTTATTTTAAAATATAAATACGTAGATGTCTTGAAATCCTAAAAAACTTCCTAATCTGTTTTGAACAATCCCACAAATGTTTCTAGTTACAAAGTTATTTAAAATGGCAAAATTAAACACAGATGTCCTTTTCTTACATTATTTTTAGTTAATTTGAATATTTTCACATATATTGAGATAGTGAAGTTTTCTACTTACAATTATATACAAAAACATCATGAGATACTTTCACAAAATATATATTTTTCATTTCATTTGTATTATTGTGAGAGATAATTTGTTACCTATTTTGTCTTATATTATACAGATTTACTTCTTTTCTTTCTTTCTGAAATTGTGTCCCAAAAAGTATTTGTAAAGTTTGTATAACCCGTTCGTTCTTAATTGAGACCTTTAGAGATATAGACAACTACTTGTTAATTCCTCTGCATGAGCAATCTAGCTCTTTCTCGTTTATACCATCAATACACAAATAAATTATTTAGATCAATTCCAATTTTCTTTTGATAGTCAGTCAAAGCACACAATTATTCTTGGTGTTCCGATATTTCAAAAGCTCCAAACGTAGATAGCAACTCGAAATTAATCAAAGACGTAAATCATATCGTGATGTTAAAGGAGATTTTCGCGTCCCTTTCATAACATTTCGAAGCAAATGCTGATGAAGGAGCATTCTTTGTTCTCATCACTCGGCGCCGGTGTATTCTGAACCGCATCTACGGAATTTAATTTAACTTAGCCACGGAAACATAACCTAATCTCATATTAATCCCGAAAAAATTATATAAACACAAATTTAATACAGCCGAATGATTTTTTGTTCACAAAAGAAGGTTGCTTACGTTTTTATAAGATTGGGATTTAAAAGTAATTTTTCAGTAAAAATATTGGTTACAGAAAATATAAAAACAGTTAAAAGTAGTTTGTATCAGAAATTAACGAGACTGGTGCTATAGTATAACAATGAAACATTTATTTAATAAAATAAAATTCTTATTATTCGCTGACAAATGCAATGAACAATAATAGTCCGCGAACTGAACCTTGAGGAACTCCTCTAGAAACTGACTTTTCATTTGAGAATTCAAGACCAGCCCTTAATTTAAAGTAATTTAATTCTGTTTTAGAACGATGCTTTTTACCTACAGCCTGACCTTAGATTTACTAGGAATTACAGTGGCCCTTATTGTAATTCTTGTAGCATGGCATTTATGGGCCTTAGGATATTGGAAAAGGAAAGGAATTCAAGGTCCCGAACCCATATTCGGTTTTGGAACCATGAAGGACTTCTTCTTACAGAAAAAAACAATGGGAAAATATTTCGCAGAACTTTATAATGTACATAAACCTAAAGGTAATGTCTTCATTAAACTAATTCTCTTTCAGTAACTAGTATTTATTTTTAATACTACCAGGAACATTTCTTTTTCTGATTATTAACTTAAATTTTATAAACTCTAAGATGCTTTAAACCAAGGTCCAACTTATGGATATGACAGTACTATTAGTAGTAAAAAATTGCAGGTTCACGATTTGTTCCATGCTATTTTTCTGGACAGGCAAGCCTCGTTCTCATTGATATTGATTTGGTGAAGTCAATTCTACAAAACGATTTTCCAACATTTCACACTCGCGGACAATACTATGACGACCGAGATCCCATGTCTTTGGGTTTATTTTCTGTAGATGGTCCTAGGTGGAGGAATATACGCACAAAATTAACACCAGCATTCACGTCTGGAAAAATTAAAATGATGCATCGCACAATGATCGTTTGCGCAGATTTATTAAAAGAAGTGTTGAATGATAGCTTGAACAATCCGGTTGACATAAAGGACATTTTCGCTAGATTTACAACTGACGTCATCGGTAAGCTCTAACAAAAATAAGATTTTTACATTGAATTAAACCATTATGGAAGTTCACCTCTATGAAACTCATAAATATTGTAAACAGAACAAAAAGGTGGAAGGGTTATTCGTTATTTAGGAAAAACATGCAATTTTTTATAGAATTTAATATTGTTTAAAATATTTAATATAAGACAAATTATACCTATTTCCCGTTTATTATTTGTTGCCCAAATAAAAATTGTAAAGTATACAATTTACAGTGCAAACTTTCTGATTTTTATAATGAAGTGTCAAAAATTAATATACGGGGTGTTAAAAAATGATGAATATTTGAACAGGGTATAGTATGGATCAAAATAAGTCAAAAAGTCTTGGGATTCGGTTTCGGAGATACAGAGAGTTGTTTATTTTTGAAGCATTTTGCGTTTACATATAATTTTTATTGTGTACAGATAAACGATAGAAATTTATAAACAAAATCGTTTCCACGTCGAAGGATAGGAAGGGGCTGGCCTATATGGTAGCCTGCAAGATCGCCTGATTTAAGCCCCCTTGATTTCTTTTTTTTTGGGAATATTTAAACAGTTTAGTGTACGCTATTCCTGTAAATATCATAGAAGAGCGGCAACAACGAATTTTAGAAAGAGTTAGAATATTCTTCCGGCAGAAATGTCTGTTTGGAAATTGGAGGAGGGCATTTTGAACATTTTATATATATATATATATATATATATATATATATAATAACTCTCTGTATCTCCGAAACCGTCAATTTACGGTCCCATGTTTATTAAGACTTTTTTACTAATTTTGGTATATACTATACCCTGTTTAAATAGTCCAACCTTTTTTTAACACCCTGTATTGTTGTAATTCACTTAAAAAATGAGTCAGTTTTTTTGGATTTTAAAAAACAGTGTTTTATGAGACAAATGCTGTAAATAGCCGAATAAAAATTTTAATTCGTATAATTCCTAAATCTCGTAGGGTGATAAGATCACGTTATTGCAAGGACTCTTAGATGCCAGTAAATAGAGCTAATAACGGAATTTGGCCAATTACGTTAATTTTAAAATACAATATTAATTTTATTCTAGGTTCAGTTGCTTTTGGAATTCGTATTCGTAGCTTAACAAACCCTGATCTGGAGTTCAGACGTCAAGGAAAAGCTATATTTCATTCCGGTTTGGCAAATTTATTGAGATTTGCTAGCCCGTTGTTTGTCCCTCACACAATTTTGCGATTTTTTAACTTCCAGACCCATCCAAAGGAACGTACAGAGTTCTTCATTAATTTAACAGATTCTACTCTTAAATACAGGGAGGAAAACAACGTTTCTAGGAAAGATTTCATGGATATGATGTTAAAAATGAAAAATAGTTCTGATCCAAGAAAACAGTTAACATTCAACGAGATTGTCGGGCAATGCATTACATTTTTTGCAGCTGGTTTTGAAACATCTTCAACTACAGCCTATTTTGCTGCTTTCGAACTAGCCCAAAATCAGGATATCCAGGAAAAACTCCGAAAAGATGTTAATAGAATACTCAGCAAATATAACAATGTATTATCATATGAAGCAGTTGCGGAAATGGAATACTTGGGCCAAGTTATTTTAGGTAATAATTGTATTTATTTAATTTTACTTCGTATTTTGAAATACCTATATTTCCACTAGTTTATGTTTGTTTTCGTTTCAAATAAAAGATCTCTTTCTTATGATTCTTACTTGTTTAGACCATATCACAGCTCGCAGGGACTATACCAATGAGCACGAGGTATAGTGGAGATATGCCGTTTTTCGGAGGAGACGTTAAACTCTCGGTCCCGAATCCATGGATGTTGGGCTCGTTAAAGGGGTTGGAATACATGAGGATTCGGCAAAATTTCCGGTTAGGGGTAGCGTGCTCCCGGCGTCGGTGATCAACCCTGATAGCCGAATTAGACCGACGTTAAATAAAACAAACAAATAAATTACTTATTTAGATTTAACTTTTTTCATTATTCCAAATTCATACACCTTTTTTAGGTAGAAGCATTTTATACAAAAAAATAATGGAGAGTAGTTTGTTAAAACATTTAATTTATTTTAGAAACATTACGGAAATATCCGGCGCTGGCGATGCTTTGGAGGAAATGCACAAAAAAGTACAAATTGTCAGGTGAAGATTTGGAAATTGATCCAGGTACTAATGTATTTATCCCTGTACAAGCAATACACTACGATCTGGAATATTACCCGAATCCAGATAAGTTTGATCCTGACAGATTCACCGAGGAAAACAAAAAAACAAGACCAGCATTCACATGGATTCCATTTGGCGAAGGACCAAGGATATGTATAGGTATGTCTAGATATTATAATATTCTTATATCATTCCATTTTCCATTCGTGCAATGAAAATTCAAATATTTTTGAAATCTGTAATTCACTGACTAACACAATCAAATTAACAAATTTGTTTTTTTTGAACTAGTAGTATATATCCCAACTATCAAGAAAAGTTGTTACTCTCTTTTTTACTTTTTGTTAAATTCAGTTCACTTTTGCAGCTTTTCTATTTTATAGATGGATTTACAAAGAAAATTAAAGTACGTTAAAATTATCGACTTCTAGCCAGAGGCTATTCCCATATTCCAGGTTTCTGGAAAAGTATCAAAGTATTATTTCACAGGGTTTCGGAGAGAAACTCATGTACCAAGTTTAAAAAAAAATTGATTATGTTGCGATAAAAATAATTATTTTAATGTTGGTAGCCGAGTTTTAAACTTTTATATCAATACAAGCAATGTTACTAATTCATCCTTGAACTGCCAATCCGTATTAATATTTCAAACCTCCATTAATAGAAGTTTCTCTTTTAGGGATGCGTTTTGGAATACACCAAACAAAAGTTGCCTTATTAACTTTAGTAACGAATTTCAGATTCAGACTTAACAAAAAAACTAAACTTCCCTTAACCTTCAGTAAGTCAGGAATAACACTAACTTCAGTTGAAAAAATTTGGCTAGATTTGGAGAAGATCTAAATGTCAAAAAATTGGGCGTCCTAACTTATTTATTAATTTAAAAAAGTAATTTTTATTTAAAAAATCTTAATATATTATAGATTGATTGTTTTGTGAGTGTTTTTAAGATAAATATGATTAAAATATGGTAAATAGATATGAATATTTATTATTGAGCATTTTTTTCTCTCTACACCGCTACCAGTAAATGATAATACTTAATAATAGAAGAAATATATAAGATAGTTCACATTAAAAATGGAACTAAAAACAATAAAAACACTAGAAAACAAAATCATTTTGAAGTTACCTTAAAGCGATTTTTTAACGGCTGTGTAATTTATAATTACGCCCAGTATAATTTGAATGCATTATATGAGATGCAATTGACTAATAATCTCTGGGTGAGTTAAAAAAAAAGTACGGTTCAAATAATGTATTCGTAATAATAATAATCTAATTTTATTTATATACATAAAAAAATAAATCATTAGTAGTTACCACTTTGTTGTCTCTTGTGCAATAAATAAAATTCCAATTCTTCTTGCTACTTGCTTTTCAGTCGAAATTTTTTGTCATATCACGGCCGCTGACTAAATACACTTTATCAACCCTTCAATTGTCCCAAATATTCTAAAAAGATCAATTTTACCCTCTTATGTGAGTCCATCCACAACAGGTAAGGTTAATTTACTTGTATTGATAGCACTATTGTCGAGGAAATTGTTTGTTTAGCTTAAAATGATTTTATTCCATACTTTATGTATACACTGTATATGATTACATGTAACATTTATAATTTTTTATAATAAAGTAAATCGTTTACGTGAGACTACATTAATATCCAAACAATATATCTTTTCCCTTACCAACAGTATTTTCTTGTTTGCCTCTTTTTGGTAAATCTCCATCCTCGTCTATATGGTCAACATTTTATTTTTTTCATCCCTTTGGAAGTTCAATACGATGTTGTTTCCTGTTTGAGGTCTTTGAGGGCGAGTTAAAGGATTTTGACGTCATTATCAACATTCGTCTTTGCCTGTTTATTCCATTAGTAGTCTTTGATCTTCCTGCCAGTATAGTATACATAGTACCTTAAAAAGCTTAACTAAGATGATTAAAAAAATTAATATTTTTAAGTTAAACATAAAGTAATGAAATCTTGCGTTTTAATATTTCATGAGTAAATAAAATTTCGTTTTCCTACCCTGGCTTGATTTTTCTAAATAATATTTTAACGGAGGTTGCGCCTAAGGTTAAATGAAACGAAAACAAGTAAGCACGGGAGCGTTTTTTTTTTAATATTTAACATAATAATTACTCAGTAGCTTTATTATAGATGGTATTTTCATTAAATCCGAGTGTCTTGATAAAACATTAATCTGGAAAAAGTAGAGGAGTAAAGGATTCGATATCATTACATTTCAAAAATTGCAGAAGTCAAGTACTGAATCGACATTGTTTAATGCATCAATTATTAATGAACACATACTTTAATTTAATACTAGTGATTCAACATTTACAATGTTTTCAAGTATTTGTTCGATATAAACAGGATAAAAGAAATATCTCCAGTTTCCAATGGTTGGTAGTATTTCCTTACATAATCTAGTTCTAACTTTGATTTGTGAAGATATTACTTTTTAACTTTTGGGCAAACCTAAAGACATCGACACTTAAAAATAGTTTTTTTCGCATTTAGGAAAATGTACCTTGATCCATAATTGCAAAAATAATAAATTAGTAAGTGGTGTAAACAAAAAAACAAAAGATACAAAAGGTTCTCCATGCAGCTCCTATTTGGTAAAGTGGAATAATCCAATGAAACTCAAAATCGTACCACAAGAAAATAATTTATTAATTCCAATTTTAAAGAAAGTGAGAACTAGTTTTGACTTTTAAAAGTCATCATCAGGTCTAATAACAGGAAAGAATATCAAAGTTAAAACTAAAAAAATCATCTTAATTAAAGTAAAGTGATAAAAATGAACAAATAGTAAAAATTAACAAAACGAAACAAAAAAATTAACATGTGGAATAAAAACTATCTGAATAACATTAAAACGGTGTTGAGTGGTGAACTTAAGAACATTTCAGAAAACAAATAAAATAAAAAATGTTTAGCTCATCACTAGGTTTAAACCATGTGTGTTTAAACTGAAAAAGATAAGATAGAAACACCACCTTGGTATTTGAATATTAACATTTTTTTTTTAAATATTGTGCATCAAAAACTTCATTTGGTTGGAAGGTTTTATCCCTATTTTTAAGGCACGCTATTTTTTCTTAGTCAAAAATCCACATACAGTATTAGGGATTTTTTTTAACAAAAAAATGAATACGCCCCTAGATTTAAATGGCTCATATGTAGATGTGACTCAACTTTTAAAAAATATGTGTATTAATAAAATAGTTAAATTTTCAGAATATATCAAGTAAAATAGTTGACAAAAAGTAAACTTAAAATTAACGTTTTTTTATTCATTAATATATTTTAATAAAAGTCACATTACATCTATCGGATGCGGTTTAAATCCAATGACGTACTCATTTTTTTGATAAAGAAATCCCTAATAAGATTTTTGAATTTTTTTATAAAATGAAAAAATATCGTACTGTGCCTTAAAAATAGGAATAATTCTTTGAAACCAAAAAAGTTTTTGATTCACAATATTTAAAAAAAAAATGTTAAGGTCGGTTAATAACTTCAAATAACATGGTGGTGTTTCCAACGAGTCACACTGTATCTTCTCGGATTTTAAAGCAATTAACAGATTCAAATTTTACACATTTTGTTTTCGCAAACACTTAGTACACAAAACTTATTCCTAATTATCTGATATACAATATTATTCCTTATACTTTTCTACATACATTTCTTTATGAACTTAAGTTTTAGTTTCTACCAGTTTCCTAATTTAAATATTAAAGTTTGATAAAAAACGTTACGACTTTATTCAATTGCAGTTGTATCTGGATTGTATTTCTATTCTCGAATTCCCAAAGGTATAATATAAGAAGTTGTCGTAAAAAAACCTGCAGAAATTTAGAGAGAACATTTTAAAGTAACCAGTTTACCGGATGAAACAAAGTTTCGTAACACACTTAGACACACATGTCTTGAGATAATATATAAATCATGTTTTTTGTTTTATTCTGAAGTGAATATACTGTTTCCCTTCCATGTTTCCTTTTATGACTTTATATTTGTCTCCTACTACAAATTATTTAGGTAATAAAATTAAATATACTCCACGCAAAAACTGAGAAAATATGAGTTTCATAGCACTGTAATATTAATGAAATCGGTATTTCAAAAGGAAATTGACAATAGGAATAAACTTTTTGTAGGATAAGCACTTGCTTTCGTTTTTTTTATATAATTTCGGTTTCTAAATATTTAAAAAATATTATTTTCAAAAATCAAAATCATGAATAAACGAATATCACTTAAAAAATGTTGTTTATCAGTTAGGTATGCACCTAAAAAATCAAAATATTGTCATGAATCGTTTAGACATTTTTATTTAAATTAATTTTAATAATTACTGTTTAACTAAAATATAAAGTGGTTTTTGATGTTTATTTGTGTAACGAACATTGACAAGGGATGTACATAAAGTACTTTTCAAACCATTGTAAAATTTGTTTTACTAGGAATCTGTATATTCCAATACTGAATTAAATTTTAATTACTCTGAAATGCATCAATTGAAAAGCTTTTAGAGTTTTCGTTATATTTTAAACAATTACCAATTTATTTAGAACAATTTGCATATTGTAATTATGTTGTTGAAAATGTTGAAAAATATTTTTTTCATTCAATTAATTGTTTCAACTCTTACTTTGTGGAAATTCAGATAAGTACGAATATAATGTATATTTTCGTATTTAGGTATATTTTTTAAAAACTACGGCTTTTTTATTATAAAATCGTATAAAAAATATTGTATGCAGCACGTGCCTGAATTCTTTTAATCACTCGTTCAGTTTGCAACTTGCCTTCGGCTTAGTTTCACGCACTTGTTAAGTCATTAGAAAATGTTACGATATTTTTTTGTATTCAGTTAAAAATATGCATAACCTGATAAAAGAAAAACAAACTAAAAAAATGTTATGGTGGAACTCCATTAATTCTATGTGGCTTGAAAATATTATATGTACAGGGATTTAGTTGAATATCGCCCTGTACATAAAACTTATTTTTTATTTTCCAAATTATAATATTTTTAGTAGAGTCATCAAAATTAATAAACATTGCGATCTTCTTGGTCAGTAAAATAAAAGAAGATCGGGAGTCAAGTTTAGGTTCTCGGATGATCGAGAAGTTGATAGTGCCTATCCCTGCTATTAAATATATTAGTTATTTGAATGTGTAAGTTGTCCTTATATTTTATTTTAGTTATTTTCGTTAGATAAATAAATTGTTATTGTTTCACTCAGTCAATTAACCAAGTTACATAATGGGTAAAAATCCCTTTAAGATAATATTTAGATTCTTTTATACATATATTATTTCTTCATCACATTAAATTTTTTTAATTTGATGTTAAATATAAAAGTGGCTACTGGTTTCGCTTAAGAAACCATCGTCAGGCCAAATTAATTGAATGAAATTAAATATAAAAAATATATTTATTCTCCTTGCCAATAAAGCAACTTAAAGTGGTTTTGTGTAATAGAGTTTTAACAGGAGTTTGCGCGGTATATGTTATCCGCTCCATAAAACTTATTTCGACTTGTACTAGTTTTAAATAAATTGTAGAAATTCCGTTTGAAGTAAATGACAATTGGAACACCAAGTAAAATAACGGAATATGTTTGCTGTTTAGCAACTCCAAAGGTTAATTTGTCAGCGTTCCCCCTTTTGTTGACCTCGGCGGTGTGAAAGGGTGGAAAAAGCTTTTTGTTCCGGTTGACGTAGGTGCCTAACGAGCTAATACAGTTTTCTAAAGTTTACAACTTCCAAATTAGGGCCGTGTTTGCGCAGCTTTCGGTGTCACACTTCCGGATTCCGTAAAATTAGTTACTTTGATTGCGAAGTTTTTGTACCATACTTAGTGGTTCCGTAACACTCAGTTCAAACTATATCAGACAAATGTTTTGTTTACACAACAGAGACAATCCACATTGTGCCCTTCAGTAATAATGAAAATGAGAGAATGAAGAACTGGAGATTCTCTGCTTCAAAACAAATAGTTCCATTATGGAAATATAATGTGTTACAAAGTGTTAAAATTATTATTAATTGTGAGCTACGTTTATTTTTTTATTAATACATTGAATACAGTAGAGAAAATAACGTTAGTTATGCGCAAAAAGTTAGTGGAGTTGGATCTAATAATGGGCCCCAAAATTCAACAAAATTATTAGCATAAAATAAACAATTAGAAGATAATAGAATCTTCAAAAATTTTAGTGAAATTAAAGAAATAAATGAAATATGTAACCTAGAAGTGTTAGAGATGTTTACAAGCTTGAAAGAGGAAATTCTCAAGTGCAAAGACAATATGGTTCTAATTAAAGTATTTTGGAACGCAAAATTTTAGTAATCGGACATTGATTATACATAAGTGTTCCTTAAAAATTTTAATTGTGCCTTAAAACTTGTGTTTATTTTCGATCCTTAAAAATGATGTTTTCAAACTTGTATGTGCCCTAAAAATTGTTTTTTCGACTCCCACAAAATTATAGTTTTAGACTGTTTAAAAGAATTAAATCACTTTCTCCACTTGGAAAACTAAAGAATGTTGTTGTTATTATTATATATTATTATGTACAACTAGAAAATTATTTTATATAAACTATTTACTCATTCTAAAAATTTTTATATTTTATATTAATAAAATCTAAAAATCTAGTTTTTATGGTCCTTTCGTGGTCTCCAAATTTTCAGATTTTTTCTTGACTCGTTAGAAACTTATAATGGAAATAACTAGTCTTTATAACAAGGAAGATGGAGATCTAAAAATATGCAAAAGGAAAATAGTGAGAACAATAATTGGTCTAGATGTAACAAATTATGGAAACAGAAAGAGTATAATGGTGAAATAAAAGAAGAATAATGCAGAGAATATAAACAGAAATGATCAGAAGAATAACCACTTGGACCTCAATACATTCAGAAGCAGAGGAAAACCAAAGAAAAAATGATAGAATGAAATTGAGGATGATATTATAACATTAAATATAAGTGACTCAAATGCAAGAACAACAAAGAATAATGGAGAAAAAATAATCACATGCAGCAGTAAAGAAAGATACTGAATTGTAATGATTGAGAAGAGGAGCAATGAATCTCAATAAATGGATTTAAATGTTTAGAAATATCAGAAACAATTATTGAAAGGCTATGATGATTAAAAAAGTTATAAAAGTATGAATTGCAAAAAACCTAAAACACAACAATCAGCTATTTTTTTTTTCACTAATATACGAGGTTTGTCAAGAAATATTGATTTTGTTCGATACTGAAGTACTTTTATTTTGAAGAGTATCGAAAATTGTTACAAAAAAATTTAATTAAAAGGAAAAACTACGTTTAAATGTGCAATTACATCAAAATACTATAACCAATCAGGTTTTGTGTTTTGTTTTTTTTTCGGGATACAGATTAATAAGTATTATAAATTACTTTTAATTTTGTAAATTTTCTTAGCAGTTTTTCTAATAATTTAATATTGAATTCAATGTAGTAATGAATACAACGCAATTATTTATTTTTCAAGTAGAAAAATACACACAAATAATAAATTGTGTGTTCAGAGAACAAAATAAATAATTTCATTTTTTGTTCAGAAGTTAATAATGGCCACAATAGACGTATACTGTGTAAGAAAAACATACAAATGTTGTTTGTACATTTATGTAAAGAAAATCATTCGAAAAAGGTCTACTTCAAAAAAACATATTGTTATTTTTTAAGTGAATATTCCTCAAGTACGAAATGACGCGACTCAATCTACAAGTCAATTGTATCAATCAATGCGAGCGTTAACATAACATCGTCCTTTTTTTTGGACCCAAAGGGAATCTAAATAAAGAAACAATAAATAAGATTCTTCCAAGTAGAATGCTCATCTTTGTTACGTATTCCGGTAAAAGGAAATCCGAGCTAACATATAAATCATTCCCCTTTGAAGCGATGTAAATTCGTTTAGAGAATTCAACAAGTGATTCTGAAAAAGGAACTAACTCCACCTTTTTTACGGTTGAAAGCAATCAGAGTTCTGGTTTCGACGGAAGACACGCAAATGGTATTTCCACTAGGCATTTATTTGTCTTACAATTTTTCTGAATCCCAAACAACAAAATTAATTTTGAAATAAGTAATTAGACTTAAAGGAAGTGTTAATTAATTTTTAGAGCCTGATTTCATCAAGTCTTTTACGGAATTCTAAGTATTTTAATTTTGTGTTTAGAACGGAACAATTATTTTAAAAAAAAATTAATAGTTTATTTTTACTAGTGCGTAGCTAGTAACAATTTATGAAACTTTTAAACTATCTAAAAATATAGTTTGTACGGCCCTTTAGTGATCTCCAAATCTTCAGATTTTTTCTTCACTCGTTAGAAACTTATGGCTCCGCTCCGGGACTTTTGGGAAACCCTGTATATTATGCATGCTATTGTAACTTTTATTTTTAGACCAATATTTTCTTTAATTTTCTTGAAAATGGTAGGCAATAATAATATGATGATTTGGGACCATTCTATTCATTTTTACAATGTTCTATATCAGTCACTCTGTACAGTATGAAAATTATATGGCAGGAAAATTTATTTTTAAATAATATACGTACTGGTACATAATCATATAAATATTACCTAGTTTTAGTTTTATCGACCGCACTTGAATATTTTGAATGCACCATAATCGGAAATAATTTTAGTATGGGAAAATTTAAACGAAAATAATTTTTTTGTAAAAAGAATATACGCATAGGGATTTCTATTTTCTAGCTTGAAAATGTTTTATTTTCCGAAGAGTTTATCTTGCTCGACTAGCCATTTTGCCATACAAACGTGTCATCAGGAATTTGTTTGTTTGTTATTTTCGTTTAATTAAAATCATAAAACATGGAAAACAAGAACTGCTATTTAAAAAATAGTTGACAGTTCTGTATTATACAGATTGGACCACTCAAAACAGTTCAACTTGATATTTGGCATTATTCATTGGATTTTAAGAAAATGCTGAAATTCGTAGATTTTCATTCGAAAAGGGACGATGCAAACATCTGTCATATGTCAATATCTTTCCTTCCACGTCTCCAAACCCTTAATTTTAAATAGGAAATATACCATTGACACATCATTAGAAATGTATTGTAATGGATTAATCAGTCATAGGATCCTCGTTGATTTTCGATATTAATTCTATGTTTGTAAAAAAAGTCTTAATCTAATACATCTTAAAAACTAAACGTAACGCCTATGTTTTGCTAATGTCACATTTTTTTCATCGCGTAAAAAATAACATTTGGTAACTTTTACCAGTGGTGCTAACTAATCCAATAGGTATGTTTTGATTAAGTCCAAAATGGTATATTCCATTGCAGAACGAATTGAAATTATTTCCACATTAGGCAAACATAGGCGTTGCTTTAATTTTCAAGAGGTATTAGACTTTAATTAAATTAAGACTTTTTTTACTAACATAAATTTAATATCGAAAGAAAAGTAATAGATGATCATATGGGTGATTAGTTCGTCTACGTTTCGAATAATGTGTCACACATGGTATATTCCCTATTTAAAATTAAGGGGTTAGAGACGTGGAAGAGGGAGAGTTGACATATCGTGTAAATGTATAAATGAATAAACATCTAATTAATGCTGCCAAATATCAGGATGGACTGTTTTTAGTTGCCCACTCTGTATTAAAAAATGTGGTTGCACAGTATTTGGTTAATTGGAGGGAAATGTGTATACAACTTAAAGATGTTAGACTTTACTTAAATTACCTAAGAATTTTTACAAACATGAAGTTAATTTCGAGACGAAAATCATATTAATTATAGTTAATATTTAAAGATGTAGGGTTGTTACTGTAAAATAAATATTTTTGAGCAGAGAAGCAAGGTTTATATTTTAAAATCGTTTTGTTAATTGAAAACAATCATGGGCGTGCAATTTAGGTCACGCCGTGCACAAAATACAATAAACTCAAATGTTGATTAATCTGACAAAAATTATTTACATCCTTTGCCTTAACCTCTAACCCTTTATTTTAAAATATATAAATTGTCATCTTTAACAATATTTTATAAATCCTTCTTACATATTTCAAAACAACAACAAAACATTTTTATTGGCTAACCAAAGGGCTGTCGATCGAAGTCTTTCTGCCCATTATTTACAATTATTTTTTTTATTTGGTTTTTATTTTTGTCTTCAAATTTTAAAATAAATTTATTAAGTTAATCACCCTCTATGGGATTTCGTATTTGGAATTTATCTCTCATTTTCGCCATAGTTTTATTTCAAATTTGCTTAGTCTTTCTCTCTTTCTTTTTAACTGTGTTCTAGTATAAAAATTTTATTTTACATATAACGTTAAAGATTTTTTGTCTAAATAACTCATGTAATTGTAAATGAAGCACTTCCGGATTTACAAATCATATAGTTTTTTTATATTGCTTTTAATTCTTTAAAAAATTTAGGTAAATTTTTGGTTCAATAAATAGTCTATACCAAAAACGAATTGTTTATTAAATAATTTGACTTGTTCTGCTAACAAATACCAATATTTTTACTTCTAACAAAGTATGTAACTTAAAACTTAACCAATAAACAATATCATTTAAATCAACAGTTGATTGTAAAGTAATCTAGTACTTATACAGAGTGTTTTAAACTTAGTACCCAACACGGACCACTAAAATATAAACGTTACGTTTTCCCCTTATTGTTTTGAATGTACAGAATAAAATGTCAAGTATAGAATAAAAAAAAATATTTACAGAAATACAATTAAATAAAAAAAAAGTATAGGGAAAATTTTATATATAAATTGAAGCCTACTAGTATACATTATTACAAAGTAATCTTTCTCAAAACATTTTTCCATTATTTTGGGAATTATTCAACTCGAGCAGACAGGATACAATCGAGATGAGATGAAATCTTGAGCGCATCTTCTTCATCCCATTTTCTATTTTATCAATCGACCCTTTATTCTCGAACGACCCCGAACTCTTAAAACATCTTAACCAGTTCACTCTTTATACTAAGTTATGTCTTTTGAGTTTAACGTAGATTTCCCAACGGAGTCAAGAAACGGGAGATGTGAAAGTTTTATCGGGCCAGTGTTTTGCGTAAATTGGCTTTGCTCCCTGTTAATTACTTAACCTGGGAATCTAGTAGTCACACTCCACTTTTTCCACATGTACTTAACTTAAAATTATCGTGGTGAACGGTTCACATTTACCTCGATTTAGAGTTTTACAATTCACACACTAAAGAGGACTAAAGAGGACTAAAGAGGACTAAAGAGGACTAAAGAGGACTAAAGAGGAGAAGTTTCACGTCGAGAGAACAATTTAGGCGAATATTGCATGTAATTATGTTAAAAGCGTACGCGTTTTTTTATCGAGTGTCAAACCGAATTGGTTTCCGTGGCAAAACGGAACTAAAAGGAAGCTTTTAAAAAAATACTCTATGAGAACAAGCAACCATTTGTACATATATCTTACATCTTATACATGGTTTGGGATAAAGTATGGAACTAAGTAAATATCTTATTAATTGATACAATGGGCTGCTCGTTCTCCGGATCTAAGCCCTTTAGATTATTATTCTTGAAGATTTAGGGTACCGGAAAGTCGCAGCAAGATGGATTTCAAAAATGATGACCGATGAACAAAAAGCGAATCGAGTTGAAAAGGCAACTGCAACGTAATCCACAGTTTTTAAATAATGTGATTACATGTGACGAAAGTTGGTTTTATCAATATCATTCTGAATTGAAATCTCAAAGTATGCAATGGAAGCATAAAGGCAGTCCAAGACCCAGAAGGCCAAAACTGTTAAAAGCGCTGATAAAGTGATGCATTTGATTTTTTAATAAATGTGGCGTTATTTACCATCACATTGTACCTAAAGGAAATACAGTAACAGGGGGTATTATTCTAATGTACTTCGAGGACCCTTAAAGGCAAAATTGAAGAAAAAACGAACGCTTTATCAAGACTTTGGTTGAACGATAATGCTCCGGCTCACAGATCAGCGATTTGTCAACAACAATTGAAGAATTAGGGGTAGAAATTATGGCTCACTTCCCCTACTCTCCCGACCTTGCTCCATGTGATTTCCATTTGTTTCCAGAAGTCAATAAAGAATTGAGAGGTCGAAGATTTGAGTCGGATTTAGAGCTCAACAACGCTGTGATGGGTACACTAAACAGACTATCAAAAAATTATTTCTCAGAAGTTTATGACAAGTGGATAAGTGTATTGAACAGAATGGAGAATACTTAGAAGTTTTTTAAATAAATGTTTCATTGTTATACTATAGCACCAGTCTCGTTATTTTCTGATACATCCTCGTACATGATTCTCATTAGGCTGACGCATTAAACGCATTAAAATTGAGTTGATTTTGCGAACTTATTTTTACCGATTCTAAACACATATTTTTTTTATAAATAAAATAAATAAGGTAGCTACTAGAAATGAAAAGAAATTATTCCAAACTTATTCCTAGTTTTCTGTCTTATTTTTAACAGTAACTTTATTAAAACAAATTACATATTTACAAGTCACAGGTAAAACATTTTTAGTTTGATGGAAAATACATTTCAAGTGAAAATATCTCCAAAGTAGGGCACAACCACTTCACGTTTCTGGTTACAATTACACCAAAAGTGCAGGTGCAATTTGCCTCAATTTGGGGATTTAAATGTCTCGTGATTATGTTTTCTACTATTTTCTTGAGCTTTGCGACTTTCTTAGAAAATAATTTATGGTTAAAATTTTTAGAGAAGTTTTTGAAAGAATAATGGATCTTTAAAGGTTTACAGCGTGTTAATAATACATTGAAATGTTACAACGATATCTGTCAGAAATGTGCTTTTTAAATTAAAACTTGAGCTCTCTGAGTATTTCTGATACTGTGCGTTCATAAAAAATGGCAATGCACTAATATTTTTTAATTAATTCTAGTTTAGAAAAAAGCACAAATAGATCGATTTTGAATGATTTTTTGCAATATTATATTACATTATTTTTATAATAAAAATGAAAAGTTAGTAGTTTTAGACTTTAGTGAGGTCTGTTATACTATGCTGTCATTATATGTGGGATGGGATAACTGGTTAAGGGACTAATCTCAGAAAACATTTGCATGTTTTAGAATTTATTAGAAAAATATATTGTGAGTTTTCTTCTTTCTAAGTCACTTATTTAACTGATGCAAATTTCCTCTAAGAGGCATTCGTTGAAAAGTTGAAAAGTGCATACGTTATAGAAAGAATACTTTAGTTATAAGTGCTAATAATATTGAGAATTAAAAAAAAATATCAATAAAAACCAAGATCGGAGTAGAACAGTTTTTGGTTATGTGGATGACAATGATAAAAGTGGCAAACCAAGTATTGATGAAAACACTAAATTGAATATTTTTCACTTAAACGGTAAAGTGAAGAAACAAAAATTGGACATATTGTTAATATCCCCAAAAACGTGAAAAATTTTGAGATGTATATATCAAAATAACCAAATAACGTAAAAATAATGTTAGTTTCAACATGATACAGTAAATCTACATTACGCCATTGTGGTATAGTATTTCTCAATCATTGAATTGGAAGAGAATATGTCAATGAATGACCAAATAGATCTTCTGACCTAACTCCAGTATATTATAATTTTTATAACAGTCTTATTATTTTATATGTAAATCGTGTAAACCTGTTTTCACCGTATAATAAAATCAATCAGGAAATAAATATTCAGAGCGTTTCATTATCATTATACGGTGAGAGCTAAACTGATGGTAATTCAAATAATTAACTCATATATGTTTATTTTTTATATTTCAAAAGAGGATTGATTATCCATATATACTGTCACTAATAAATTAATAAAGTGGCTTTACAATTTTTATTTTTTTATTTCTTTGTTAAATATGATGCAAATACATTGTTATATTGCGTGTTGACTAAAAAACGCATTAACTAGTTTTCGTTTAAATGCATCCATGTCATCAGAAATGTTTTATGTTTGTTGTTTGTTGATGCAGGTGTGTGTCAAAATAGTTTATTCATCTCTGAAAACTGGAAAAAGTCAGACCGGGATGTAGGTAGTTCAAAACAATTTGTTTTTCTGCCTAATATAAAAAATAGTTTACTGTAGCCTAAAAAATATCAACGAACTGTAGCAGAATATATGAATAAACTAAAATGAAATAAATATTTAAAAATAATCAAAATAATTGCAAAAGCCTCATTATAAATATTATTCTTGACCTAAATATTTTCAAAAATTAAGCAATTAAATATAAAATGTACCATATATTTTTTATGGATTTTATTTTGTTTAATACTAAATTGTCCCATAAAAAGTAAAAACACGATAGCAATCTAAGATATTCAATTAAACCGATAATTTAAATGAAATAACTTAAATTCATTATTTCAACTCTTACTTTATGGAAATTATTCATAATAAATATGGAAAGATAAATAATAAAAAAAGAACTGTCAAACTATCTATCTTGGAAAATGGTATTGTGAGATATCGAAACCTAGATAGACTTTAATAAATATTAAAACGCTTTGGAATACTGTGGAAATACAAGATAAGTATTATTTATCTTTCCATATTTATTATGAAATAATTTATTTCGTTTGGGTATGGGTAAAATTGTAAAAGTCAACTGTATGTGCAACGCGAACAAAATTAGAGAAAACACATTAAAATTGTCGTCCAAATATATTATTTTTAGGTAAAAGAAGTTTCCTTTTAACATGTAAATAGTCGGGTCTATTCACGATTACTTCTCGTCATAAGTTCAAAAATAAATATTATATCGTAATCAAAGGGTACAGAGTACAGAAATGTTGGTTAACTAAAGTATTTCAGTTTGTGAATCTCCTACTATCAATAAGTAATTCAAAACCCCAACTAATACGAAGTTGTTTTTTTGTAGCTTTTAATTAATTATCTCTAATAAAGAACCTCATAGTTCGATTTGCATTTAAAAATTGGATTTGGTGGAAAAGAGTTTGTGAAGAAATATTCGATAATATAACGAAACAGCTTAATAATTACTTTGAAAACCAACATTTAAAAAAAAGAGTAGATTATATAAAACTCTCTGTTACAATTCTCCCGAGATTAGTTTCTAAAATAAGTCGTAAATAATTTTTGTCTGTAATTTTCCCTGAAGGTACTTAATACGCCACTTACACCTTCTGTTAAATAACATACCAACAATCAATGCCATGTTAGAGTAAATAACACGTAAGCATCCATAAATTCAGCAGCGTTCTCTAACGCCTCATTTCATATGCATAGTCTAGGATTGAATTCCGATAAAGTTTATTTACCAGAAGAAAAATGTTTCCTAGAAGGAGTAAACGACTTTTTGCGAGAAATAAACTCTTCTAAGAAGCGCCAATCCGTCCCTTGATAAAATTCCAAATACTTTTCGCCCTTAGGACTTTCAATACGTATAACCACTGTTCGTTATCGACGCCTTCGCTACACTGGGAGTCAATGTTTCTGTACTCTTATCAGCAGAAAAATTCGAGTTTGTTTATAAGAGCAAATTTTTACTAAATTATACAGACTTCGGTATGTAGCTAGACTTTTTCGATTCATAATTATTCTGCACAGTGAGCAATCATGGAATATTAAAAATAACAAGCATCTATTAAAATATATTTATAATTATTTTAATTTTATATTTTTCATTACTTCTTAAATTTATGTAACGAGTTATAATATTTGATCATCAAAATCTGTTACGTTATGTATATAATTCTTTTGTATTTTCGTTAGTTCTTAAACAACAATTGTATCCTTTAATATTTAAAATCAATCTAAATTTTACTATTTCATGAATCTCATCGGAAGAGAAGGTAACTACTAGTTCTCGAAAGTCAAAGGAAACATTGACGGTCTCAATGTCTACATGCTCAAAAAATGTAAAATAGATAAAAATATTTTAAGAAAATGAATCATCTGAAAATGTCTTCAAACATTTCATGGTAATAATATTATTCCATATTTTGAGTAATATTAAAAAGTAAAAACTTCATTACATAAAAATTACTGTTAATTTGGTTGCCTTAAATAAAACAAGTCCCAGATCATGACATCATTCACCTCTAAAAATCTTCTTGAATTCTCATAGAAATGACATACATTAATGACACAAACAGGTGTGCCAACAAACCAGATTGCACTGTAGTAAGTAAAAAAATTGATAAAGCTTGGTGTACCAGTTTGCTGGAAACTAAAAATACTTCCCTTAAACTCCGAGGTGATTAAATTAATTAAAGTAATGAGATGAACTTTTTATTCAATTTAATTTTGTCTTTAGTAGCCATACAATGCTGAAAACTGTTCTGTCGCTTCTTATAATAGTGGTGGAACTCGAATACTGGAATAACCTTTAGCTAATCAGTTGCAGTGTTTTTAATGTTTTCTATTGTCCCAAAATGAGAACCCTTAGAGTAAAAGAAAAAGGAAGCTGAGCAGCCACAGGAATATTTCTCCTTGCCAACAACTGGTTTATTGAAATTAGTATGGGACAAGGAGCATTGTAGTGATTCAACGTCCATTTCTTAATGTTTTGTTCCAAAGATATCACTGGTTTCCGATGATTGTTAAGAACTTCTGGTTAAAACTGTTTAACCTTGAGGCACAAGGTCTTTATAGATAACGCCCTGGCTATCTTAAAAGCAAATCAGCATTTGATCAATTTTGTTTTTTAGGCTTAGAAAAGGTTGAAGGATACCGTTCAATGCTCTGGTGTTTGGTCGAACTAGAACACCCAACATTCTCAACCTATTCCAAAAAATCAAACCAACTTTCCCTTCTGAAGTTTTCTTGGTCTTGGGAAAACATTTTTGGAACGCAGAATTTTGTATCTACAATTCATTAGTCAACATTTGATTCGAATTCAGCATTTGCTCAATTATTTTAACCATCGTACAAGATCTCAAAGTCTGTCAATATTCTCATAAGTTCTTAAAAATGAAGACCTTTTGCCTGCCTGGTTCATTTTTAATTAACTTTCTTCCGTCTGAAAATACCTTAACCCGCCTAAGGTATTGCAGAATTTTCCGTTTTATTAGTGAGCTTGAACCAATTTGATTCATTTTGCATGTGTATGATCTATTTACAAAGGCTTAAGACTGACTAAGAATACGAGTTTTGATTTATCGAACCAATAAATTTAAAATTTTTACACTTATGCTAAATGACCAGTATCGGAGCAATTAGGAGCCAGATATCTTGGAGAGATGTTAACCCGGGGGAAAAACAAAAAACAATTATAATTGAAACTCTATCAATCGTATTTATTCATTTTTGGGAAATTATCTGCTGAAAACCAATCTAGTCCAAGTAAATCTGGTTGAAAACTTAATTTTCTAGCTATGACAGATTTTCATACAAGTGTCTATAGTTCAAATTGGCTTCAATATACTCCAAAATAACTTACGTTGGAAATAGTTACAAGAATAAAATATTACAGACGTAGAAATAAAAAACTCCTGGTGTTTTAGTATTATAGTATATAAAGGATGATTCTACGTTAATGTAAAATCGTTAACATTATTCGTCTTGGTAATTAAAATGTCTCCCAGTTTCTGTTATTGCTAGGTTATACTTTTTATATCTTTCTTAAATTTTCTCTTGTTATCTCTTTACATATAAGAGTACGGGAAGTCTGCTGCTTAATTGATTTGAATATTTATTATTTATTTTTTTACTACTATCTTGACTGATTCGCCCCTCCCCATAATGTTATTAATCAGCACATGTCTAATAAATAAAATATTAATAAAAGGCTGACTGGCAAAAATATTTCTTACATGTACATTTTTTTGTATCGTTTTGTAATTTTTGGTGGAGTATTATAAAACTATTTTTCTGATCGAGTTGTTTACTATCCACTATTATCAAATTATTACTAGTGTCCTATTACTTGATCTGGAAGAAATGTATGGAAAATACATATGAAGTAAGTAACAAAAAATATTTTACAAAGAATTAATAATATATTTTCCTAGTCTCCATCTACATGTCTATTGAAATGAATTCCTGATGGACCTTTATTTTATTTGTATATAAAAAACTTGTGCTGGATGCTGGAATTGCCCACTTGGCAAAAGTAAAAACTGGAGAAAGTTTATCCTTGCAGCAAGATACCCTTTTTTCGCATGTACCGGGAAAAAAGATAAAGTATTCTTTCCGAGAAAATGTCGTAAATTGTTTCCATGGTCTGCGGACAGATATATTTCAGATACTACATCAAAAAACAACGTGCTGCAGTTTATTTATGTAAGGGTAGCGAAATGGGGTTATTTCATTCGTTAAATGAATAAAATAAATTTCGCTGGGATTTTCTTTTTTGAATAAGTCAGCTTTTCCATCAAATTAAGCAAATAAATTTTATTTAGAAAATGTTGAGGCAATTAAAACTTTTGTAGCAAGAAAAACACATGCGGGTAATTCACAGAAAGCAAATCCATAATAATAATAATTTATTAACCAATGGAAAAGTGAAATACAATATACAATAATTAACAATAAATATAATCAGCAAAAAGGGAAAATTTGAATTTGAAATACTATATATTAAATCAATACAGTACAAGTTTTTATAATTGTTTCAAATGAATTTATTTTATTGTTATTTTTGTTCGGTTCTGGTATTTTCTAAGTATTTGGGACTAAAACTGAGTTAAGTAATTTTTGTAGGATTTAAAAGGACAGTTATGAATTTGATTGATAAAACTGTTTCTGATTTTATTTCCAAATTAGACCAATTACGAAATGAACAAAAAATTGCTGTATTATTAGCAAAACGTCACTTTATAGATTTAATTTGAAAATACCATTTACATGTATGTAATGGAAAATAGCCAAATGGAAAGAATTCATTATTTCAATTATTGAATATTTATATAAAATCCCGAAACAAGTCAATTTTAGATTATCACGAAATAGCTAGATAGATATTTTATTTGATCACTTTACAATAATTATTATGTTTGTGACAAGTCAATTAAAAAATGTATATAAAATAATAGATTAAAAGAAATGTTAAAAAATGTACATACAAATTAAAAGATGTTAGTATACTGAACTACTATAATTTAAAAATTCTTCAATAGAGTAGAAGCAGTATTTTAATAAGAAATGCTTCACTCTCTCCTTAAATCGATTATGAGTTAATTTAGTGATTTTTTCAGATAATTTATAATATAAATGTAAGTTCAGGGTATTTCGATTTGATACATTTAGTCAATAGTGGTAGGATCTCAATTAAAATCCCCTTCGGGTTGGATAATCATGATAATCAGCATTTGTACGATACATTTAAGAGAATATGTAAAATAAATATGCATGGCAGCGGTAAAAAAAAACATTAAAATGTCCTGACTAAGGCAAGTTTTTAATTGTATAAGAAAATTCAAGCAATGAAGAAGGAAATTACTTAAAAGAAGTTGAAGAAGTATTGAAGAATGGAAATGGAAGATTAGAAAGAAGGGAACAAAATTTCTTAGCAGACCCAGAAATATTAGAAAAACTAAAAGACCCAGGAAAACGTGAAGAATTTATTAAAACAATATTAGATTGGGATAAGTTGCTATTTGTACAGCCATATAAAGCAATGAAAGCCGCAGAAAAGAAAGTAATACAAGAAAGAGAAAAAATAGCAAAAAAATAAGGCAAAAGTTTGGAGCGACGAAGTAGAGGGAGAAATGGAAACAACAGCGAACGAAATACCTGAAACGTCTAAAATAAACTATAGTGAAACGGATGAGAGATGGAAATAACAAAGCAAGAAGGCAAAAAAGCCAAAAGAAGATTAAAATTGAAGAACAGAGTCGAACCACTATGTGAAGTGGATACAGATGAGGAAATAGAAAATGTGGAAGAAAAAACTGAAAATCCAAAAATACCACCAGTGGTCTGTGAAGGAAAACCCGAAAATCACCGATACTTTATAAACCAGGTGAGAAATACAATAAATTCGACTAACTTTTCGATACAATTTAATAGAGAAAATATAAAAATGTTCACGGGTACAAAAGAACTTAGAGAGCAATTAATGGAACACTTAAAAAACAAAAACTTAAAATTCTACACATACACAGACAAAACAGACAGACTAAAAAGAACAGTGATGAAAGCCATTCCTAACTTAGACTTAGAAATTACTAAAGAACAATTAGAAAAGAAATCCAATATAAAAATTAACAGCATAGTACCCATGAAGCGGAAAAACGATAAATCATTATGTTATAGTTATTTAATTACAGTCAATAGAAGTGTAGAAATTAAAAATCTGTACAAAGTAAAGGAAATTTATTTTATTTTATTTATTTATTTAAGTTATTTTTTTATTATTACTATTTTGATTACATATTTTATCCTGATAACATGTATTTTTTTTTGTTACATTAATAAAATCCGCATACTTATTCCTATTATCTTTTTGTCTTAAATTTGTATTTTACATTTTTCATATACTTTCCAATTTGAAAGATAAGCTTAAAATAAGCATAAATATCAATTAAAAAAAAATAAACATGAAAATATGAAAATATTGAAAGTTTCAAGTTATATTAACAGAAAAACTTTACTATAACGTGCAACAAATAAAGGCAAAATACTTAAAAAACCTGTGAAATAATTTTAAAGTTACAATTAAGAAAGTGGTATCAAAACTATGTGAAACAAATAAGAATACCACTAAAAGTAAATAAACTGCTCAATAAAATATTAAGTCAAAAAGAAAAAACAAGAGAATTTATTTAAAAAAGAGAGAAACTTGCGTTTAAAGGGTACGAAACAAAAAGAGAAGCAGTTAAAATAATAACACATAAAGTTAAAATAAAATTATGGATAGAAATTGGTTTAAACATGGAAAATCGCGAAGACAATTCAAAGATATTATAGAGGACACTACAAAACTCGAAAAGAAAAAAAAACGATGAAAATATAACAGTGATATATATACAATTTAACTTTTATATTTGTTATAAATAGTTTCCACAAAAAAGGATTGAAACCGTTAATTTAATTTTAGAAACTTCATGTGAATAATTCACCCATTTATATAAGAAATTTCAGATTACACGTAACTCAAAATACAATCTTTAAGATTACGCTTAAATAGCAACAAATAATCTGCTGAAACTTTAATACCTAAAGCAGTTCATTATTTTAACTAAAGAAAATTGGAAGCTCTTTGGTTTTTATTCAAAACAAATAATGAAATTTGCAGTCCACTATAGGTCGAGCAGGAAATTATTCATCCTACCCTCGTAACAAGTATGAATATAAATAATATTGCAGCATGTTAAATATTCTGTTGTGCTACGCTCATATAAAGAAGTCTGTTGACTTTTGATTATTTATTTAATGGCATTTAATCGACAGAGTAGTGTTCTGTACTTGGCCCCATTTCAATCATGTGTTCATTTATCATTTCAGACCTTTCCTTGTTAGGTAGATCATTAATATAATGAACTTTTGTAATATATCTTAGTTTGCTCTCACCTAGAGGTACGTACGTTATTTGAAAGCTTGTGCGCTGTCTATTCCTCTGCTACATTTGATGAATGCCTTGCATTTTAAATTATATTTATGGATATTCACAAACTTTTTTCTCTAGGTACATAATTGCATATTTCGTGTTAGAAAATAGACGGTTTGATTAGTTAATTGGTTTAGTATGAAAGGCAATAGTATCAGTTGCATTAATAAGTGACTTAGAAAGAAGAAAACTCACAATATATTTTTCTAATAAATTCTAAAACATGCAAATGTTTTCTGAGATTAGTCCCTTAACCAGTTATCCCATCCCACATATAATGACAGCATAGTATAACAGACCTCACTAAAGTCTAAAACTACTAACTTTTCATTTTTATTATAAAAATAATGTAATATAATATTGCAAAAAATCATTAAAAATCGATCTATTTGTGCTTTTTTCTAAACTAGAATTAATTAAAAAATATTAGTGCATTGCCATTTTTTATGAACGCACAGTATCAGAAATACTCAGAGAGCTCAAGTTTTGATTTAAAAAGCACATTTCTGACAGATATCGTTGTAACATTTCAATGTATTATTAACACGCTGTAAACCTTTAAAGATCCATTATTCTTTCAAAACTTCTCTAAAAATTTTAACCATAAATTATTTTCTAAGAAAGTCGCAAAGGTCAAGAAAATAAGTAGAAAAGATAATCACGAGACGTTTAAATCCCCAAATTGAGGCAAATTGCACCTGCACTTTTGGTGTAATTGTAACCAGAAACGTGAAGTGGTTGTGCCCTACTTTGGAGATATTTTCACTTGAAATGTATTTTCCATCAAACTAAAAATGTTTTACCTGTGACTTGTAAATATGTAATTTGTTTTAATAAAGTTACTGTTAAAAATAAGACAGAAAACTAGGAATAAGTTTGGAATAATTTCTTTTCATTTCTAGTAGCTACCTTATTTATTTTATTTATAAAAAAATATCTGTTTAGAATCTGTAAAAATAAGTTCGCAAAATCAACTCAATTTTAATGAGTTTAATGCGTCAGCCTAATGAGAATCATGTACGAGGATGTATCAGAAAATAACAAGACTGGTGCTATAGTATAACAATGAAACATTTATTTAAAAAACTTCTAAGTATTCTCCATTCTGTTCAATACACTTATCCCATCGCTTTATCCAGTTGTCATAAACTTCTGAGAAACCATTTTTTGATAATCTGTTTAGTGTACCCATTCCCAGCATTGTTGAGCTCTAAATCCGACTCAAATCTTAGACCTCTCAATTCTTTTTTGACTTCAGGAAACAAATGGAAGTCACATGGAGCAAGGTAGGGAGAGTAAGGGAGTGAACCATAATTTCTACCCTTAATTCTTCAATTGTTCGTTGTCAAATCTCTGATCTGAGCTGGAGCATTGTCGTGATGCAGCGTCCAACCAAAGTCTTGATAAAGAGGTCGTTTTTTTTTAATTTTGCCTTTGAGGGTCCTCGAAGTACATTAGAATAGTTGCCGTATTTCCTCTAGGTACAACCTGATCATAAATAAGGCCAAAGTTATCAAAAAAATCAAGTGCATCACTTTACCAGCGCTTTTAACAGTTTTGGCCTTCTGAGGTCTTGGGCTGCCTTTATGTTTCCATTGCATACTTTGTGACCTCAATTCAGGATTCAGATATTGATAAAACCAACTTTCGTCACATGTAACTACATTATTTAAAAACTGTGGATTACATTGCAGTTGCCTTTTCCATTGTTAACAAATTGTCACTCGATTCGCTTTTTGTTCAACGTTCATCATTTTTTAAATCCATCTTGCTGCGACTTTCCGGTACCCTAAATCTTCAAGAATAATTTTTTTAATGGAACCTTAAGACAAATTAAAAATGTCAACTGATTCACAACCGTCTTTAAACTTTTTATACCACTCAAACACTCTATTCATGATAAACTATTATGTTTTTAATCATTTCAAAAGTTTCAGTTGGTGTTTTACCCAACCGAACATTTTATGGCATATCTTTGCTCCACTTTCATTTTTTCGCAAAATACTGACAATTCAATAATTAATTTGTAATAAACGTAATAAAGATAAAGCTTGCATGTCCCATTTTTTGTGTCATAAAATTCTACCTCTGAAGAAGTTACAGCACCAGTCTTGTAATTTTCTGATACATCCTGGTATAGATGTAAATTTTTATCAGGAAGGGAATCTTTGGGAACAAAATCATTTCATTTCATTTCATTTCAAATCAGTTCAGTCGCTTTTGAAAACATTTTTAAAGTAAAACGACAACTTTTTTAAGATTTAATGTCGATTCTACGGGTTTACTGCCTTTATTATTTTTATAAGAGTCGCGTAATGTACAAAGTACTTCAAATTGTTATGTTTTGCAGCTTATCTCGAAAACAAAAGAAGTTAGAAAAGAAGTAGTGGAGATGTTATAACTTAATTTTTATTGAACAAACGTTCGTCAAATCACATCTTTAATAGGTCGTTTCATTTTTGAGATACAGGGCCATTTTTGAAAATGATGTTTATCAGGAAAAATATTGAAAAAGGTTAGAGGAGCTTTTGACAAGTAAAAATAAAGTTCAGAGACATGCGCAATACTTTTTAGGGGTTTCTTGGCGAAATATAATATATATAATATAAACTTGTTTTTTTTTCTCGAGACACCCTTTATATTTTAGCTTTTTTCGTTTCCATTTTTTATTTGCTTTCTCCCATATACCATGTTATATGTCTAAATTTCAAGAGCTGCTACAGGGTAATTATATTTTTCATCATTGATAATATTTTTTAGAATGGAACACTTAATAATCTATAATCTATAATAACAGCTGTAACTGGCAACTTAATAATAACACCATGAATAGCAAAAACAAATTAGCAGCATTAATTTATTTGTGAAAATTATAGAAAATTATCGAAATGTCTTCTATTGTTTTGTAATAATAACTGACGCATGTGCACGGACTTTATACACACTTTGTAATAACTCTTCTCTATTATCAAAGTTTGTTTTGCAAATAAAATTATACAGTAGGTAATTTTCTATCATTTTCGAAAATTGTTCTGTATCTTGAAAACGGAACAATCTATTAAAGATTTGATTTGACGGTCGTCCGTTTAACAAAAAAAAGTCTTTACTACTTTTTTTGTAATTCCACTTGTTTTCAAGATACCCTGCAAAGCATAGCAATTTGGGACACCCAGTAGAGTAGGTTTTTTACGATTTTGACCATATGTCACTGATTTTATTCGTATGAAATATTTCAGTTAAATCATTGGTTTCAATCGATTATAAGCCCATTGCTTCAGCAGATGTATGGGTAGTTTTTACTTTTTATGGGACTATTTACTATTTAATAAAACAAAGTACGTAAAAATATGTATATTCATTATTACAGGTATATTTTTCATTAAAATTGATGTTAATTTCTTAATTACTTAAATTTCCGTACGGTGGCATTAGAAACAAAACCTATTTATCACCTTTAGGAAACAGTTTAACAATTCGTAACGATAAAAAATTATGTAAACGTATATATGCTGTTATATGTTATTATACAAGTGTACAAAGAATTTAAGAAAAAACTGTTTTGTAGTAGTTTCAACTCAAGACTAAATTTCAAATGAAAACAAGTAAGATGACAGATGTTCTTAATATGTATTTAGTGAGGATAAAAAAGTAGTGCTTTGATTAAAAGATAAATGTTAAATAATTCTAACGATGTCCTTACTGTTAGTAGAAAAACATGTAGCATTAAGGATACGTGTTTTATACCTGAGTATATGTGAGTGACGTGTTGGTAAAGTTGTAAAAATCCAATTAAATTATACCTACGGAACACACCGTATCTACGCGCTAATGTACAAAAAAATATAAAAACTTAGATTTTATGTGTGATTTAAAATTATCCTAATATTTTTAAATTCGTCCCAACACCGTTCAGCTACATAATCTGAAAAAAAAAATAGGCTAGGAGAAATTTTCTTAAATACCTTTCAAAACTAATTTTTTGTACCAACTGCACAAAGTTTTAGATTTTTGAGCCTTTAAATATAAATTAATTGAATATAAAAAAGTTTCTTGTCATTAATTCCCCTGACATCATCTCCTACAAACTGATTATACGAGTATTAATGAAAATTTTCCCATTTAAATAGCTGGTTGAAAACCTGTCGATTCCATTAATGTCTACGTGTTTTTTTTCGATTTTTAAGTTAATATTCACGTGGATTTCATTTTGGGCATCATCGTTTGAAGGGCGTTCTCGTAATGAGTAGTTGGACCCGAGTAATCAGGAATCGCATATAAGCAGAAATTTATTCATTGCCCATACGGTGCTACAAGAGTCACATCCGAAAGACCATAAAAATGGTAATAAAAACCGTTTGTAATAAAAAAGCCTATTGCTTCGGATATAAAGTCAAATTTAAACTGGTTATATAGTCAAAGTTTTGAAATAAAGAAGTAAGCAATTATAATTTGTATACATGTATGTGTATATATAGGGTGTCCAAATATTATGTAAAAATTCAGCTGTTCCTTTATTAGATTAAAACTAAAAAAATTTGCGTAGCAAAATTATCGGGGGCAATGGGCTTTTCAACCGAAAATTATCTTCACTTATACAGGGTATTCCGGAGCTACAGGCCAATCCAACCATACATTTTTTTAAATACATTGGCAATATAGGATTTGTCGTCAGATATATACTGGACCTTACAAAAGTTATGGCCACTTTTATATCCAAATCGTTGTATATTGGCCAGCCTGTATCTAAATAGGAACAACTATTTTTTCATTTTTTGTAAAGTTAGTAGGTTAGGTATGCGCTCTACTTTCATCTGCTTCATAATTTTTTCATAGAACTTTTAAATTGCATACAGGCTAAGTCAAAACTCGGAACATACATTCTCTCAAATTATTTAAATGGAACACCCTATATTTTATACAGTATTCAGATCGACCTTAAATCTACCATTTTTGTGAACCATTTTCTATGTTCCACTTGTATCAAATTTTTTTCATTCTTACCTTGTTACAGAATATACTATTATTATTACATTGCTCAGAAATTGATTATATTTAGAGTCACTTTTATATAAAAATAATTTTCATTTCAACATCCTGCATTTATTAACATGAAGAGCAGAAATATTTTTTTACAAGTGAAAATACTCTCTAACTTTTCTGTGAAACTTTCTTTTTAATTACTTATTTTGTAATATCAAAAACGATACTCTCTATTTTTAAATATTCCGTATGCCCATTTTAAATATTTAACGAAATCTCTGACTTATGTTATATATGCTTCTTATCATTGTTAATAGTTCCATTGGCACGAAATTACATATTTAAATAATTTCTTAAATCCGTTTTTACACCCAACAATTAATTACACAAAAAACCGGAAATTTTATGTCTATAGTTTTTTAGACGCCGTGTCTACCGTGACGGAATCGGAATCGAAACGAGAATTAAACAAATCGATGGAATATCCCGAAAATGTCTGTTGTCGAAGAAAAGTTAATTCTGTATCACTTTAAGGAGTGATATTAACTTTAGATAAACAACTCGACGACACATTCTTCGTTTAATGTATTTTTTTGCTAACATACGAGTATATTTAATATGGAAGTGATTAAAAAAAAATTCATAATTCAAAAAGTAAAAGAGATTCCGAGGAACTGACGCTACTCCAAAATTTTTGGTCCCTCAAAGCCCCTCTGTGCAAAATTTCAGCCAAATCAAAATACGTTTTATTTGTTTTCATAAATGTTTATTTCAAAAAAATTTAATACCTTATTTTAATAATCCTTAATTTTTTTATTAAAATCCAATTTTTTCTTATAATTTTTCAAACCTAGAATATCCCTATTATTTAAAATTTTCTTCAAAAATCGATTTGTTTCTTACAGAAAATCCCATTTTATCATTAAAATTTAATACTTTTAACTTAATAATGAAAATCCTAGATTTTTTAATTATTTTGACCACTGGCGGAATAATCTTCCATCCGAGACCACTGGCGGAATCAACTTCCATCTGGGGCCACTGGTGGAACATCCCTCCATCTACGTTTAGATGGAAGTTTATTCCGCCGTTGGTCTCGGATGGAAGTTTATTCCGCCAGTTTTAGGGCACATTTTCGAAAAAGCGATTTTTCAAAAAATCGATAATTAAAAGAGTAAAAGAGATTGCGAGGAACTGACGCTGCTCCAAAATTTTTGGACCCTCAAAGCCACTCTGTGCAAAATTTCAGCCAAATCAAAAGACATTTTTTTTTGCATGAAAAATTTTGATAGGCTGTACCCTTTGAATTTTGATAATTTTTGAAGAAAAAAATTGCCTAAAAATGACTGAAAACGATCTTAGAGGATGCCCTCTTTCGTTTTTGATATCGGTTTTTTTTAAATCCCAGATTTCATATTTTTTCATTTTTTTTAGGAAATCCCCACATTTTTTCAATTATTTTGGATAAAAACCAATTTTTTTTATGCAAATCCTAATTTTTTATATTATTATGAAAAGATCACAATTATATCTACAAAAATATTCAAGTTATGTATTTTCATCCTTAATTTTTCATTCAATACATATACGATACTACTACTACTTTACTATTTTCATTATTAATTACTTATTCTTTTATTTTCATTGATTACCAACAGCGCCAACCCGAATCGATGGCGGTGGTACTGATACACTTTTTTGTTACACTTTATGTTATGCGCCGTGTCTACTGTGACGGAATCGGAATCGAAACGAAAATTATGCAAATCGGTGGAATATCCCGAAAATGTCAATTATCGAAGAAAAATTAATTCTGTTTCACATTAAGGAAGTGTAATTAACTTTAGGTAAACAACTCTGACGGCACATTCTTCGATTTATGAATTTTTCGCTAACATTTCGAAGTGATTTAAAAAAAATTCATAATTCAAAAAGTAAAAGAGATTCCGAGGAACTGACGCTGCTCCGCTCAAAGCCACTCTGTGCAAAATTTCAGCCAAATCAAGAGACATTTTTTTTCATGAAAAACTTTGAATTTTTGGCCAGTTATGGCGATCTTTTTAAGTCTTCCGGGAACACAGAATATCCCCAAATTGCAAGATTAAAAATATGAGTCAGGGGTTTACAAGCACTTCTGCACACACCTTGTAAATATAATTGCGAATAAAATCGTCTCCCGTAGACTTTTGATTTCATTTTTTTTTTATTCTATCTCTTATCTGATATTGGGAAACCAGCTGGAAGTGAAATACCACCTCCGTGATGATCACCTCGATCAATATTATTCATATTCCTCTCAAAAGAGAGCGAAGAAACTCCGAGAATCACCAAACTATATAACAATTATGTCAAATATAGGATATTATCGAGCTGGTTATGAATTTTTAAGGCTCATTAAAAAATTATGTTTATGTTTTCAATATCTTTTTATTATTACGGGATGTTTAAAAATTTGCTGCTATGAATTTTCTCCTGAATGTTTACTTGGTAGAAGATTCTATTAACAAAAATTTTCTGAATGTAGACCATCCTATTCATCTTTATCATTGTCATTTTGAAGCCTTAAAAAAATTTGATATAGTTGATGGAATTGTAACAAAGCCAGCAGAAATGTCTGAAGCTGCAAACTGAAATAAATTGGATGATAAAACTCGCGGAATTAGTTGAAGGCGACAGGTGAACAAGTTATAGAAAATTCAGTTATTGCAAAAATTGGCAATGATTTGCCTAATCAATATGATAATTTTAGACATTCCTAGAATTTTTCCTCACCTGCTTTCAAATATCTGAAAATAGCAAAGCAGAAGTTTTAGCTAGTTTTAGCTTGCTGTTTATGATGTATAGAAAATGATGGTACGTATTTCTAGGGTATTTTGTTTCATTAATAACGAGCTGTAACTATTTCTGTACCACACATCGTCAAAAATTACTTTTTAATCACAATTTATTAGGAAAATATACAATCTGGTAAAATATGCACTATTTCTTATAATTTTTATGTGCAAATATTAAACTTCTCCTGTATTTAATCAGATAATAATAATAATAAATGTAAAAAATAAAGACTCACAGTAATAATCTGGCATAAATGTCTAACCCAACAATAAAAAGTTTTACTTTAGGGTAGTTAGTTAGCTTTTCATACTGTTTGCAAACCGTATAATTAAGTATGAAGTGATAGAAACAATAAAATTCCTTACCAACGTGTTTCAGTCTACCACCTTAATTTGCATATAATTCAGTAAATTGACTCACCTGTAACAAAATATTAAAATTAATACATTAATAAATCGGAAAGTTTTAAATTAATTACAACCGCTTGTATCAATTTCGATTTTGATTTCTTGTTATTACTTGAAAGAATCGAAAGAATGCAAAATTTCATTTCTAGAATTCGAAATTAAATTTATGAAACAGGAATTGAAATTAATATCTTAATGCAAAGTTACATGTGGTAATAAAATTATAATTATAAACAATAAAAGTTTAAAGTTGAAACAAAGTTAATTAATAAACTTAAAAACTTCTAACTATTTAAACTTGAAAAAATTAAAATGAACATTTAAGCGTTGCCGCTTCACTTACTATTTAATGGAGAAAACTGTAAGTCATTGTTATTTATTTAGATTTTTTTGTATAAAAAGAAATTTTGTAAAGATCTCCTATTTTGTATAAAAAAATCGTCAACGTTTTAAGAACATCATACTTTACTTTTCTTTAAGTAATATATCTAACGTGCAAGCAAAAAACATTCCGGACATGGGTGTTTTTCAATCATTTCTTACAAGAATCTTTTTATCTATTTATTTTTTTCTATTTTCTGAACAATGTACAACTTATTATAATGTACTAATGACAGCTACTGTTTGATGGACTCCATAAAAATATAGAAAAGTAAGTATATAAGTATATTTATCCGCTCTTCAGTTTTAAAATGATTCTCTTTTAAATTATTGTTTTGTTTTTACTTGAGTATCTACTAGCATTATAACTGGCAAATAATTCCCCTATATAATTTATTCTAATTGAAAAAAATATCACAATAGCATTAAAATCCAATCAATATTGTAGAGTAATAATGTTAATCAAGGGTAACACGTTTCCTTTATTATGACACCCCTAGTAATTACAGTATCATTTCCTGCGGGTAATTGCTTAGGTATACGAAAAAAGTCTAGTGGGAATATTTTGATTAATTATATTTCTAAGTTTTGCACGTAAAGTAAACATTGTTTGTATTCAATTGAATTTGATTTATTAATACGAGTATTGTACCTATATAACATTGGGCTGTACTTATGATTTTTGAATACATTAGATTAAATTTAACGATTTGTCGTTACTTATAAAGGAATGTTTTGTACTGACATGCTTTCTAAAATAAATGACGAAAATTATTATATTGAATTAAAATAAAAAAGCCACTCCAATTAAGATAAGACTCAATGCAAGCATTTTTCGTTATATGGCTCATATTATATTCAATGATCAGCCACTAAAGGCTCGTTTATACTTGATTGACCCTCGTATATATAAGTTTCGCTAGCAAATGTAAAACATTTACCGAAACTGGATAGATAAGAAATATTAACTTAAGGGGCATCAATCGTCACTAAAGCCTTATTTTTGAAGCTAAAATACGTGTTCTTTGCTTGCGGAACAAAGTCTTCACGGTTAGTTTAGCACCAAGTAAGTGAGAATTTTGTTAAATCGCGGTCAGGTTGAACAAAGAATGAAAAATTGGCACAGACATGAAGTTACTGTTGGGAGTTGAAATAAGACTAGAAAAGTTTTCAGACGATTTGAAAAATCCTGCGAAAACACAAACAAAGGCATCGCAATTTTCAATAACGATACCGATATTTCATACTAAGGAAATAAAAAGTAAAAATAAAAAATTATTGAAGAGAGAACGTCATGTATAAAATAAAAAGTTTTTAAACTAAAATTAAATTGTAAACATATTTTATAAAACACTTCATGTTAAAATTCAAAAACAAAAGAGACGGAGCAATTTAAAAAAGTTTTTTCTCTTAATATTCGTCGTCTTTCCTATTTTTTATTTTAGTATCTTTTGTTTTTTTCTGCATATTATTTAGATGGAGCATTAGTTTAATTTACCTGTAGAAGATTTTGTAATTCGACTTCAGTTAATCGTAATAAAATATAATTATAATTCTATTAGTTACTTTCATGTGGCTAAAAACTTTGCCTTAATTTTTACTTATAAAACATGTATTTTAAAAAGTAATTTATGTAAGGACTCAGAAGTCTTTAAGAAAATAAATTACGTTTCCTAGGAATTTAAAGTTAATATTTACTTAGGGTATCCGTATACTTTTTCTGTATTTTAAAATTCTGAAAAATAAACATACGAACTGAAATAGTATTTAACAAGAAGACCGAGGAGTCAACTAAAATATTTTCATTTTCTGAATGTATGGTTAAATCACGTTATACTCAAAGATGCACATAGATGACAATAATTTCGATTTAGTTACTCCAATAGTAGAAAAAATGTTTCTAACTGCTGGTTTAGTGCTTACATGGTCCCGGTTTTATTGTCTGTTATTTTCAATTACAAAAAAATGGTAGCGCTAAGTGTTTGTTTGAATTTCCGTCTTTTCTTAGATGGTTAAAATATCACGTAATGTTGCAATTTAAAATCAACAAAAGACATATTTTTCTAGTACAAAAAATATTTGTAATATTGCTATATAAAATGTAGCTATTAGAAAAAATAAACCAACTAGGAAAACCTAAAATTGTCCAACTACAACTACGAGAAAAAATATTATGTAAAGAAATCAATGGTTAATTCAGAGTGAACTTATCAACTGTCTTATTTGGATGGTAGAGTAAGTCAGACTAAAATTAAAGGAATTTAAAAATTTTTAATTGGCCAGCTTCTCTATTTGTCCAAAAAATTCTCGTGAATATATGTTTTACTCTAATTTTCCAACTCTAAGTGGGTTCCATTTTTCCACCTCCTTTAAGGGTGGTTTTACACTTTGCGTCATAACTTGTTCACTGCTTTTATACACGCCTCTTCCATTTATATTGGTTGTCAGACATGAAGGGCAACTGATTAGTTTTCCACTTTGTGCTTATGTTCCCCTGATTCTTGTCACCTTACCTTCTTGTTAAGGGTGATCCTCAAACAGATCTCTACCTTTAATATTGGTTGTAAGACTTGTGCGGCCTCCTACCCTTACTTTTTTTCTACCCTATTGTGGGGTTTCCTCTTGTTTTACTTCCCCAACCTCAGTTCAACTTGCAGTTGCTGTTTTTCTCCTCCCCTCATGATGGTCTTGTTCTAATCATCAAGTTTGCAATTCTAATTGTTTAGTTGCTATTTTTAACACTGACACTCAAAATTTAGACCATTTTTGTGCCTTCCATTTTATATTAACAAGATGTGTTTTAACTATTGAAGAATAAATGGCTAATGGATTGTTAAGTTTACCACTTATTTGTTTTAAATATTGTAATTAATTTTCACGTTTTTTCTTTGGATGTTTGCTTTTAACTTCATATGTTAATTTCATTGATTGATGTAATTTTTTGCAAGTTTATGATTGTTTCACTTACTTTTGTTATTTATATGACTTCTTTGTTTTTTTAGACCTGATGATGACTGGTGGCAGTCGAAACTATTTATCTTTTTTAAATTAAAGTGTTTTGTCTTAAAGATTTAGAGTATTCTTTGGTTTAATCCTACATACCACATTTAAGACTTAAGCCAAATCTTCTCTAACATGAATTAATTATAAGATTGGAATAAAATCAAAACTATTATGAATATTGATTTTATAATTATTAAATGCGACTTTGGAGAAAATATTATTTGCGGCTAATGTCTTCATTTGATATTTAATTAGAAAATTTAGTTATTCATAAATGATTCAAAAAACCCTATTCATTTCTGGTCTGGTTAAATCTTTGTTACTGTCGAATTTTTTCGCTATAACTAGAATAAGCATCTCTCGGGATACATAAATTTCTACTGAGCAAAAGATAGTCACAAGCTAACTCTCTCAAGACAAGCAATCATAGAGGATTCAGCTAAAATAGTGCCCTCTCCTTTCTTATACCTTAATTGGCAAACACCCTTCATAAATTTTCCTCCAAGATCCTGCCCGAGATACAAACTCGCACTAAACTAAATTCCACAAATCTCGACGGGATCTTCTTGCTGTTGAAAAACATGATCTGAAAGTTATTAAAACTTAGTAAATTGTTCGAAGATTTTTATTATAAGTTATGAGGTGTCTGCCAAAAAAGTTGCGGGCAAGATGCGAGATATTAGTCAATTTTTAACACGAAAACCGCTTTTACCAAAATGAATTATTCAAAAAATAATCGAGTTTAAGCGATGATATTTAAGGGGAGCGCTATTTCTTAACGTGAAGAGGAAATGTGAAAAGTTTGCTTTATATTAATTATTAACGTACTTTTATGAAGACCAGCTAAATTAGCCAAAGAAAAATAAATAAATGTTTATAAAAAAAATATTTGAAAGATAGTTTTTCTTGTGAAAAATATTAAATATCTTATTTTTTTAAGCCTTAGATTCTAACAATTAAATAATGTTTTTGAGATTAGAAAACGATTATGAAAGAAATCTCAGCAACCTCGGGCAATTTTTATCTTATTACATTTTAACAATCTGATTAACAATATGACTTCAAATGCATGTGAAAATCAAAAATAGAGAAAACGGCTAAAATATATAATAAAAAAACCAAGACGAATGACTATCCGATGCAAAACTTCACTAGTGCTATATTTTTTATTTTTTATATATTTTCTGGTCCAAAGAAAGATAAACATATTGTTGCCAATGGCGTACGGGACTGTCGGTAAATCAAGAGTTATTTATTGTTTAGGCAATAGTAAAATACATTAAATGGCAAGATTAAATTTGTAATAGTTACCATTTGTTGTAAATCTTGTATTCTGTCGATATCAATTGATTAAAAAGTGTAAATGAGAGGTAGATTTGAGCTAAATGCTTTTCAAATAAATTTATTGGACCAAGAAGTACTGTTGACTAAGAAACTAGACTACTAGCCTTTACGTCGTTGATTTTTTTTCTGTTGGACTATCTGAAGAATAATGTATACTAAACAAAACCATAATTAGAACTATTAAAACTACAATTATATATCCCACATAAAAAACGAGAGAAATAAGAAATGTTCCGCCTTAAACTATAAATAAAGCTTAGGTTATTACCAATTTTATTGTCTTCAACTGGTAAAATTAAAGAAAATTAACGTCCTAAACCATAAAGATCCGAATTACAAAAATTGTTCAAAATTTCCTCTATTTTAGTCTCTACATTTTCTTGCCCTTTTTAAAATATTTTAAAATAACTTTCGAATTGAATTTGGGTTGTTCATACTTTTCATTTAGGTAACCCTTGATGTTATAATCGACGGTATTAAAATCGGGTGATCTTGAAGGTCATTAATGAGATCTTGCCGGACCGATCCATATATTACCAAATTTTTTGTTTATAAACCGTATTTCCCTCTGCCTACGAAACACCCTATATATATATATATTGTGAAGTATTAATTGATAGCAGTATAGTTAGAGATATAAAAAAGGAAATCAAATAGTTAACAATAATTATTAGAGATCTGGTAATATCTTGAAAGAGGGTTATTTCATCTAGGAGTACGTAAAAATAATGAAAAATGTCAGTAAGTTATTAAATAAAAGGGGAAAGCTCAAATATTAATGGGATATAGATATAGGGATATTATTAGAGCATAAACAACCAAAATACATAGAATATAACTCTTGAAGATCAACTATTAGTGCTTGAAGTAAAAAGTATAGATCAAGTCAAGTTTTACACTAAATAATGAGGAAAATATATCTAGAGGGAAAAGTAAATATTTACAGATTATGTCATGAAGGCTGTAGATAAGGTACAGATGTACGTATATAAGGGTTGTCCATCCTGATTTGAAAAAGATATACTATAATGTGTCTGACTATGAAAATAACACGATTCGGAAAATTTTCATCTATAAATTCAAAGGTAAACCATGAAAAAAGATGAAAAACCTTTAAAGAAGATTCCCAGAACCTTATTCGGTTAATATATGATCGTAAAGTAGCTTATATTTTGGAATATTTAATAAAAACTAATTTTGACACACAAAAATGTTCACGAGCAAAATTAGAATTTTCCCAAATTTTCAGAGAAGTAGTACATCTTGTTATGTTTACGTTTTCTAAATGAATATTTAACTTATCTCACAATTTTGGAACTGGATCCGAATAAATTTAAGACCCAGTAGAGGGAAATTTTGGCAATTATGACATAAACCCGACAGGGTAATTTTGAAAATTTGAATTTTACTATAAACAGCGGATCCATAGTTCCCCATTGCAATTTTTGCGGTTGCAAAAACAAGAAATAATTTGTGAATACTTGTATTAGATACATACAAGTCTGTATATAGTTTTGTGCTAGTGTTTTTGTGAAGTTGAGTCCAGAAAATTGGCTTTTATAAGTATACAAGCCCAGTGATTGAAAAACAGTGTTTATATGGAAAAAAAGGAACGTACCTTTAGCAACGGTGGAAATTTATCCTGTGTCTTCTTCATAACCTCACGGAATTTTTGTTCCAGTCACGGATTTGGAAATTTATCTGGACTTCTGCATCGATAACCCAAAAAATCAATAAAATCTGCTATTTCTATTACGTCTGTTGGACTATTAAATACCTTTTTGATGACACTTGTATCAAAAAGCAAAGACCAAAAATGTTCTATGTCAGGTATTGGTCCTAAAGCTATTACATCTTTAGTAATTCCAGGGATAGATCTTACTATACTATGTCGAGGATTTTTTTCTTTTATTAGAAGGTCCTATTGTACTCCATCTTCTTTTTGATTTCTTTTAGGTTTACCAAATAGTAAGCAGGTTCAACAATCTCATTTCTCTTTTCACTTTGGTCTTCATTTTCAGATTCGTCTATGTTGTAATCAGTATCGTCAGTACTAACTGTTTCGCTCGTTATTCTTTTTTCAGTTTCATCGTTTCACTCTGGATCATCATCTGAGTCGTATATGGACTCGTTTTCCATCAAATAATCCTCTACGCTTAAATCAACTAAACATTGTAAAATTCTATTTTCGAAGTTAGGATCAAAGCTTTCTGGTTCGCTGCAATCTTTTGGAATATCACTGATCACTATTCTACAATTTTTGTATTGCCTAAATAAATGAATCCCCTGTTACCACATGCGCATTATTCACACTTACTTAATTAATTTAAACAATGTTGAACTTTTTGTCTTCCTTGTAGACGTTAACAAATTCTAATTAACAGATAAATTAATTTAATTGGTATCTATGCGAGAAATTTCGCTGTGGTCAGCAGATTATTCATTTTAGTCAAATTACTGCCTACCAAAATAATCCAGACAGGCGATATTAAATCTCTGAACGCTCTAGACTGGGCATGAGGCGAATTGGCTCGAACTGATTTACACAATCTCTTTGAAATTGTTTTGCCTTCAACATTGTGATGGTTTAATTTGTTGAAATTCACTTGCATGCCTCTAATTTTCTATTTATTTGAAAAATGCAAGAATAATTGTGCTCCTATTTTAAGGCAAATTAAGCCTTGCATAAAAAGCATAGTCATTTTATTATAATATTGTGTCAACAATACATTTTTTTTTTGCTTATAGGTAAAATTAACAAACATTTTTAGCCTCTTCTTCTTTAGATATTGACTGTATTCCATTTGGCTGTTCCACACTGTATACCTATATTTCTTTAAAAAACTACACAATTACACTTTATTCACATTGTTTGTTTATTTCCTTATTATATTTTGGTTTAGATACGCTTTGGAAATATATTTCACGAAACCATCTTCATATGAATTAATATTATCTCGTTTGCAGCAGGAAACAATAACTGCTTTTTAGCGATAAATCGTGGACTCAATTTTTCTCGATTTTCTTTATAAATCATTCTGTTCGTAACATTCTTTCGCGTTTCATTTGACATAATTAAAACATTCCTCTTATTGTTCTCTAGACACCGTAATCAAGCAATGACGAAGATTATTTATGAAATATGAAGGTAAGGAATGACTCCCCAGCGTCACCGTTTTATTACCGGTTCCGCAGGAGTCCATTTTTTATCCAGTTAATCTCCTTTTATTCATTTTTAATCAAGCTTTCGTTATCTTTTATCGGCCCCTCTTCCTTCCTTATTCGAGGCAGCTCTTTCTAATTGATGATCGAATTGAATAACGTATACAGAGCTGTATTTCATGAATTATTTACTACTATTTGTCTTGTGAGTTTTTCAAAATGTCATCGATGGGCAATAAAGGAAAATACTGAATATTGAATTATTTAATATTTCCAAGCCGGATGTTTTTCACAGTATTTTATTGTTTCCCTAACAAGTTTTATGATTTTTATATTATTACACAACTATTTGTTTACCCGAAGTTTTCTCTGGAATGAGAAAAACCAATAAAAGACCAGAACAATGTAAGCCCCACACATATAGATTGTTTGAATATAGTTTGAAATTCTAAATGTTCTTTTGTTTATGCCTGGCCTGAAATTAAAGCAGCAGGCCTCGTAACATCCAAAATTTCTGACAAAAAACTTTCACTTTACCGTTTAAAAGAAATCAAACTAATTCTCTATTTCGCTTCTCCAATAATTGATGTTTATCATAAAAATCCATAAGCGTTAACTCAGAGCTTAAAGATGTATATGCGTGCGCTATTATTAACAAATTCTTTGCATATAATGACGTAATATTCCCTACATTTTAGTTTTTTAAAGCGTTTTAATAATATTCTAGTCTGCTTAGTTTCGGTATTTTGACATACGATTTTCCAAGATAGAAAGAAGTTTCTAAAACGTAAATAATTTCATGTCATACCCCTGACAACCAATCGTTTTTAAGCAATATTCTTCTTTTGGAGGCAATAATAGTCGATAAGTGAAGTAATTTTGTGCAGAATTTTTTTAATCAACGCTTTAGCTAAATAAATAAATAAATAAATATACATTTCAAATTTTCAATAAATCATGCAACGAGTAATAAGTTGTTAGAACATTTTAAAATGAAACAACCAATTAGATTACAGTGATTTGGAAAATGCTAAAAGTAAATTCTGTTATGGATTCTCTCGGTTATTCAGACGAAGTTCTTAAAATATCTGATTCAAATTAATTTATTATTTATATATATAATTTTTTTCGAGTTCAAATTTCAGAAGTGATTATATTTTGCGGTCGAAATTTTTAATTTTCTGAAAAAATTCAACATTCAACTTATGGATGAATCCAGATTTACAAGAGAAGCTATATTTAATTCTAAAAACGTACATTTTTAGGGGTAACAAAAACCCCACAGCTAAGAAGGAAACTTATTTCTCCACGATCATTTGTGAATGTATTAATTCCGAAATAATTTTTAATAATATATTGTAAACATTCTTACTCTTAAGATAGAATAATTATTCTGAAACATTTACTTTTTATGCGTTTTGCATGCATTTTCATTCTATAACAAGTCAAGGAATGAATATTCCATAATTGTTCTAAACAATATCGATGCATGTCAAAATTGTCAATGTTAGATGTAAATGGTGGCGCCGTAATAACAAATTTTAATTAAAATAAAATAATAAGTGAAAATTCGAGTAAATTTCTGGTTGAGAAGAAAAATAGTCTGTTACTCGGTTAGAATAACAAAATTCGATACGCTCGCGCTCGCATTCAGAATGTTCCAGAAGTTTTTCATTCTAACCTTGTTATAGAATATACTATTCCAACATTTGTTCAAGACAAATGTTTGGAGGGCTACTTTAGGAAATATTTTATAGGATGTCACATTTTTTCTTGAAGTTTAAACGCTGGATAATACTTTACAGGACATTTTGGAAGATGTTCCATTACGCATATGGATTTTGTTATTTATTTATGAAGATACGACACCACATACAAAAAATTGAAGAAGATGGGTACATAATTATTTTCTTAATACGGATCGGGTGCGAACACATTAATTAAATGGTCTCGTTCTTGTAATCTTAATCCAATCGATTTTACAATATGGAGTTAATTAAAATCGAAACTGTTTAAAATTCCAATTAATATACTGGTTGATGACTTAGGAGCTAAAATCGAGCAAGATTGTATAAAAAGGTCCAACGTCACTTAATAAAATGCGTTGATTAAGTAAAAGAATTCGACTGTGTACAACAAAATGGAGAGCATTTTGAGCAGCTGCTGTAAAACATGTTCACCTTTATTTAACATTTAAAGTATTGTTATAGCATATTTGTAAAATCTCATTAAAATTTCACAATCCCCATTTATTATCCCAAACTATCTATATTCGTAAGGGATGAAATAGATGGTGACATAAAATTAGGTATCCTTTTAGGATTTTATGTGCTCTACTATAAAGTATTGAAATGCATCTGAAGTACATTTTTTTGTGAATAATATACTTTCGGAATAAATATACATCAGCTGCATTTTGCCTCATTGCACTTCATTTAATTTCATAAATATCGTTCATTTTGTTTTAAACATATTTACTCGGTTCGATAATTTATCCCCGACCCAATATTTTTAAAAGTACTACAAGCTCTAGCCTGTACGGTACATAATACTGGACCACGCTGTATAATCACAAACAAAAAAGTTCTGTTTATTTTTTATAAAGACGTGTCCACCGTTCCAATCTTGAAATTCCAGTTTGATTTGGTTCGGTTCGGAACAAAAAACGCGATATGTTTTTTCACAATTTTATTGTTTAACAGCAAACAGAACTAAATTCAAGTGATATACAAGGTGATACAAACACATTGAAATAAAATAGTGCCAAAAATAAAATAAGCGATCAGGATATTGATGATACTAACAAAGATAACCCGTGGTAAGTAGTAAGTGTTAAAAGGAAAAAAACAACTTCAAATCAAAAACAAGAAGGTGAGAGAATAAATATTTCCAATCGATATAGCTCTTTAACTCCAACCGAAGTAGATGAAGAAAATAATGATAAACCAAACAATACCACACCAAAACCACCACCTATATTTGTTTACGGAGTAGTAAAAATTTCAGATATGATTAAAAAGCTGCAAGATATCGTAGAAATTGAAGATGAAATACTACCAGAAGTATGACAAACAATATCATAAAACTTATATGCGACAACCATGAAACATACAGAAAATTAGTAAGATTTATGAAAGAAAATAATATTATCCATCACACATCTTGCTGAAGTTTTTACACCTAATGACGATATAGATGACCAGAAAATAATGGAATACTTAGCTCACAACTCGGACACTGAAGAACTGACAGAGCCGTTCACTCCTAAGCAAATTAAAGAAGAAATATCCCGTTTAAATAACAAAAAATCACCTGGACCTGGCCAGGAAGCGCAAAAATGCTGAAAGAACTCTCCAAAAAAGGTATCAAAATGCTAACCTACTTATTTAATGATATACTTAGACTTCAATCATGGCCCAAACAACTAAAAGTAGCAGACATTATAGCAGACCAATTTCGTTTTCCGCCACTCACAGTCTACCATATAGCAGTGCCACAGAATTGTACTTACGATCAACAGATCATTTGAAGAAAAAAAATACTGCCCCTCAGTGTTCTTTGAGAAAGTCAGGCCTTTGATAAGGTGAGGCACTTCAAATTAGTCAAGTCTTATTTAACAAGCAGACAATTCAGAACCAGAATCAATGGAGAAATCTCAGACACTATCCCGATCAAGTCTGGGGTACCACAGGGCAGCGTTCTGGGGCTATTATTTTATTTACTAGATACAGTAGATCTCCCTACGACAGAAAATGTTATTTTATCCAGTCACGAAGATCCAACAACCGCGACAACTCACCTCCAATACCACTTAAACCTCTTAGAAGATTGAACGAGGAAGTGGAAAATAAAAATCAATGAAAATAAATCTGCACAAATAACATTCAGTTTGAGAAAGGAGCAATGTACATCAGTCACTATCAATAATGTAATAATACCAGAAACACATGCAGTCCGTTATCTTGGAATACACCTGGATCCAAAGCTTAACTGGAAAGAACACATAGTTAAAAAGAGGAAACAAATTGATGTACGCTTCAAAGAGTCATATTGTTACTACGAAGAAAATCTAAGTTGATTATAGACACCACGATATTAATTTATAAGACTGTGATAAAACCCATATGGACTTATGGCATAGAACTTTGGGGTTGTGCCAGTTAATCAAGCATTGCTATTCTCCAAATGTCCCAATCTAAAATACTTCGTGCAATGGTAAATGCACCTATACAATTCCTAATTGCTAATCGAATCAATTGCTCATTAAAAAAAGTATTTACAAAATATGAGTTATTAATATTAGAGTCAATAAAAGAAATTCAGTTTCTATATTTTGGATTATATTTTCTTGTCAAAACTCTGACTAAAGTAACCTCGTAGCCGTTGGTAAAAAGCCAATTAGGTATTTTAGAAAACGAACAAACCTTTAAGAGTTTGGTTTAGCAACGCCATTCCGGGCAATTGAATGCTGAAAACTTAAGCTTGATGTACTTTTTTGAAATAGAAAAATTTCTATGTTTAAAATCATTAAATCTAATTGGCAACAGTTATTACAGCTATTTACCTGGGGTACTTAAAGTATACTTTCAAATAGTTAAATTGCCGGATTCGTCGTCTGAGCTCACTTACTAATTAGCTACCTACTTAATCCTGTTTAAGTATATTCTCACAATGGTAATATATTAAATAGAATTATGTAAGTACATAAATATACAGGGTATGTTATTTGTGCAACAAATTATACCCGACACAATGAATTTCTACATGGTGAGTTGGTTCCAACAAAAGTTGTTAGTGAAAAAAACCCAAACAAAAAGGTGATCGCCACTTTTTTTTGGAATTATTGGGCATGTTTTCACTGTACAACTGGAGGATAGACGTACTTTAAAAAACGTAAATAAATTTCGTGTTTTAAAAAAGATCTGTCAAAATTCTTTCTGTCTACGAAAATGGTATTGTCAGATCTCGGAACCTAGGTAGACCTTAATACACATTAAAACGCTTTGGAAGATTGTGGAAATTTAAGACAAGTATTATTTATCTTTCCATATTTACTTTAAAAAATTATAAATAAACATTTTACTCTACTAGACTCAGTGGAAAAAGAACAGCCCTCGTATTTGTATTCTAATACTTTATATAAAGTTAACAGCTCTTAAGTTCTTAATGATGAATAAGAATATTTTATTATTTTCTTCTAGCCAAAGTCAATTCCATTCTGATTTAGATTAAATTTTATGAATCTTTATTCTGCAGCGTGGAATTACCCACATTCTGAATAGTATGCTCATACTATTCATCATTTCTCCTGTTTAAAGGTTCTAACAGCCGATTAATTAAATTTTCCATTAGAGGTTACCCTTCTGGATTAGAGATAGATGTTTGTTGTTGCTCAATAACTGACCAATTCGTGCAATAACATATTTTTAAATAAACTATATGCACCTGTGAATCGGGAAATTTTCCCACGATAAAATTTAATTCCACCGGATAATTTCTATTCAATATTTACCTAAGTTGTAATTTAGTAGAATGTGTTTTTAGGTTCTATACTAGCGGCCTATTTATGCTATTAACAGTTTGAAATTATTATTTTAAACTCCGCGTAATAATTTCATAATAATTAATATGGTTTAACGCAAAAAATAAACTGCTGAATATAACTTTTTCCCCTTTAGTAGTAGACTAATTTAACTTAATGAATTCAATTTTCCAGTCGAGTTAGTTCAATTATACTCACAGGAAAAATTCAAATTAGTAAATTGCAGTAGTTCGATCAAGAAGAGATTTATTAGTCGGGTATCCACATACTGAATGAATGATCGATATTTGAACTAAATTAATTACAAGAATTACAGATAGGTTTTAAGTTAAATAAAAGGTTTTTCATGGTACATTTTCTTTAAATATTTACTGAAAATTAATTCAAATAGACTAAAGGTAGAAATATCTCTACTGATGAAATGGATTATAATTTTTTAATTTATTTTTATAAATTAAGTGGTATTGTTACATATTGGGTTGTTTTTTCTGAACAAACATGTGCAAAAATCTGAATATTATCTTAATGGGGTTTTAACCCACTACATAATTTGGTTAATGGAAATGAAAGAGGCTGAAAGTGAAATAATAATAATAATAAGATATAGGACTGTCAAAAATTAGTGGAACATCCTGTATAAAGTGATTTGTCAATTTTGCGGAGAAACCAAACACAAAAATATAATTTTTCTAATCAGTAGAAAAGACTCAGGTCAGGTTTAAAAAATACTGTAAGGATAGCACCCACAACTACATTATATGTATTTTTTATCACAACAAATATAATTTGTGTAATGAAAATACTTAAGGTTTGTTAATTATAACATTAAAACCTACAAATACCTGTGTAAGTCCGTTTAAGTGTTCTCAAACTCATTAAATACAGTTTCTTTTAAATATTTATTATTTAAGGAAAAAATAATGCTTGACTGACAACTGTGGTGCTAAATAAACCAAACATTTTTATTTTGCTTAAATCTTGGCTTTTATTTGATCATTTTATTGTAAAATATCGCTATTGCTATATTTTGTTTTAAATATTAGTAACAATAGTATCCGCCATCGTAAATTCCAAAACTACAGATATTATAAAGTTATTTCCCCAGAAATCAGTTAGTTTAGATTAGCAACGCTCGTTGTTGGAATTCCTTCAACGATTCACAAATAAAAGTAGATTGGTTTCGTTACGTATTTCAAAAACAAAATTTTATCATTTGTGTCGACGTATATAGAACCGATTCAATTTGATTTTAAACTACTAAACTTAAAATTATGATAGGCTTTTTTTTAAATTTTTACGTTGGTGTAAATAGAGACCAATTATGTAATTTAAATTAAACAAAATATATACATAATTCCTAGATTCACAATTTTTAAATTAAAAGTAAAACATTTTAAAATAAAAGGTTATTATTTTATCAATTTTTTTGATGGAATGCCACCTAAGAAATTTTCAAAAAAATCGATAATTCAAAAAGTAAAAGAATTCCGAGGAACTGACACTGCTTCGAAATTTTTGGACCCTCAAAACCCCTCTGTGCAAAATTTCAGCCAAATCAAGAGACATTTTTTTTTTCATGAAAAATGTTTATTTCAAAAAAATTTAATACTTTATTTTAATATTCCTTAATTTTTTTATTAAAATCCAATTTTTTTCTTATAATTTTTTAAACCTAGAATATCCCTATTATTTCAAATTTTCTTCAAAAATCGATTTGTTTCTTACAGAAAATCCCAGATTTCATATTTTTTAAAAACCAATTTTTTTTATGCAAATCCTAATTTTTTATATTATTATGAAAACATCTCAATTATATCTTCAAAAATCTTCAAATTATGTATTTTCATTCATAATTTTTCATTCTTACATTTACGATACTACTACTACTACTACTATTACTACTACTTTACTATTTTCATTCATAATTTCGGTCATTTGTTGCTTATTCTATTCCGTTCCGTACTTACCAACAGCGCCACCCGAAACTGTGGCGGTACTAACAACTATGGTTTTTATGCGCCGTGTCTACTGTGACGGAATCGGAATCGAAACGAAAATTACGGAAATCGGTGGAATATCCCAAAAAAGTCTATTATCGAAGAAAAATTCATTCTGTTTCACATTAAGGAAGTGATATTCACTTTAGGTAAACAACTCATTCTTCGATTTATGAATTGCTAACATTTAAATTTTAAAATGTAATTTTTTAAAAAGTATCAAGCAGAATTTTAAAATTTAAAGGCTGTTATAAAATGATGCCTTACTAGAACCCTAATATTTTGGGGTGATTGTTACCCTCGCTTGGAGGTGTAAGCAACGAAGTCGAAAATACCGGAAAAAAGTGTCCCCCTTTGATCAAAAATCGACGGGTCACTGCGTTTTTTTAAAACGTTGACGCAGTTCCTGATAATGGCTCTGCTTCGTTTTCGTTTGGCCACCCCGTATAAAACTCCCGTTTCAAATTTAACCAGTAGAAATATGCGTTGAATATTTTCCATAAGGATTTTATCAACACATTAGGTATAAAACGGCCACCTAGCATCCTTCTTTTCCCGATAGATTTTCCACTTAACCTTATCTTTCTCGACCCAACATCTGTTGTGTTCAGTCTTATAAGGTCTTTCTATTCGAGAGTCCTCCGCAAAAAGCTTTATGTAATGTCGTCAGGGCTGTGTGAACTTGAAATGGGTGACGTAAGGTCCTCTTCACTGCCGTGCTTATCTCAAAAAATTCCTTTTTACATACATTACGACCACCACGGTCAAGTGCTTTTTATGAATTTTATCCTTGAGAGACGATGTAGAAAAATGTGGAAATATTTATAGCCGTCACAAAATAGAAAACGAACCGTGATGGAATAAATGAGGTCGTACATATTATACACCTAAAAGATAATAAATAATATCACTGAAAAAGTAAATGTATAGTAAATTGTTTTGATTCTAAAAAAGCAGTTAAGTATTTAAATATTACGTTACAAATAAAAAATTATGCGCAAAAAGGTTTTAATTATTTACAAAAACTATTAAAACTTCAAATAAATTCCAATTTTTTTTTAGCTTAACGTTTTTCGCTTTTTTACCCGTTTAGATTTTAAATGATAGATAGTAGTAATCATTCTTGTTGTCTTTAAGTATTAGGATAAATTATATATACAGGCTGTCCACAGACTCTATTTATAAATCAAAACTACAATTCTGTGGCTCACTTCAAGTCGATACTATGTAAATCATCTTATCAAAAAATATTTGTAAATATGCTAAAGCTTTTTAGAGATGGCATAATAAGAACAGTATAATTAAAATAAAATTAGAAGGGTTCCTTTTAATTAATAATATTTGTATATAAGTGTAATAGGCCGAATCATATGTTGCGAATAAGATTTTTTAGTTATACTCATAGCGGCTCGTTTGGGAGGGGTACAGCACTTCTCTATTAATAACCACAAATTTAAAAATATAACTTCAATAATTGACTGTTACGCTATTTATATTTCTCCAAAAAATAATTTCATATGCGTAATAATGAAAATTATGCCGATAGGCAAATTTATTCAAATAAAAAAAAATTATTCGGTGTTGAAAATCCGTTTCTCCATGGCCATTAGTGGAAAGTATTATTATTATTATGTAAGCGTTGAGTCAAAAATCGAGTAAATTTACTCGGTTACATGACAAAATTCTATACTTCTCATAGTCCCCAGATCCACTCGTATCAAATGTTTTTTCATTCTAATCTGTCAACCAATTCACTTTGAGAAAAATTTGTCATTTTCATCTATAAAAGTTTATAACGATTCAACAAAAGCAGTAACTAGAAATTAAAGTGACAGAATTGGTTCATTTTAACGGCTTACTAATTACTGAGATTCTACATTTGATGCAATAAAAAAAGATAGTAGTTCCGTTTGAAAAAAAATTACCTTTGATTGAAATTTTGAAAATTGACTGAGCGATCTCTGTTAACATAATTGATATGGGTGAATAGATATTTAAAAGACCTTTCAATTGATGTATTGCAAGACCCACTTTTCTATTTAAAAATTTTATTGACGTCAAAAATAAAAAGGTTTTTTTTATATTATGTATATTAGACGATTCTGTTTAGAATGAAAACAAATCGATACGAGTGGAATATTCCGAAAGCGTGAAGAACTTACAAGTATCGAATTTTGTTATTCTAACCGAGTAACAGACTATATTTTCTCCACGACCACAAATTTTCTCGATTAAATTCTTCCGTGATATGATTTCATCTCGATATTGCCAATTTTTTCGCGTTTCTCTCATAATTGACTACAGCTTAATGAAATTATTTAAGAAGCTCAATTAATTTATAAGAAGTTGTCTTTGGCTAAATCTTTAGAATCGAAATATTTAATTCTGTTATTGACTGTATTTAAGAATCAAAATATTTGGAAAACATCATAGTCAAAACACTAACGCAAGAAAGGCGTAATGAGTTTGGCAAATACATATTTTTGAAACCAAAATTTAATGAGACAATTATCAAACTGCATATACTCGTATTATGTACAAACTAATAATAATGATGCAAACCTCATTACTGGGACATATTGTATATGCATGTTCACGTAACACGAGAACATGTTGATATGACTTATATCACATCAAATTTTTGATCACTTTATATCCAATATTTTTTAATGCCTTATAGAATCTGAAAAGTTAGGAAAGGGGCACGTACGCCGTTTTATTAATTTTCAACGGTTTGGTTGCTACAATAATTTGAATTCAAAAAAAGTTGATTTTAAGGTGGCTTTAGATCCTTTATTAAACATAATAAACATAAAGTGTGAAACATCGTTGAAATTAGCTCGGCAAGAGGTTTATAAAAATGTAAAAACACACGGGGCATTAAATTTAAACCATCATAACTGATACAGATCTTTTTTTTTGGGACAACCTGTATAAATGGAACTAATTTTAAAATATGGCTTTTTTGAATATACATCAAATTCACCGTTATGGAATTATGTATCTTCGCGTTTACGGTGACTCACCCTGTATATATATTGACACGTTAGTGAAATTAAAATCCATAATGTAAGGGAAGAGAATTTTTTTTTTGTTACTAAGGATCTGTTTTGTTAATAAAATATAGGGATTATATATTTGTAGTATTATCAAATGAGAGAATAAAAGTCAATAAAATGATTGTAAGTTGTATGTAAAGTAATAAAAGCGATTAATCATGCGAGCCGAGTTTAAAATTAAAGAAGAAAATTAGAATACATGGGTGGAGATTAACTGGTAAAGTCTGTCCCACGAAGGTTTAAGGGTTTTTTCGAATATATGTATAAATATAAAATTTAAAAAAATATTTTTTATTCGATACGTCCCCTCCTTGAATTGAAAATCGACGAAAATTTTACATCCCTTTAAATTTTGAAAATTTTGCAGAATACGAATTTTTTTTAACATTCTCAATTTTAAAAATTCCTCAATATAAACCTTCAGGGCTAATCGACTTCGAATTTCCAACAAAGTTTAAAGTAAGTTCGAACGAATTTTAATACGTTTTCACTGTTTATTCAACATTTAAAGAATTTTCCGTATGTACATACTTTTAATTACTAAATATTCTTTTGATAGATTAAAATTTTTGACTATAAAAATAACATTATCAGTCAAGCTTCAACCATAATATATTAGAAACTTTTTCATAACCATTAAAATTTTAGGAGCGAGATATCTTCGATTGAAGTTTACGAGTTCGCTGCTCGTCTCCAATTAATCATTCTCCTAGCGAAAAGGAGGAGTAATATCCTCTCCAGCAGGCTCGCAACAGCGTTACATATCATCATCGAGAATAACCGTCGATCAGTAATTACGATAATATTGATCAACTTGGATGCACTTCTGATCAAACTGTCATAAACAACGTGTTGTGTATGTAATGAGCCGAACTTTGCATTCAACGTACATGTACAGCATCGTCGAATGGCACTAAATCTTGTTTTAACTACAATTCCGGAATTTCAGAAAGGTGCAACAAGATAGTTGCCGCCTTTCGACTTATCAGTGGCCAATAAAGTTGCATTAAAAACACGTCGAATAAAAAGCAATTGTTAGATATTTTTCTATATAGCGAACAAAAACAAATTTTTTTATATTACACGGTTTTTCATAGGAAACTTAGCTACCTGCTGGCCAGCTGATGTCAATAAGATTCCGGATTTCGTATATTTCTTCATAATCAAAAATATTTTTGTTAATTTTCTGCAAATAGATGGGATATGAACTTTGATCACATTAACAATAAGTGAAAATATTATTAAAAAAAGCTAACCCTACGCTTACCAACAAACTAACGTACTGGTAAAGTTTTAAAAAACCCTGATCTAAAAATCAAGCTTTCTGTTCCTCTGAGAACTAAACTTCAGCCAGATGATGAAGTGCAACTTCTTAATGATAATATTCAACAAGTTGCACGGCAAAGTACTCCCGTTATCAATAGAAGGACTCCCGGAACAAATATCCTTAAAAAGTTAGTGACATTATCAATGAAAAAAGGATCTCCGCAAGATTCTTAATAATAAATTAAACATGATTCAATTAGTGACTATCTAAGAGAGCTACAGATGATAATAATACCAATTCCCTATGGAAAGATTGGAAAATAGTAAATGGGAAAGGAATAATAAACAAAATTAGATTTGCAAACTACCTAGAAAAAATATTCCGACCAGATCAAATGAAGAACTGCATCTGGATAATTCTCCTCAAGATAATCAGGAAATAAAACTTACCACTCCCAAATAAGTTATTTCTAAAATAAAAGAATAGAGGGTGATCAACTTGTACTCCGAAGTTTTATCTCCGTTATCTTGAGAAATAGAAAAGAATGTTTTAAATAAAAATTCTAGATACAGTCAAGCTTCACGTTTTAAAATTATTTCGTATTATCATAAGGTCACAGCATATCAAAGTTATGTTTTATTTAATGGAATACCTCGTATATTTTTACATTTTTATAAACCTCTAGCAGAGCTAATTTCAACGATGTATCATACTTCATGTCTACTGTGTTATACTGCCCCCAGAAAGATGTATCTAGCAGCCACACCGTTGAAACTCAATAAAAACGGCTAACCTAACTTTTCAAATTCTGTGCTACGGCATTAAAAAATATTTGATACAGAGTGATCAAAAATTTGAAATCCCATTTGATTTTTGATCTAGTTAGTTTAATTTAGAACCAAATTGTTCATTGGTCAACAATGAACAGATAGTAAATGTAGTTAAACACACTGTAAGGAGTATTTCCTCAAAAAAATACATGACTGACTTCAACAAAGAAATTAGAATAGATAAGTACAACAGGTAGAACTTGTAATTTTTAGAATACACACGATCTGTGGCCTTAACAAGTACAGGGAGAAAATGATATTAGTAGAAAAGACTAAGGACTAGAGAAGTTAAGACTGTCTAAATGCCGAACGAAAGTTGCTACCAGTTTTCATGCAGGCATATAGTTTTATTGTATCTTACTTTGTAAATATATAGTTCTATAAAATAATCTAGGGCACGCTAATTTATCAAGTGAATCCTGTTAATGCATTCCATAATGCACTAAAAGAAGTAAGTCGAGAAGTCCTTTATCGAAACTTGGAAATGGAATGTGTTGACCAGACCATCAAAAAATTTGCTAGAAGTCACGAAGATCGATTTTATCGTCAAATGTTAAAGCGATCCAGCTTCTTGACAATTCTAGATTAGAATCCTTTTGAGTTAGTTTAGTGAGAAGTTAGAAGCAGATACTCCAAGATTAGTGAATTTAAGTATCTAGAATAACCTGAGGGAAACTAATGAGGATACCTTAGATTAAATTGAAACCAAATTGCACAATGGTTAGCATTGACCAAATTGTAATTAAGTATAGCTAAATAGCTAAATACACCCTAAGGAATACTTGTTAAAAAAAGTATTTCATAAACAGACAGTCCTCTTAATAGCTTGTTAGTTATTAGTTTCTTCTTGATGTAGAATTGTTATATAAGCCTGTGGCAATTATAAATGATGTAAATCATTTTGTATAAAAGGTCTTCTAAGTTAGTATCAATTATTAGAACTGGAAAAGACCATCGAAGCGCGAAATCCTATTTGACTGCACACCCGAGCATAAATTTCGCCGACATAAGCTACTAATATTGACAGTAATAGGTTGGCTTTAGAAGTGACATTTTAATGAAGTGACGTGTACGGAACGAGAAATACACTAACAAACTCGGCAGGACGTAAAACCTGCTGCAAGGGAAAATATCTAAATTACAGGACACGTATTTCGAAAGCTTAAACGTTTTATTCCAACTTCTAACTAACATTAGTTAAGGTGTGTTGTATTTCCATGTTAAACTGTTTTGCATTTACTTGTTTGTTAACGTAATAAACGTTATATTTACACAAAGAGAAAATTAAGCTGAAATAATATGTTTGTTACAATGGAAACTTCACAAATGTACGAATATACAAGGCGTTCAACGTTAAAAATAATACAATATTTGGGGAAAAGAACAATCATATAACAAACATAATTTTGTATTTACCTTACTTATAGGTACGTCTGGAGTTTTGAATTTTCGAACAAATAAGAATATTGGAAAAGCGATAATGATATTATGGGAAAACAGAATATTAAAGAATTCTTATCAAACCTACCCTACAGAAATCAAAAACTATTCGGACCGTCATTTTTATTGATGCTAGAGTTATCATAAATAAATGAAAAACCTGTCCTAGTCATGATCAAAGGATTTATGGCATTGATTTATAAATTATTATTTATAGAGATGGAAGAAATTTGTTGTCTCTGTAGTGTTATTTGCTTGAAACATTCTCCTTGGTACTTAGTTTAATTAGTGATAAGAATTGACATTAAGATACATTTTTAACGCATGATTATCTAACAGAGCCCAGTTAGCGCTTTCTATTAGTTATAACTCCAATTGTTCTTAGGGAGCTAATATTGAATATTGTTTAATAAAGCGCATATTAATTATTGAAAACAATATTGTGTATTATATATAAATGTGATATATATAGGATTTTTAGTACAAATACCGTTGCACGTCAGGAGTGACGTACCTCTTTCGTCATAGTACTGCCAACTAATTAAAATTTCCCTAACTAAGATAAATCATACGAAACATCACGAAAATTCACGAGGACTCATGAACGTAGTCACAGTACTAAAAAACCGAAAAAGTAATCGTAATTATTTTGATAATTTTAGAATTATTTCAATTATATTGGCTTATATACGTCTTATTCTTTATAATATAAAGTTTATAAATCATTATTATATGTTTAGTACTGAAAAAACCATAATTTACATTAAATAATTTTGAAATTTTCTACGCCCATGAGACTCGTATTTATGATGAAGAAATGACATTGTAGCGATTGGCATGCCTTGATGCGACGTTGTCGAGTATTTAGATTGAAATATTTCAACGATTTCTGGTGGACAATTTAGCAGAACAATATGGACATAAAGTGTTACGTCATCCTCCCTATCATTGTGTTTTCAACCCCATCGAACTTATTTGGGGCCTTTTTAAGCAATATTATAATAAACATATTGGCAGAGACGGTAATAAAGAACAGGATTCTTTAAATATGTGGTCTGAAGCTCTTAGAACAATTACTCCTGAAGTATGGAAAAATTCTATTAAACATACAGAAAAAGAAATACAAAAATGGTATGAAAGAGAGAGAGTTTTTGATAGACTAGAAATTAATCCCATTATTATTATTAATCCTAACAGCGATGACAGTGATTCAAGTGTTTCAGATTTGAATTAGGAGAAAGGATTTACCTTTTGTAGGAATTCGAATATTGTAGTTGAATTGTTTCTTATAAGAAAAATATATATTTTTTTAAACAAAACATTGTCTTATTTTAATAACAATAAATAGTTTGCTATCTTTTTTATATGTCTATATTTTATTTATTTAATAAAAATATAGTACAAATAAACAACATAATATAACGATTTTTATAACAGATTATTGAATATTAAAAGTAGATAATACAGCAAGAAGAAGAAGAATATCACAGTTGTAGATTGCTAATGAATCAACTGAGAAAAACATTTTTCAAATGTACTTAAAAACTGGCAGGATGAAGTGTCTTGAGCGTGAGGATCATATATTGTTCATATACGCTTCAATAAATTAATTTTTCATAATAATAAAACTAAACAACATAACCTAACCTTACATTTTTGAAACTTCCTACATTCCTCGACAATTTAGACAAGCCGACAACACTGCAGGGTCGTGATCTCATAATCTCATGATCTCATATGACGTGCAACGGGATTTGTATTAAAAATCCTATATTACCTTCTGGTAGTTATTGATTTATATACTTGAATCAAATAGCTAAAACTAAAACCACCTTAGCGGCCGAAGTAGTTAACACAAATTTTAAATGATTAAATTTAAATTTAGGAAAGATTCAAATAGTAATTACTTATTAACGTTCTAATCATTTTTATTTCTCTTCAAAATTATTATTAAGCGAAATTACTTAGTAATTGTGTGTTATATAATCATAAAATTTCTAGCTCATATGTATTCAACTTGAAGGGACAATTTTTTTCTGTAAGTGCCTATCTAGAAATTACACTCGAAAAAGAGAAAATTGGATGACTCTCTGATGAAATTCGGAAAATATGTTTAATATTCTCTACAAGTACAATTTCATTTTCTCACGATGACTGTAGCTGTCATTCAACGAAGATGAACTAGGGAATACGCTCGCATCCTAAAAGACGCCTCGTCCCTGGTTTAATTTCATGGAAAACTCACCCTTTTACAGAAGCGCCTAGAAAACGAAGTTGCTCCCCCAAGGGTGCTAAAGACCGTTATTTTCGACAAATTAACGATCAGATGGAAGGAGTGCCCTCTGTTTGGGATGCCTGCTGTTTAAGTTATTATATTGTCCTTGTTGGATTAAGGAAGTGAGTGTATAGAGGGCAAGTTGCTCGAAGGAATTGAAGAATTTTATTTCACTTAACTCACTAATTATTTCGTTTCCCGTTGCTAATGTGGTGTTATGAATAGTCTCGAGGGGAGACCTGATCTCAGTTAATTGAGCTTATATATATATAAGCTAATTGGGGAAGCTTGTTTTACGCTTTAGCAGAACTGGCGGAATGATAGCTATAGCTTGACTAAGAAACTGTATACAAATGAAGATTAATGCTTTTGATTTGTTTTTTTTTTAAACTTTAAATATGCTGATCATTTTTGCCAGCATCTTTTGGCAAATATCAGTCATGTAATTAAAAATTTTGTTCAAGAAGGATAAAATAAGAAGAACCAATAACTAAAATAGCCTATCTGTAAATATTAGTAGAGTGTCTATTACTTTATACTGAGGTAAGTGTAGATTCTCCCCCCGCTGGAGTGCAATGGGAATGAAAATTATAGTACCTCAGGTGTCTGGGTTTTGAACTACTAGAAAATTAATTTCAAGATATGTAGTTCGTTGACTTACCATCTGCTTGAAGAGTACTATCATCAAATAATCTTTCTTTTTCTCTTCGAGCAATACAATTATTAAGGGTTTAAATACCATCCTGTACTAATTTGCTTGGATTAACCTAACCTAACCTACCGAGGGATTTACTAATAGTTCTCTGAATGCAAGTGGTAGGACAACGAAATATCTTGAAATGCACCATACCAATAACTCTTAATTTTTCAAAGCAGGTAGATTGTCCAAAGTCTTGACTTAGCCCTATGAAGATGGGGGTAGAAATGGATTAACTAAATTTCGAGGAGGTTGAAACATATACCAGGCGTCCACACAATTACTTATTATTGAATTATTTCTGGTGTTCTTGAAGAAAAAAATTTTAGGTGATTGTTCAGGATATAGGGACACAATAAATAGTGTATGTCATGCCACCCCTTCGGCTCAGGCGCCGCCTGCGGCCACCCCTACCCCAAGATTTTAAAAGAACGCAATTTTATTGATATCCTCCTGTGAAAAAACTAATTATTTATATCATGAAATTAATGAAATATCTAAAGTTAAAGGTTTCAAATATCAGAAATTATTAACTTTGAAAGATCATAAGGTAGTCACGGAAATAATTTGTTTTAAATTAGAATTGTCAAATTGTAAGTTTTGTGTTTCAATACTATTAACAAATTCTTGAGTCATTCTTTCCAACACTTCTCCACGTATTAGTTCACATTCATCAATAATTCTTTGCCTCAATTCCTGCAAGCATGTAGGTCGCTTAACGTAAACACGTGATTTTAGATAACCCCAAAGAAAAAACTCTAATGGGCTTAGATCCGGAGAACGAGCAGGCCACTCTATGAATCGATCACCATAACCGATCATCATTAATATTTCAATACGATCTTTTTCACTCAAACGAACCATTCTCAAACGTACAATTTATTTCCGTATATTACAATTTGACAGTTTGGCAACAAATTAAAATTAAAATAAAAAAATGTGCAGTTAAGGCTATGTATAGAATGTAGAGAAAACCAGACCATTTAATCTTGTATATTGCATAGAGTGTCAAATTAAAAAATGCACGATGACTGTAGAAAAATCTAGAGGAATTCATTAAAGGGTCTATTGTTAAGACATAATATTGAGATAAACCAAATTAAAATGAGTAAATGCTTGCTGGTGTTGCAACGGAATTTTTATATTCTGGCAGCTCTAATTCCTTCCTTGTATTAAAACCAAATTTCGATTTGGTGAAGCATCATCTTTATTTCCAGATTTGCTATAAGTAACTATTCCAAAGTATAAGAACGGAAATCGCCTGAAAATAAATTTCCTAGCGATAACGGAGTAATAAATATTACATTTTGACCTAATGTTGATAACTAGCAATGATTTTCAATCTCGTAAACTGGTAAATTATCTTGTATTCGTAAAATGTCAAATAATAAAGTTTTCTCATAAACCTCTCAATTTTCTCCTAAAAGCTGAAAATTGAATTCATACGGACAAAATTGCCGTATTACATTACAAATTCCAGGCGGCAGTTCCGAACTAGAGATAAAAAAATTACGTAATAATAAAACTGCTGAACTGGCAATGAAATTTAGCATTCCAAAATGGGATAAACGCATAGCGGCAGAAGTAAAATTACAAAGTACGAAGTTTGTATCGCTCCGACTGTGACCTCGCCACGGATATTTCTAATGAAACTGTTTGCTTTGGAGCTTTAAAAGTGCCTCTTTATTTGATTCATGTTCATATTCAAATTGTTTTACCGTGTTACTGTATTAAAACGTTTTATTTTCGGGAGCGGATCACTTTTTTTCGTCCAAAATTTCGGGTCATTAACTTTCCCGCGGTAGTCCTTGGGGTCTCCCGAAGAAAGTTTGGGAATATTATGACATTTCAGCTGAAACTTTTCGATATTTTAATATTGGATCAAATAACTATTTGCAGTAGGTATTTGAATACATTTATACATTTATTTGTTAGAAAATATTGTAATGGTTTGAGTGCAAAGGACAAGGCCACAGAAAAAGGCGGGGAAACCTAAAAGAACTACTGACATTTCTGACCATTTTCCCGATAATTCTCGAAAACATCAAGAATAGTCTGGAAAATGTGTAGAATTTCTTAGAGCTCTCAAAAAAGCACGAAAAGGATATAAATAGAAGAACTCTGACAGACAAGTCATAGTAAAGTGTCAGTGTTTAAAAAAATTGTCACAGGATTTTTTTCTCAAAATTGTTTGTTTAGTTTAAAATGAATTTATTCCATACTTTATAGTACGTCTTATCCAGTGAACAAATTATTTTTGTAATTTTGAATTGATTGTTTCAACCCCTACTTTTTCAAAATTATCCATAATAAATATGATAAGATAAATGTACTAATCTGAATTTTCACCGTATTACAAAGGTTTTTTTTAATATTATTAGTCTGACCACTTATTTCGTCACTAATGTGATATTTTTAAAGACTAGATTTATAGATTTTGATAAATCCAAACAACTTTATAACAAACATTTCAACCAACCACCAATAAGATGTTCTTCTTTTCTAAAAAAATGTTTTGTTATTATAGAGATCTTTAGTTCAAAGGGAAATCTAAGATAATTGAACTTCCCAGGTTTCATTGTTCATTCAATAAAATTAATATAATAATGAACTATTAATCCTGAGAAGTTCAATTATCCTAGATTACCTTTTGAACTAAACAGCTATATAATAATTACCAAAAAGTTTTTTACAAAAAAGTACATCCTATTGGTGGTTGGTTGAAATGTGATATGAAGTTGTTTAGGATTGTCAAAATCTGTCCAACTTGTCTTTGAAAATGTTACAGTAGTGACGTAACCAGTGGTCAGATTGACAATATTAAAAAAAAGCCTTATGATATGGTGGAAATTCGGTACATTTATCTTTTCATATTTTTTATATTTTTCCTTTTCATAGCGGAAAATAAAAACAAAACACCATATTTTTGGCACATTAATTGACAGCTGCAATTTAAATTCACTGGTGAGGGAAAAGATGACTAATAACGATGTTCCAATCTCTTCTCAGAGAATTAATCTTCGAATAGAAAAATTCTGCAGCGATTCACTGGCGTGAATCTTTTAAAAATGCCAGTATTTTATTCACTTTTGTTCGATTAGTTAATTTACCACTTTAAATATTCCGAAATTATTATTATAACTTCCATTTTTAATTTGCAAAATTTTATTATCTAATCTTTTCCTCTTTCCTCCATGTCAAATGACTACTTGGGAATAAATGGGTTAAAAAAGAAGATACTGTACTCAAAAAACATATTATGGCTTAATTTAATATTTAATTATAACTTTCCGATCACTCTAAAATGAATTATTTCCCGAATATAATCAAAGGGTTGACGTAAACGACAATGGGGCATGGCACAACCCTTTTGACAGTTGAACCAGTTTATAATTCGCTGGTCCGGGGTGTGTAATTCTTGTTTTGATGTTAAAATTGAATATATATATCACCAGGACTAAATGGCCCTTTTTAGCTAAAAAAAGTGATAATTTTCTTTCCTCTCCCCTAAGCATTATATTTTGCGAATAAGCGCCAAATTGAATGGCTTATGATACCAAATTGAAATAAATAATTCGTTTTCTCGGGGAAATCCGCTGCCCGATTTTTGCGTGAGAGCTTTGAGTATTTATTTTTAATTTTAAATTCCGATTTTTATTTCACTTAATAAACAGGGAAATTACGAAAAGTAGAATATTTTTTAATATTAATATTTCCATAAAAAATTTGCAAATCTTTGAATAGTGTAAAGTTTAAAACTCTACTCACTTTGTGATATTATTTACTATAAAAAAACTAGGAAATATTTAGGCTAAATTTTATGCTTTATTCACATATTACTTAAAGCAATTCAAATTGTTTATTATATTATTGTTTATTGTAATATTAAAAATTAAGCAAAAAATCTGCTGTTATAAAAGTCAACCCGTTACCAAATTATTAAAATTAATTACATCGAATAAAGATGGTAAATAGAGTAAGTTTCGATTTTAATACATATTTAGGAAAATGAATACCTCATAGGCAGATTTCAGATTTTTCTCATAAATTGAAATAATTTATTGTGATATTTATAAAATATATAGTTCGGTATCCATTTTCAACAGCAAAATACATCATCTAGGCTTGTCTTTTTCTAACTTACTTTTCAATTGTATATAATAAAATATTTCTGTCTTTATTGATTATAAAATATTAGAATTAGTCTCATAAGTAATACAATAAATATTGTATGTGCAAAACGAAGTTTTTCACTCATTGAATTGAGAAAAAATATAATTTTGTTCACAATTTCTAAATTAAAATGTCCTTTCAGTCCTTTCACCCGAAAAATTGAGTAATATTATTAATAGCTTCATAATGTCTACTTCCGGCTTTCCAACCGTAAGATTGGGGTTTTAAACTTTAAGTATTTTACGTGTTCTGAACTTTCTTGGAGACATTAAGAACCGTCACCTGTTGCAAACCTCAAAGTTTCTACTACGATGTATCTTCTACCTCAAGGGATCAGCTTCAGTTTTCCCGTTTCTCTGACAAATATCAGTATTATGACAATGTTAAATGAGTAAAAAACAAATACGACAAAACTTATTACACTTTAAGGAATATTTTTTACTTACAGAACAATATGCCACATAAGTATTTAAAATAAAATGAAATTTACATTTTGGTTTAAAAAAAATGGCGTTAGTAACAAACGTCCTATTCAGCAAATTTCATATGAAATCATTTCAAAAAGTTTTGTTAATATAAATAATATTATTTAAAAAAAAATGATAAAGAGACGGGAATAATTAAAATCATCAATGTAACTTCTTATTAATCGTTACTATACTAAATTTGAGATTTTCTAATCTTGATTGGTTTAATGGTCTATACAGGTACTGGTTCGTGTTATTTTCCGCATTTCAGGAGGTAATTAAAACCAGGATTAACTAAAGTTTCGAAATTAATATAGTTTTCCATAATTTTAATGTAATTCACGTGGATCCTCAAATTAACTTTTATTCTGATTTAAATAATATGTCAAAAAATGCGCAATAAGGACAATGTTACTGATTTTAATAATTAATTCCAAATCTAACTTTAACGACTTTTTTCTTAACAATTTTACTTTAAAGTGTAACCGAACAGAAGAGAATTTTTTTTTTCTATAAATGGTCACTTTTTATTAGTTAATTTATATAGTGTGACTGCAGCTATAATATTGCTGAAACAGTAGTTATAATTGAAGAATATTTTTGAAAAATATACCGGGTAACCGAAAGTGTGTTGGATTTTAACTTTTTTTAACTGAATTAATTTGAGACAGTATAAAAAGCGTCACATTATAAACCTCAGATAATTCTGCCCATTATCATCTCCATTTTCCTTAAAGAATATGCAAACCACCATCAAGTATTTTGTAACTGTTTTTTTTAATTTTTTCCTTTAATTAATTAATAAAGGCGAAACCCTATTATTGTTATTAATATAATCAGCAAAAATATGGCAATTAATATTTGTAATTTTCACAAACTACGATTTTCGATGAGTTATAACAATTAGCACTAAGTCAAAGAATTTACAAAATTTGGTACTTTTAAGGAATATGTGCCAGAGTCAACTTACATAATTAATAAATTTTATTTTAAACAGAAGAGGAGATAAATAAATTTACATGGCTCGCTCATATATTTTAGAGTTTTTTTCAAGAAAAAATTTGAAATTGTAATTTAAGAAACTTTGCTAAAAAAATAGTTTCACGTAATATCCATTACTACAACATATTTTTCCCATTTCCATCATTATGCCTATATCAAAATAAAGTAAAATTGCAAATATAGAATATTTGTTTTTTTGGAATAACTTGAATATGGTTCATTTTTTGACGAGAAAATGTGTATTTTCTTTAATTCTCTAGTTTCTCTAGTATTTTTTAGTAAAATGTTATTTCGGTCAAAACTTTGTATGTTTTTACCTTGTACTTATAATTAGAAACAATATTTTTATAACATTTCGATGTAGTATGACGGCCAGTGGGATCGTTCGGGAATAGTTACGAAGAAAAGTTTATCTGCAAAAATATTTTATGGTTTTGCAGTTATCGTCGTTATATTCTACCTACTTTTTCATCATTTATTAAAAGACATCATTCAAACGTTCATAAACTCAAAATGCGTGCTTTGAATACATCCACAGCCTTCAGGGCAGAAAAAACGTTGATATATGACCGCACATTTACGGTTTGTTTTTTTGAAGTTGTTTCTAATTCTTCGGGCAAGGAAGCATCTCTATTAATTTTAAGTTAAATATTGATTTTTTAGGTCAAGAATACCGTTATTATATGAACTAGGATTCATGTATTATCTATTAATGTTAAGAATGTTACTTGGGAACAAATAAATTATTTTGTTTTGGCCACCTTTTCAGAGTCGCCCCTTCAAGGAGGCAATACCTCAAGTCTGCAATAACTAACGAGTTCTGATCCCACTCGGAAAATAAACAGAACGTAAATAAATGGCCCTCTCCATCAATTTCCAATGGCGGTCTAAGCAACTCCGTCCGGTTTCAAGACGAAGGTCCAGCCGGAGTTTGACAACTCCACCAGGATAGATACAAATTAACCGTTTGTAACTCTGGATGAAAGTTTATGGCCCTAAATAAAGAAACAGACATGATAAATAAGCCTAGAATCTCTTTGGTCTACCTAAAAAAAGGACAATGAGGATATCGAAGGTGTTTTTTATTGTTAAGCGACGATAAATTATATTTTGTTCTTTCGCCTTTTGGTCATTTTCTTAGAACTCAATAAACACAAATTTTGTACTTCTATTTACTAAATAACGGAATTTTTCCCATATTTCCACAATTAGAATTTTATAGTTTGCTAATTCAATATTTTCACAACATCACAAGTTCGTTCAGAAAAATAGTTCAAATCTACATATATCACATTCATTCCCTACGCAAAGTATGTAATTTTTGTACCACCAAGAGTAGTTTCATACTAGTAAAACTGGTTGAGGATTAACTGGTTGTTTGCAATTTTCTTTACGTAGGAATTCAAATGTCATACCAGTGGCCATATTTTATTTAAGTAATTTATATTTTCTCATCAGTAATACAATAAACTACAAGATAGAAAAAGAATTTCTAAAGATCCATTCAGAACACCATGTATTTAGCCTAAAAATAAACAGAGAATTTGGAAATTTAAATCGCAGAGGGATATAATTGAAAAATCTATGTAAAATATCAATTGCTTAGTTGTTTGTGCGATTCTCTTTTTTAGAACAGTACGTAATTTTGTTTGTAGAAAACCACGAGTATTTTTTATTCATTGCAACTGGCCAGATATTCATAATAACGTGCAACAGAAACTGGAACACTATCAGCAAAGAGATCATCAAACAAGCGAATCCGTGATTTTCAATCGAACAGAGAAGTTCATTCAAAGGAACTCTTTGATGGCGTTAATGAAGTTCAATTCAAAAGAGTTGAACAAACAACGGTTTATTCCGTTCTTCTCAATCACTTTTATTTCAAGCGTCAGTTTTCTTTATCTTCATAATGAAAAGAGAAAGAAGTTTACTTGTGGTTTTCTGTTAAATAGTTCTCTGGATTTTTCACTCTGAATATTTCTCACCAATATTTAAAAAAAAAAATTGATTAATGTATACAATAAGATAATAAAAAAGTGTACAAAGGCGAGTCGTTGCCTTTATTTTTTCATAAGAATCTACAGAGTGTTTTAAGCGTAACGGAACGGTTTGATATATCTAAAAGTTACAGAACTTTCGCTTTGTTTCTTTAAGTTCTAAAATACATTTATTTTTTTAGAAATAGAAAAAAATGCTTTTTTCACAGATTTCATAGTTATATAAATATTACTTTTCTGTAATAAAAAATTCTGAGCTTACAAAGTTATTTTTGCGCATATTTTAAATTTTCACCTAATATTGCAATAAGCATAGAATTAACCGTTTAAATATATTATCAAGAACCTAATAATTAAACGATCGATTGACTTGCCTTAAGGATAATTGATCATAATTATATGAATATTTTCATCAATGAATTATAAATAACTACTAGTTGTTCAATCATCGACGCCACTGGTACGAGCTTCAAAGCACAAAAAATCCAATGTCGGTAACACTTTCTTATTGCCAATCTTACCGTGCTTCAAAGGATCCCAGATAAATCGGGAGAAGGGTTTTCTGCGAAGGGTAATATACAGGGTAACGCATTAGTGTGGCAATGCTCACTTAGTCCCCTATTATTGAAGTTATGAAAAAAAAGTATACAGAAAGTATAGGCAGTGTTGAGATCCACATTTTAAAATTAGTCCCAAATATACAGGGTCTTCAGGAACGCAGTGTCAGACCAGACGGGATTTCAAATTTTTGATCACTCTGTATCAGATATTTTTTTAGGCCATAGTATAGAACTTGAAAAGTTACGATAGGGACATGTAAGTTTTTATTGATTTTCAACGGGTTGATTGCTACATACATCTAAATTCAAAAAAGATTTTTGGGTGGCCGTAGAACCTTTATTAATTATAATAGACGCGAAGTGTGATACATCGTTAAAATTAACTCGGCAAGAGGTTTATAAAAATGTAAAAATATATGGGGTATTCCATTAAGTTAAAAAAATTGGGCTTTTAGAAGGTAATAAAAAATGGGACTAATAACATTTTAAGTGGTGATTATACAGCTAAATGAACAAAGACTAAACTAATAGTCTAATGTATTTTCATGGATCTATTTCTTTGCAATTTTGTAGGATAATTTTGATAGCTAATCTAAACTCCTATAAAATCAGATAAAATAAATACTTAATAATAATGTTATCAGTGCTTAAGATTGGTTAACTAAATAATCCTACAAAAGTGAAAAATAATTGGATAAATGATTTTCGGGAAAAAGGCTAACGGAAATTCATTATTGTTATTCTAAAACGCCCCAAGTCTTCACCCCCTTAATGTTATACCCCAAATACGATACTTTGCTGGAATCAGCTCTTTAAAGATAATCTAGTAATATCATAACTTATAGAGTATTATACTTAAAAAAAGGGTCGATAACGAGTTAACTTACATGTGGAGGATTCTACATAATAAAAAAATGTACGTATTATAGAAAAATAAAAATAAAAATCGACGTTTTTCGGGATTTCTTAACAACATTTTTGGTTTACGAAATAATTAATGTAGTCCACACTTCACGGACAGAGTTTATTTTTATATTGATGTTGCTCCGTACCCCAAAAAGATCGTTTATTTATCTTTTTATATTTTTAAAACTGCTGTTTAAAAGTTCTAAATCTTGCGACAGACATAAATATTTTTTAATGAAGTTGATACATTTTATGAATGGGCTTATAAAGATATTTTATAGTGTTTTCAGAAAAATGTTAATAACAATGAAAATGTTTTATAATCTGTGCACATTTTGTTAACTTTTTGGGTTCAAAAACTTAAGAATTGCAAATTAAAAGTTTGCTCTAAGCGTAAATGTTAGTGAACACTTGAACAAAGCAAGAATAAGCAAAATGAGGAATCATTAAGTAGTCCAAATGTCAAGTTTATTTCCGTTAAACTTTTAAATTATTTTAAATCCGACTAACTTTCACAAAAATCTCTTTAGTTTATTAAAACGAACCGTGGAAACTTCCTTCTTTTCATTACGTTTCCTTTTAGAAAGTTCATTGATATTACTTCGGAAGTTTGTCCGTAGGATCAGATAGAAAACTTCACCGAAGTGTTATTCGAGAAACTTTCGACCGTTCGGCAGTCGTTCTTTTATCTCGAAACAAGGATTCATTGTTTTACTTGTGTGAACGAATCGTCCGAAGGATTTAAGTTTAGCTGTGATGAAAGATAATCTTGCAAAATCTATTAATAGTTATTTTCTTATTTTTCCTGTAGTATGTCCCAGCGATTTTCTAATATCCTGTAATAAGTTTAATTAGATGCATTACAATTACTTGTTGTTACCTTTAACAATACGTAATAAACACACAAGGCGTCTAAACTAGTTAGTAAAAAAGTTAAAATAAATATTTAGAAAATTTAATAATTTAATCACAGAAGAGCGGTATCTCTCTTGCTAAATATTTAAGAAGAAAAGGCTGTTTAATAAGACTATTTAATTCTTTTGTAGTTTACAATCATTCATTTATAGTAAATCGTATTTCAGATTTCTTCCCGATCGTCTTAGGATCCCACAAGAGCCCACTCTTGGACCGCTACTATTTCTACATTCCCTAAATGATATTTATCAAGTCATATCTACTAATAAATTCTATATTAACTTTGTAAAAAGTCTCTCTATCGCACGTTCGACCAACATATTTTATTTGAATCCAAGTGCATAATGACATTTTAGTCTAAACAAAAAGCATCTAAAAATTATCTGTTAAAAGCACCATTTATTTAAAATGACAGAACATTATAAAATAAAATAAATAGGTCTGTTCTTTTCGTGTTGCTTTTATTTAATATTTTATTTTAATCATCTAGCGAAGTGTATGTTAGGGTTAATTATTTTAAATATTTTAACACCAAATTACTTATTTGTGACATTGGGTTAAGCTTTGTAGCAACTATAGATAAGAAAATTATGTTTTCATGATCTGATATAATTATATTTCAGTTTGTTTGTCTTGTGCGTTATTTTTTTTCATGATATTTAAAATTGTTATATTTTACACAATTTACCAAATAATTCTTTTGCATCAGTATTTTACTTCTAGTAGTAGCATATTTATATGTACATTCTACATTTTTTCGGCACCAATCAGAACTATATACATATTATTATAATGATTGTTTCTACCCTTACTTTGTGGAATCCATCCATTATAAATCTAAAAGATAAATTATAGTTTTTTTTTACGTCTATAGTGTGTCAACGGAGAGGATCCACAAGAGGAAAACATTTTTATTTTGAATTTTATCGATAAATATCATTCGTGATAAAAACATTTGCTTATTCAAAAAAAACCATGAAGTGAAGAAAAAATCATGTTTTATCATTTTATACCCAACTTTCTATGAAACCTTATGATCTTTTGCATTAAGTTCGAAAATTTAACAATTGCCAAAAAGTAGGAATATTGTTGTATGTTGCTTCAAAAAGTATTTAAAATGTTTTATTAACTTGGAGCTATCTTAGTTACAATAATGTTTTTCTAAAATGAAAATATATTTTACTTTTCTCTTAAAAAACATTTTTATAATATTTCCGATGAGAGTTATTATTATTACAATTTATTATTAAAAATCCTTCAGAAAATTAAATAAAACCACGTTTACTATAATCAATTATTTTATGATACGCCTATGTGTTTAAAAGATACACCGATCGAGCATTGCCACAAAAAAGTTTTAGTCATACTTATATAAGGACTGATTAATTTACGAATGTATCGAAATAAATCCTTTATTCGTGAATAATTTGTCAACGCGGAAGGTCCAAACTAAAATTATTGTGTTTAATTCATTTTTAATTCAAAAGTTGGTGGTTTATTAGTTTAAAAAATAAAACCGTTTTCATTTTTCATTTTCTATTTTTCGATTCGATGGATCTAGTGCGGGTTTTGATCCCTTTATTTTCGTGTGTGCCAAATGCCCTTTTGGATTGGTTCCATTTCTAGAAAGAGAAGCCAAGGTAAATATTTTCTTTATTTTCGATATTTTAAATTTATAAATGAAATTGAACTGAAAAATTAGAAAAAAAATTAATTGGTTAATTTTTCAAAATTTTAAGCACTCTTAGCAATTTTATTTAATATTCTTTAGTTTATTATGGTAGTTTAAATAAAATAATAGATTGTTTGCAGTAATAAATAGAACTTTTAATTTTTTATCAAGTAGGTACTTTTCCCGTTTAATAATTAAATAATAAATAAATAATAATAAATTTTTTTAATTTATAATTACCTTATTTATACCGATATATTTACAGTAGTACTAATCGATTTTCCTTAATTTTACATATTTTTAGTTTTTTTTTAAACGATTTTTTGTTATTTTTCAACTTGGTGAATTTCTTTAAAAATTCTGGTTTTTTTTTCTTTAAACATGAACACGTAAACACCAATACAAAAACCGCCGTGAAAAAAACTAGGAATAACAAGACCAGATTCTTTGTTCTACACTTCTTTATACAATGATTCATTTAAATTTAAAAAGGAATTAATTATCGAATGCATGAAATTGTTTTCTTTTTGTTTCCAGAATTTCTTCAACTTCGATTTCGCCAGGAAAGGTAGGAAACTTGGGTTTTACATGGTCTTTTGATTTCTTCTTTAATTAAATTTATTTTATCTAAAAATTGTTCGATCTTCACTAAATATTAATACAACAGATCTAATATAGAGGGTGATAAATAATTATTATATTCTTAATTTCTTGTTCTGTTTTTACATTTTTTATTGTGTCGCATATTCGTACACGGTTTCTAAAAAGTGAGTGATACATAGTTTTGTGAAAAGTGAGTGATATACAGTGTGTTCGACGACAGAAAGTCTTCAAAAGGTAAGCGAACTTTTTACATTCTGTGCATATATTTTATACACAGTTTGTGAAACGTGAATTATATACAGTGTATTCAATTATAGAGAATCTTCGAAACGTAAGTTGAATATTTTTAAAACTTTTACATTTTGTGCGTATACTTTATACACAGATTGTAAAAATACAATTATATTCACTGTGTTCAATGGCAGAGAGTCTTCGAAAAAAAATGAACATATTTAAATTTTTTACATTTTGTGCGTATATTTTACACACAGTTTGTAAAAAGTTAGTGATATTCACTGTGTTCAGTGGCGGAGAGTCTTCGAAAGGTAATTAACCATTTTTAAAACTTTTACATTTTGTGCGTATACTTTATACACAGATTGTAAAAATACAATGATATTCACTGTGTTCAATGGCAGAGAGTCTTCGAAAGAAAATGAACATATTTAAATTTTTTACATTTTGTGCGTATATTTTACACACAGATTGTAAAAAGTTAGTGATATTCACTGTGTTCAATAGAAAGATAAGTGAATGTTTTAAAATTCATACTAAAATTTAACTAATGGGGACTTATTTATTTTGAAATTTAGCGCGATCACCCTCTATGAGTAAAAGAAATCAAAAGACAGAAAATTATTACTAACAACTCTGTAAATTTTGTCTAATTGTCTTATATTTTTCATAGTTTCGTTTATATCATACATATAAAAATAATTTTATTTCAATGCGTGTCAAAGTTATCAAAATTTTACAAAATTTCATGATAATTAATTTTTTTATTAAATTCTAAATATAGACAAAAAGTACAGGGCGATATTATTAACAAGGTACTTCATTTTCAACTCGAGTTAACCAAGAAAGATCTACAGGATGTTGCAGAACGAAGGAAGCGTCAAAAAATAAATTCCAATATTGCGTTTAATGATTATTTTAAAGAAAATTTCATTCTTTTATTTTTAAACGAAGTAGTTTCAGTTAAAAGATATAAGCAAATAATGTTTTCATTCCATTCTCTATAGAATTTTTAAAAAAATATAATGATTTTTTGATTAACTACATTTCCAAATTTTTATTTAATATTACGAATTAAAAAAGATGGGTATTTAATTTTTCAATATTTATATGAAAATAAACGTGACATAAGAGTATCTTACACTCCTAGAACAAACAAAATATACAAAATATTTTTCTCGATGTAAATTTTGTACAAAGTTGTTTGATTTTTACTAAATATAAACAAATATTGTGTAAAAATAATGTGAATTGGATTTTTAATTTTCTAAACTAAAATTCAGAAAAGAGCATCTAGAGTTTAAAAAAAGTAAGTTGCAGATTCTCATACTATTATTTTCAAAAGGGTAAAGAATTTAGAATTTGTAATTCTTTAAAATATTATTTCATAGATATTAAAAATAAATAAGTAAGATATACAGTATACAATAAAACATTTAAGATTTTATATTTTTTTAATTATTATTTCATGCGCCCTTCAGAAGAATTTTAATTATACTATAAAAATATAAAGTTTTTCATTTTGTAATAAAAAAAATTGAAAGCGCATAAAAAGTTTTTTCAATAGGAAAAGAAATAATTGAGATATATAGAGAGTTCTCACATCATTACAAAGAAAGAAAGCATTTAATACGTCTGATTTTTTAATTATTTTTTCATGTGCTATTGAAATATATAAAGAAATTTTGTAATGAAAAAATGTACTTTCAGGGAACTTATCCGTCCAGGTAATAACTGAGTATTTAGCTGAATTTGAAAAATATATCAAATTTTTAATTAGTGTGACAAGTGCAGTGTCTATTTTTTTATATTATTTGTTATTTGTTTTTGGAGGGACTTTTCTTCAATTTCCTCGAGTTTAATCAAAATTGTTTTGTCTGTTTGCGAAAGGACTTTTTTCCCTGTGTTTGATTGAAGTTATTTTTCCTTTTATGGAGAGGTACTTTTTTGTATTTCCTTATTTTTCACTAAATTTGTTGTGTTTGTTTATCGACGGACTTTTCAATTTCAAAGGACGAATCATAAGATAGAGCGGACATATAATGAGAGTGATAAATTTAAGAATACCGAAGAAGTTAATGTAAAACAGTATAAGAGGAACAATGCGAAAAGAGAGCCAATTCTAGATGGAAGGATGAGGTTGTTAAGGTTTTGGAGAAGGTTGGAGTCATAGAATGGGAGGTAAAAACAAGACAGAAAATTCTGCAGGAAGATAGCCAACTAGGTTTGGAGTGCTAATATGTGCTAATATGGAGGGACTTTCCCATTTTCCTATTTTTCGTTTAAGCGTTTTTTTCGGTTTCCAGAGGGACTTTATATTTCCCTTTTTTTTTATTGAAATTATTTTGTCTCTTTTTGGAGGGACTTTTATGTTTCGCTGTTTTTGGTTAAAGTTAGTTTCTCTGTTTCTGAAGGTACCTTTTTCTATTTCCCTGTTTTTGATTGAAATTATTTTGTCTGTTTATGGAGAACTTTTCTGTTTCGTTCTTCCTGGTTGAAGTTATTTTCTCAGTTTATGAAGGTAGTACTTTTGTATTTATCTTCTTTTGATCGAAGTTATTTTCTATGTAGCGATTAATCTGCCACTACCACCAGGTGCAAAAGTTTGTCATGTTAAGCCAAGAATGAAAAGAACAGTTCACTTTCAAATATAAACGAAAGGGCGAGAGACCACAACCAAAGAGATTTAATAGGTGAATTACTGAAAAAATTTTCTTCACTTTTTGAGGACTACACCGACTTGTAGCCAGGATATACATAGATGATGACGTCATTCCTAAAGCATTTCGTATACTCTTTTGAAGGGAAAATTTGTTTTTCATTGAAATTATATTGTCTGTTTATGGATGGATGTTTTCGTTGAAGCTGTTTTTTCGATTTCTGGAAGGATTTTTTTATATTTTTCTTTGTCTATTTATGAAGGGAATTTTTAGTTGGAAGTTATTTTCTCTGTTCTGGGTCTTTTATTTACCTCTTGTTCCTCGGAGTTGTGTTCTATGTTCTTGGAAAGGATATTCTTCTATACGATTTGTGTTCGTTGAGGGGCACTCCTTCTTTTTCCCTGATTTCCATTGAACAGTAGGTGCACCTCTAGCTGGGGTCTCTGCCGAACCTGCATTGATCAGACTTGTGTCCAAAGCAAGCGGATGCGTTAAAGGGGGAGGTAGTCGGATTTGTTCTGGAAACTCGGAAACTGAAGTTTGGTATTTGTGATATTTATTGAGATTTCTTCGAGGGATCTTCTCCTGTTTCTGCGTTTTTGATTGAATTTATTTTCTCTATATTTGGAAGGATTTTTCTATTTCCCTGATTTTCGTTGAAGTTATTTTCTATTTTCCTGAAGGGGCTCTGCTTCTTTGCCTGTTTGTTATTTTTCTCTTTTCCTGTTGTTATATTTTCGTTTTTGATTGAAATTATTTTTTAAGTTTCTGAGATGCCTTTTTTAGTAAAAAAATTTGATATTTTTTTCATTTTGTAAATTATTCACTTTTAATATGTTTCATTACTTGTAAATTTCGTGTTTGGGGTTATATGGCTACAGGCGAACCATCCCCTTTAAAAAAATGGTAACGCGCCAAGGTAATACCTCAGTGGTGGTGTGGAAATTTACCAATATATTATTTTTATTTGAAGTTGCCCTACAGTAATGGATAATATTTATTTCGAAATATTGTTACTTTTGAATGCCAAAATTGGGATTTCGTCTTGTCTCTAGATTGGAAGAGTAAATCATTCTTCAAATGGAAATGTACTAGGTGAGTACTAATGTGTATTTTTTTATAGTCGTATCGTTAAAAAAATAAAGATCTCTCTGCTCCTAAATAACAATTAAGTTGCAGACCGGAAACTTTGGTTTGTTGTAAGAACATGATTCTTGAACTTCTTAAACACCAAATTAAAATATTCCATTCGACGCGCGTTTCGGTAATTATTTAGCATTATCTTAAACTTATTTTAGTTTTGTCTTGGTTAGCAAAACGCGCGTAGGGTTCAGTATTTTGTTTAGTGTTTAATTAGTTCAAGACTCAAATATATGACAAAATATTATTATATATTTTTCTCTACTAATTTATTAACTCTCATGTAATTTTCTTTTCCATTTACATAATATTTTCCGTGTTTTAGAATCTGCTGAGAAAATAGAGATGGAAAGTATAAATAAAGATGTGGAAATGTAGACATCGAAAAATTATACAGGGTGTTGCTGGAGTTCGTACCCAAAATTTGGGAGATGATAGAGGGGCTAAAAATAGTGATAGTATTTTATAAAAAAATTGGCCATTACGCCCTTCGTTAACGGACTATAGGGATATAAAATTAGAAATTAAAAGTGTTTTTTTTATAATTATTAAACTACTTATTTGAAATGAATCAAAAATTAATCATTTACAGATACCATAAATACGCACTTGCTGGCGTTATAAACAAATCTGCAGTACCCTTATGAACACAGGTCCGGACTAAGTTTAATGGTTAATGAGGCAAATGTTTTTCATCTAAGATTTTTTTCACTTGTAAATATGATACCTCAAACATTTTTAAAAGAAAAACTCATCTTGAAGACACTTAGAGATTATCTATATTTGAGCATTTCGTGTTATCCAAATAAAATCTTATATTATTCATATTAATCAACAAGGTGAACTTACGAGGTTTATTTGGGTAGTTTGTATCAGTAGTATAGTATTATTGCATAATAAATCATTCGTGGCTATTTTTTATAACGATAAGAAAAAATAAGACAACATCTCGATTTTCATTTTATTCAATTACAACACCGCTACTTAAATGTAATGCGTGTAAATTGGACAATATCAATTACATTAAACAAATCTATCCGAACCTGAATATCGCAATCTTTAGATTAACTAATCAATAATAAAACAAATAAATTAAAACATGAATACATTAAAATAGCATCCTACAAAGGGATGTTGTTCAGATAGATATAAATGTAATTTTTCTTAGAGTCCATATCAACAATAATTAACTACAAATTTCTAGAAATGGTACCGGATTTGCTCCGGTATGCATTTAAACGTATTACCATTAAAAATAAAGCTATGAGTAAATACCATGTGATCAAAGAGTCGAAGAATTTAATGATTTAATTCTGAATGATAATCTGTTAAGATTAAAAACGGCTAACATAAAAATTTCTAATAAAGAAAATCCTCTTAGCAAAGCCAATATTTTTTTATAATTTATTTTATTGGTTCCAATACGATTTGCTGAAACGTTTAAAAATAAATATATTTTGTTGGATGGCTTACGTATAAAAGAAATTTTTAATTAACCACGACTGGGTAAGTTTTCAAACAAAAAACATATGAAACATCAGTGGAAATGGACATATGCTGAAAATCTCATCATTTTCGCTTGAAACTTTTCACCCCTTTTCAAATTCAGACAAAAGTAAGTATTTCTATAGGCTAAACGTACTAATTGAAATAATTTCAGCTGCAAGAACTAATTAAGTTGAAAATTATTACGAAACAATGTTTCAAGCCTTTACTTATGCAAAATGAAATTTTGTATAAATTAATGGAGTCAAGTTTATGGCCCATTTTAGCTTTAAGGGCATAATTAACTGAGCTCCGTGGCCGTTGTTGAAAAAAAAAATTATATAGGTGAAACCTAAAATTTCTGGGTAAATTAAAAAAGGTCACAGAAGTGTGATTAAAAAAGGTATTTCTGTTATTTCATTTAAAACGTAATTCATCTCTGTACTATTTTAATTAAAAAAGTCATTATATAAAAAGACGGAGAAATAGTTTCCGATAAAAAGAGTCTATAATTTCAAATACATAAAAATATCGAGCACCTGAGAATTCCTGCTTAAAGGGAGATAAATTTAATTAAATCGATCCAAATAATTTCTTTTTTAATGAACACTACCAGGAATATTGTTTCGTCGCTGTATGGACCCGATTGTAATTCATTTATATCTAATCATGTTAAAATTATTTATTATTTACATAAGAATTAGTTATTGAAGTGTCCCTAAAACATAATAAGGATCACTTAGAGAAACTCTGATTTTGTACTATTTATTCTCAATAGCTATTAGCGCTATAGTGCAAAGGGGCAAAATTAAGCTGATGTACATTTTTTTGTTAATAATATACTTCCGGTTTAACCAGAAATACATTCAACTTTTTTAATTTAAATTGGAGACCCTGTATATTTTTGCAGATTTTGAATTCGTACACACTGGGTTTAGTGTAAAAAATCTGTAAAAACGAGAAATAGGGCACTTTTAAGTTTGTATACATTAGAGTAAAATAATAATATTTTTAATTTTATATTTGAAGTTTGTTATCTGCGAGTCTTTGTTCATTTAATGTTTCTGTTTGCGAATTTAACAATGTAACAAATTCTCATTCTTAAAAATAATTATATAAAATTTTGCTAACTTAATCGTTGCAACGTTTTTTCTAAATCATCTTCTGTCATTAAAATATTATCACGTTGACTTATATTTAAATATTCTAAATATACAGGGTGATGCATTGTTGTGGCAAAGCTCGATTAGTTCGCTATTATTAAAGTGGCGAAAAAAAAGTTTTTACAGAAAGTGTCAATATTGATCACTCTGTATCAAATATTTTTTAATGCCATAGCATAGAACTTAAAAAGTTAGGAGAGGAGAGGGGCATGTAAACTGTTTTTATTGATTTTGAACATTTTGGCTGCTACAGATATTTAGATTTAAAAAAATGTGATTTTCAGGTGGCTGGAGATCTTTTATTAAATAATAAACATGAAGTGTGAAACATCGTTAAAATTAGCTCGGCAAGAGATTTATAAAAATGTAAAAACATACGGGGTATTCCTTAAAAAAAGCATTTACTTTGGTCTGGCACTGTGTTCCTTAACACACTTTATATTTGGGACTAATTTTAAAATGTGGATCTCAAGACTGCCTTTTGACACTTTTTGTAAACACATTTTTTCGTAACTTTAATAATAGCGAGCTTTGCCACACTAATGCGTCACCCTGTATATTGTGCGGTGCATAAAATTCTTCTGTTTCAGGAACTATTTCTTTAAAATATTTATGAGCAGTAACAGAATACGAATAATTTGGACTATTAAAGGTCGAATTGACTCACAGTTTCATATGAAAAACTAGTACCTGATGATAAAACTTGGTTAAAATCCTCTAGAGAATTGGAGCCTCGTACCTATTCATAATATTTTATGTTGTTTTTAAGCGCTTATCCAAAATAGCTGACTAAAAAAAATTTCTAGACACTCTTTATCGTTACGGTAAATCTTAATTTAATTTTGGTCATTTTATTTTTATACACTTTCGTGAATACCATCCAGTTATTAGGTTTATCTAAAAAATATCGGTTTTATATGAATGGCTTTTTATGAAATCTATTCAAGAATTCCTGAAATCAACATTTCTATTGCAGCGAAATAACTACAAATTTTTTCTAAATCGTTTTTTATTATATTAAAAAATATTATTATAATAACATTTTAAAATCTTTAAGTATTAAAATATGTAGAATAAAATCTCCTATGTTTTATCTTTGATTATTGAAATCGCCTTATCTAATTGTCTTCAAACTCTCTAATAATATTTTAAAAAGCCAAAGTTTAATTTTCATTCGTTCAGTTAAATTTAAATGTAGTTGGAATTAGCGATTTTTCTTGTAGCTTACAATAAAGTGAAACTGGGTGCAGCTCATGAAAGGTTTGTAGTTAAATCTAAATGGTTAATTATATATTAAATAATACGATTACTATGCATCACTCTAGTTATATTAATTTAGATAAAATTATATCGTAGAATTGATTGGATAATAAAATTTTATATATATCTACTACATAGAATATAAATCTTCCAAATCTTTCTGAATTATTTACATTTTTCTTAATAGCTTCTATAACCATAAAATTTCAAATGTTTGCTGACTTTACCTAGAGTGAATTTACAACACATGTATGGATACATTTTTGTAACGAAAATAAATTATTTTTATATGTATTTTAGAATAAAATATATTCAAACTCTAAAAAATATCAATTGCAATACGAACAAAGCAATTGCATATATCTATACACAAACATTTGTGCATGCTTACAATTACTAAAAATTTAATTAAAACAATCCAAACATTTCGTAGGTGAATTCCTGTTTTGCATTCTTCTTTTATTTATTAATAATAACAAACAATATTTACTCGTGTTAACAAGATATTGCGAAAACAATGGAATATTTTAATTATTGCCGTTCGTTTATTGTAAATTTACAAATTGATTATACCCAATGCCCAAAAAAACTCATTTCATAAAATATTTGCTGGTTTGACAGAAAATAGGTGCAAGAAACTTTATTAAAATCAAAATTAGTAAGAATGTTCCACTAATGATAATGATAATAAAAATAATAGTTACAAAATAATAACAGCTTATCGTGCATACGTAGAAAAATTACAGGAAAAAGACAAAGACGAAAAAAGAGATAGGAAAGTAAAAAAAAATATTTTACGTTTCTCTAAGAAATTAATTAATTAATTAATTCTTAATTAATTAATAACATCACTGCTTCTCTCTGTAATTGAGATTATTTTAACTCCTGTATTATCGTAACTTAGTTGACACCCCTACCAAATATACAATTTTTCTATGTATCGTTTCAGAAAAATATATTCCGACTTGTCATTTTTTACGCTAGTTTGTATCTCCATTTGTAATAGAATAACATTAGTATGTACGTTGACATTTTTCCAAATATTGTAATTTTCATAAGCTGTATAAATAATAACTAAATTAAAATCAACATAAGACAATGAATGTTTTCCTCGTGCTTGCCACTATTGTACGTCTATGAACTGTGTTTTAGATTGAAAACTTTGAGTACATCCGCAAATTTGGAGAGGTCGCTACATTCTGGTGCATTATTATGCGCGCCCTTAGGACATATATAAATTCATTTAATGTAAAGGTTTCAATTTTATTTATACAGGATGGCGCATTAGTGTTCCAAAAGTCGATTAGTCCGCTATTATTGAATTATTGAATATTTACAAAAAGTGTAGGCAGTCTTGAGATTCACATTTTAAAATTAGTCCCATATATACAGGAAGGTAGTGCCAAACCAAATTTATGTTTTTTTAAATGGAACATACCGTATATTTTTATAAACCTCTTGAATAGCTGATTTCAACGATATATAGAGGACTAATCCAGCTTTGCCATACTAATGCGCCACACTGTATATATTAAAAAAAAAACAGGAAAAAAGCAACACGCTCCAAAATAGATTATTTTTGCAGTATTATTGTGGACTGGATGAAAATCCGAATTTTAATAAGAAATATGTAAATATACTCGTGTCAGGATTAGTTATGCTCTTAAAGTCTCGAATATATCAGTTACATTGATTAAACAGGCGTCAATGTAGTTGATTTATCCAATTTTAAATTTTTTCTATTTAGCTAAACGCCAAAGTGTTCTTTGTTCATAAATTTTATGCTTTTTAAGATTGAGGAAGATTGAACGACTGTTTCATTACGAAGTAACCTACTTTACATACTTTTGTTTCTATTCTGATTACAAAAGTTATTTTGTGTTTTTTCCTTCTCGTCCAGGTATCAAAGGAGCCATATACTGCTTTCTTATGTAAGTGAATTAACAAATATGGTAGTTCATTGAATTGATCATTATTTTAATACAATTAGTGACATTTTTATTTTTACAAAAATCTGCTATTTGGTTCATGATTTTTGATAAAATTGATTAAACTATTATTAGGAGTTGCTACATGAACACTGTTGTATTATGATTTATTAGTGTATGTTGTGATAATTGTTAGAATATTCAAATGATCCTTTTTAGGAGATAAAAGTAAGCATTTTTTTATTTGATCAACAGAACGCTGTTTTTTCTTTAAGAAATATTTTAATTAAACAGTTTTTAATATAACGATATCCAGTTAAGAGCAGATTTTTATAAAATTCGTTAGTGATATTTTCTTCCTCGTCCTTTATTGTTTTTGATTTGAGAAAGGACCTGGAAAATATTTTACACTCAATAAAAGCGTCCTTTTTTGTAATAATTAATAACTAAATTTATTAATATAAATTGACGGAGATTATTTATTGTTTTAAATAATTCTTACATTTCTGTCATAGACTTTTTTTTTCGTTTTTTACTAGTTTAATGCTGTTTAGCGGGTTTGTAAAAAAGATGATAACATTTTCAAAAAAATTGTTTATTTAGATTTATGTTTGCTTGATTTAAATATTTCCTGTTTTCTCTGCATCTTAAATCAAAACATGGTTTAGATTATGAAGTAGTGTTGGGAATTAAAATGTTTTTCTTTATCTAGAAATTGTCTAAATGTTCAATTGAATTTAGGTATATATCTATATATAATAATTGGTTATTATATTTTTTAAATTCTATTCTAGTGATTCTCATATAAATATAGGGAATTCTAATCAGAAGTTTTACAGAAATATGACATAATTAAAATATGAAAAGTTGAAGTAGGACGTTTTCGGTTATGCCCAATTTATTTAAAATATTTAGAACATTCAACTACCCCCGATCGTTCCGCAAGTTGACTGTAACTGATCTTAGAAATTTCCTTAATATAGAGTTTTGCTACCTTACGCTAAGTGTTTTATGAAATTTTTATCACGAAAAGTGTCCCTTTTGTCACCCTATATTTTTATAATTATTGAAAATTGACTTTTTTTCCGTACCAAATTTGGATAGTTTTTGAATAAAGTGTTTATTATTGTACCGGATTACTCAAAAAGCATATTTCAAAATCACTTTCTTAAACGGATCATCTTGTATATTATTACATTTTAGAAAAATTCTTATTGTTTTTTAAATTTTATTAACTATTACAAGGTTTCATACTTTAATTATGTCTTGTTTCTCTAAATTTATTTGATGTTAAATTAAATTTAATCGGCTCGGATTTTTTTATGTCCAAAGTTAGTACAAATGCGAAGTGATCTAAGCTATGGTTTTTGTAATGGAGAAATGTGCTGCAACTACTTAATATTTAATCAATTAAATCAATCATGTATGAACCAATCTGTCCAATATATGAAATATTGATTATCTAAAGTGCGTCTCAGTTTAGTATGCAGTAGTGGGTGTGTCAAAACAACCCCGCATTACAAATGATAATCCCTCATACGCTGGCGCTTGTAGTTTTATGTGTTACCGACCAAAATAATGTAATCTAAATTTATTTTAATTTCAGTTGACTTTATCCTAAGTTTTTTATTTTTTAAATCACCGCTTACAAATGAACACAGTATCACCCTATATTTTTTGAGGTTTTCTAAAATTGTGCAAAATTATTACGAAGAAATAAAAGGGAGGGTATAAATTGATGAGAACTGGGTTATTTATTTCTCAAAAATTTATTAAAATGAAATATTTTCATCGTATGATGAAGATGATCAGTCAGACGAATTAGGTTGGCAACGCAGTCGGCCCATTTCTCTTGAGTGATCAAGTTTACCCCAACTTTTTTTCATGTCGGCCATTTATTATAGTTATTTATGAACTCATCTAACCCTGGTTTTAAGTAAGCAACTTCTAAAATAAAATATCAATAGAATGAAACTTAGTAGATGTTTGCTCATTTATTCCATGCCCTAAGTACAAATAAATATAATTTCACCAGATTGTGCATTTCTTCATCTATGTAGAATCTATTATACGGTATTTCAGAACTTTTCTTCCTTCTTGTATATTCTATGAGTAATCTTCGCTTAAAAAAACCTCTGCGCCTTCTTGTTTTTTTAGGATTTTCTGATTATTGCATTCTTTAATGTTATTTTTAGTATTGCTACGATTGGTATTATTTTATTTTTTGGAGATTACCAATTCTTCTTTTTATATATAAGTATATACTAGTTTTGCATTAAAATTTAATGAATGCATATATGGTCCATCCAGATACAACAATGTCCTTGACTATTTTTCGTAGACCTTCATTCTGCTTCTTTTATTTTTTATTTTATTAAGAAATTTATCTCTTTTTTAAAACTTCCTTTAAATCCTTCCAATAATAAATTACTAAATTTTCCCTCTATAATTGCCGCCAGTGATTTTTCTAAAATACGTGAAAGATTTTATCCTCTATTATTCCTATATGTATTAACGCCTGTGTCATTTATTAAATATCGAGAACACGATTCTTCAGTTTATTAGAATATATGAATATATGTTTTTCATTTGGTCTCCACTGTATAAATATTTCTAAGAAAGATGTAGTTGATTACCAAGAATGGCAGCTAATTCAGGAAATAAAACCAAGGGAAATATGCCCAGGTCGGAATTTTATTTCATCTTGAAATCTTCCCTGGCTGTCACAGCATCTGATTAGTTCATATTATATCAAATAAACTGTTAACGACAAACAAACCCCGGTAATGATGCAAAAAAAAATCACTGTCTTTTGCTGCAAAAAATAAAAAGTTACAACGTTGTTTCGAATAATCGTAATTTCCAGAAGCATTACACTGAGCACCTTGGCAAGTCTCCAACTAAATCTCTCTAAATGTATATAAAGTTTTATAAAGCTATAGGCTAGGTAAAAGTTTACAAGAAGGTAATAATTTTGCTCTAAAAATATGAGCGAGTTTACTACTTTAAAACGGTCAACTGTCATTATTGTAACAGGGAACCCATCGGTATATATTTTATGGGCAGTAAAAAATGTAGCCAATTTGAATGGTTAGAAACATGTGAATCAAATTCTGGGAAGTATATCAGTACATTTAAGTTTTTAAAAGCAGTTAACTAAAATATCTTTTTCTTGTGTTAAGAAACATATTCGATGTCTGATTTATTAAGACTTCCAAAAACTTCTTTGCCATTGGAAGTTTCCAAAAATCTCTTTGTCATTAGAAGAAGCGTTAATAATTTTTGTTAAAAGATTAATATGTCAGGTCGATAAATTTTTGGTATTTATTAAGATAAAATAAATAAATTATTAGAACCTACATCTTTCGCATTTCTAGTTATAACCCTAGAAGCATCATTAGAATTATTTTTTTTATCCATAGTGACATAAAAGAACTTATTTTTTGGATACTTTGGATACTAAGGACCTGTGTTGGTAAACATATGTCATTTTTTTAAGTATTGTCTATTGGAGAAAACAAAAATTAATAAAAATTTTATAAGGTTACAGAAAGTAGTAAAAGAAATTGAAACAATTAAACGTGAGAACCGAGGAAGAAAATTGGAATACCAAGGTGGAAATTAATTGGTCAAGAGTGTGAGACCATCGGTGGAGATTTGGAACGTCAATAAAAAAAACAGGTGCCAAAATCCCAAAAAGGTTTAAAAGTTTATCCGTATCCATCTGACCAGTAGACAAACCGTACAAAATATAACAAGTATAAGGGCTGTAAGCTAGAGAAGAATCAGATTAGTGATCGACACGAATGAAGGAAAAGAAAAAAAAAAGAAGCAACAAAGTTAGATTTCAGATTTTAAGCCCCTTATTGCGTTCTGTTACCCTTAGGTAATTACTATCAAAATACAAATTTATACACCTTTCTTGGTTATGCTGGTAAAGCTTTTATTGAATTTTGTTTCATTAGATTGTAGTGTATAACATGCAATTTATAATTTATGACTTTCTAACAATTATGATCCATTCGGATGTTTTTTAAACCCTAAGAAAAAATTCCAACCCATATAAAAAATATATATATATATATATATATATATATATACAAAGTTCTCTTTCACTCAGTTTGGAAAGGTCAGCAATTTATAAAGAATGTGCTTTTTTACTTCTGTGACTGAACAAATGTTGCCAAAACGTCTGATTTATGTTGATTGGTGCAAAATTTAAAATCAGTTATTTTGTCATGATATCCCCTTTGTATTGTAAAAGTTTTAGAAAAATATCACAAGTAAAAGCCCTAAAGTGACATCAGAAATAGTACGATTTAGCTAAATAAAACACCACTTTATTCGACAATTCTAGAATTTGTCCATACGTTTTCTAGTTCTTTAGAAAAATAAACTTTTTGTGTGTCTTTTATTATTTTACCACATTATTATTATGCAAATAAAATAGAATTTGTTTTTAATGGAAATAAGAAAACCAATAATTACTATATATTTTATTGAATGTCCGAATGATTTTGATGATGTTTCTCGATTTGATTTTTAAATATTACAAATTGTTTTTACTCGAATGTGTTTGTGTGACTCTTAAGTACATCCCTATTTAGAGAAAAACGAGCATTTGTATACCAATGAAAGAAATATCGTTTAACCACCAGCATTTAAAAGTACGTTATTTTTAATTAATAAAATTCTACATTTCAATTTGAATATTGACTCACAAAGTATGTACGAGAGTAATTATTGGTTTTCTTAGCTAACTCATTAAATAAATTTTTATCTCAAATTTTAGTGTGATGATTGAGGTTTGAGGTTCCTTCGCCACAAAATACCTTTTACATCACTGTCGTCAAATATGTGTATAAATACGTGATCTATGATGTTTCCACGATAACCTTTAGCTCTTTGTAATTCTGAATAATAATACCTATCCTAACGATTATTATTCAAAACATTACATCTTCAACGAGGGACTTAGAAGGGTCGATGATAAACGATGTAAATTCTGGGACATTCAGACATAAATAACCAAATGTCGTGAATGGTATTTGTTGAAATAGAGGTATTATGATCACTAACATACAATGCGGGCTGGTCAACCACGGTCTAATAGGATTTATTGAAGGTAGCCATTAATTAATAGCTAATTGGTTATACGGTCAAAAAGCCATGTTTATTACATACAAAAACTTTTGTAAAATAATTATGCAAGCAATATACAATGAAGATTAAAATAACAACTATTTAAAAGCCACGTTGCTTAAATAGAAAAAAATGTTAGGAAATGTAGTAAATGAGAATTTTTATTTACCCTGGATTATGGGAGCCTTTGAAAATAAACATTAGTTTAAAATTTTATAATCCGAAATCATTTTGGAAATCTATCACTGGCAATTGGCACTGTTAGATCGCTATTCACTTATGTCCTTTTTACTTTTTCGGATGTTATTTTCTAATTTCCTACTATTAGTGGGTCCATTTCTGTGGCTCATTGTCTGGAGTTTATCCCTTAGTCCACACACTCATTGTGGTACGTCCATTTAATTCTCCTACAAGATTTTTCTTGCAATACTCCTTAAGCCTCACGTACAATGTGTGGCTGGAGGTGACTATTTTGACTATCCTGACATCTTATTGGATGACTTTCTGCTCCCTTTTGTTGAATGTTAACAGTCATTGGTTGATCTTTGCTTGCCTCCTCCTTTAATATTGGTTGTTCAGTTGAGCTGAGTGGAATGGCTTGTTGACATTATTGACCCTCTTTCTCAACTTATCTTGCTTATTTACCCAATTTTCTTGGCAGTTGCTACCCAACGTTTTCCAATTGTCACATTTACCAAGCATTTCATTACCATAAATTGTCTAATCGCACACAGTTAGACCAACCTATTGATGTTGGTTTTTATTTTAAAGTTTAAGTATTTTTGATGTTTTTTATTCTTTAACAGTGTTTTAATATTTGACTTTATATTGTTCATAATTTTATGTCATTGCCGCATGTAATTTTCACTAATATATTAATTTCTATTCCTGTTTCAAGTTTGGTGGCTGGTGTTTAACATTATAGAATTTCATTGTACAATTTTTTTAACGTAGTTGTAAATCTTTTCAGACCTGAAGATGACTTTATAAAAGTCGAAACTAATTGTCTTTGATTATTAATAAAAATTGTTGTTGTATAATTTCAAGTTACCTGTAATCTGTTGTTAATATTAAACTAAATATTTAAGCGTGTAGATGTACTTTTAAATATATCCATGTAGTTTTAGTCCAGCTATGGTAAAGAATAATATTTGAAAAATAAAAGATAACATCAAAAAGATGACATTAAACCCAAATATTTCAGAAAAAAGGATCGTGACTGAATAAAAACCGTGTTTGCTTTATTATTTGTCAACCCTATCTACTTGTCAACTCTTTTCCCGAAGGAACCTCACGCACGTTCATTTTTCCTTGTTTCTTTGGAATTTTCAGGAAATGGAAACACAAGTAATACCATAAAGTGTGAAAAATTGTTCTTTGGTTCGCGTTTTATAAAGAAAGAATAAATATTCTTTTGTTGCTGGTACGAGGCGCTCGTTATTTCTCTCAAACTTGCAAACACTCACAAAAATGTTATATAATATTTTTATACAACACGTCGTGAACCCGCCAACGGTTTCGGTTTTAGAAAAATAATATATAAATAATACAACAATTTTAGCCTGTTCTATATTATAGAGCTGCTGCTGCAGTTTTCTTAAATTATAATAATCAAATTAAGAGTTAACCAAATTAGATCGTCTTTTCACGACCTTTAACTTTACAATATAACAAAAACATTATAACAAAGCGTCAACAGCACATTTCTTTTTACCAATTTGGTATCATGCCACCCTTATATAATAATAATATATTACATAATGTGATCTGTAAACATTATTTTATCCATGCGATAAATAAAATAACATATAAAAATGTTTATATGTATACAGATAAAAGAATAGATAATAATCATTGAATTTTGCCAAAATCTTTTTTATACACTATTTTCATTTCCTGAAACAAAAAAACAAAAAATAAAAATATGAGCTTTTGGCATACAACAGAAGTTTATTACATTTTCTATATCTGTATTTGATTCCCATAATTTGATTAATAGTTTACAAATTTGATATTTGAAGTATCCTTTCAAATTCTAAGTATTATATTAATGTTGGAAGTTTAATTGTTTTTATTAAATATATACAAAATAATTCCTAGTTACGGTTAGGTTAAATAATACAGAAAACAGACATTTATCATTGTATTGATTTTAATAATGTTATAATAACGACATAGCTATAAATTTATTGATATTGCCAATGTACTCGTATAAGGTCATTAATTACCCAACAATTTACATTAGTTGAAGCATTTGGAAAATATTTCAAAAAATAACTGAAGAAAAAATGTACTTTTAAAATAAAAATAAAGAAGAATACATTCATTGACGATCTTGCAAAAATATTTAATACCGTTAATTATCTAAAACTGTTAGAATCTATCAAAAATTACGGTTATTGAAAAGTAGCATACAATTTAACAAAAAGCTATGAAATAAAAAGCAAATATATCTTTGGCTTTTGGTTATTTATTGTAAATCAACGAACTCATTGAAAAATGAGTAAATTTTAATGAAAGTCAACCAATAAAAATTGAGTCCCCGACTAAATAATAACTTTAAAATTAAATAAATATAATTATTTATTATTATTAGATAATATGTCCATGAAAAAATTTAAAAATAACAATAACTTTTTTCAGATGTAGTCAGTAAAACTACCCTAAAAGTAGAGAACGAAAAATTAATTTTTTCCATTTGGAAATATTTTCCCTTAAAATTTATGTTGCCTTTGTATGCAATTTTCAATAATTACTGAAACAATAATTTTACCGTGATTGCTTGCACAGAGGTGAAAGTGTAATAGAATGGCCAAGACTTTTTTGGTTTGTATGTCGATTTAAATTGGTTTTTGAACTTACCAAATATATTTTTCCAAAAAAAAAACCAAATTGGTCAAATATCTTAGATGGAGCTTCAAATGTAATCAAAGACCACAAGAGACTTTTGGATATCTTCAGAAATTAGGAATTTTTAAAACTTTTAAACATTCCCAAAGGTTATTGAAGCATATATCAAACCCAACAAAAAAAAAAAAAATTTTCATACTTCGTGTATATTCAGAATGCTAATCCTTATGTAAATAATGATATGTGGTAATTTAGGCTTTGACAATATGTGTATGGCTCTGTCATCATTTTTTGCTGTAAAAAGGATTCCTCTTAGATACTAAATAATTACTTTAAAATATTTTTTACTATTGAACTATGATTACTACTTGAGTTACTCTATGGTGCATTTTCAGTTCATCTTGTTCCCTAAATAAAATATGAAACTGATAGATTTAAACATATTATATGATGTCGACGACCTCATAGAGTATCAATGAAAGCTGTTACGTCGGTGAAATACTGAAATAAGAACTCCGTCTTCCTTTTCAGATATCGCTGATTCACCATCGAATTTAAAGGAAAAGAATTATTTTTCCGAAATGGCAGCGAAATTGACAAGAGCCGTTTCAATTTGCTCTTCATTCACGTTCAAATTTAATAAAGATGACTTGTTACGGGCATCTATTTGATACAAAATGTTTTTAAAGGAAACAGGCGAGCATATGTGGATAGCCTTTTAGCATTTTATAAAAGATCGAGATGAGTTTTTCGAAGAAAACTCTACGGCTTAAGGAGATATATGTATATGTATTTTGCGTAAGGAAGTTCCGATCTGGGAAAAGATATTTTCAATTTTATATTTTAATATAAATGACAAAGTTTGTGTATTCTCGGTTGTAGTAGATTTACCGTTTTTGTAGCGCTTCAACGATAACATTATTTTTTACCATATTCTACGTCTAATATAGGCAAATGTAAAATAATACTGAGAAAATAATTTTTGAAATATTCTTATATAGGATTCCATTTCAAAAGTTGAGCTTTGATAACATAGATTAAGAAAGTTTACATGCTTTGTTGATTTTCTGACCAGAAAACTGAGAAACACATTCCTTAGTCATTTATACTATCTATTTTCTATAATAAAAAAGAAAGAAGGCAGAAATGTTCTTCTGTGCTTTATTGACACAGAAAAAAACCTTTGATAAAATAAATAAAAAGAGAAGACATTTGGAAAACAACACAAAAAAGGAAAGCAAATTAAATCAATACAACCCAACATGAAAATACTCAAAATTGTGTTAGAACAAGGTAAGAAAAATCGAATTTTTTCGAAACAACATTAGGTCCATCACTATTCTCACTGGTCTCAGATGAAATACTCAAAGATGTTAAACAAGAAGCTAAACAATAAGATATATATTACTGGAAAATGATAAAGATTAAAGCAAGTGAAATTTGCTATGCAGTTGAAATAGATATTGTAACATCTGAACAAGACATATATTGAAATGGAATTAATTGTTTTAACCTTTGTGGAAACTCTCCATAATAAATATGAAATGATAAGTACAATTTTTCTTTTATATTGAAATTTATTATAAAAATTTAAGTCAAACATTATGTTAACAGGAAAAGAACAACAACATACGATATATTTAGAAGACGATACACCAAACCAGAAAAAATTACGGTTGGAGGAAGACTTTTTAACAAAATAAGGGCAGCATTTGTGGGAAAAAGCAAATCCTAAAAGAAACAAATGTACACATTTTTAGGAAAGTTTTCACTCCTTACTAACTTTTTGAGCAGAAACGAAAATGTTAACGAAACTGCAAAGAAAGAAAACGACACCAATATAAATGAAATACCTAAGGAAAATTGAAAGGAAAATCAAACTCGATAAGATCAGAAACACCACGTATAGAGAAAATTTAAAACTAAAATTGGAGAAAAAAATAAATGAATGCCGGCTAAGGTGGTTTAAACGTTTACAAAGAATGACAGATAATAAAGTAGTAAAACAAATACATGAAGCGAAAACAACCCAAAAAAATAAACGACATGAGAGATGCAGTAGTAAAAAGGGATATAACTTGAAAAGAAAAAAAGAAGAAACTCAAAACAGGAGTATGTATGTTTTTATGTATATAATAAGAAATAATATTTCTGACAAAGATTGGAATCTTTAAAAAAAGATATTGCACTATAGAAGACCTAAGAAATCAAAATTTTAGAGTAGTAAAGACTACAAGTTATTTAAAAAATGAGTTGTCAAAATCTTAAATCTTATTGATATAACTAATTGCTCTGTTTGGTGAAGGAACTACAAGTAAGCAGGTGACATAATGTGGCACTTCCAATGCTTTGTTAAGATTTAATCTCATCTTGAGTTAGTGAAAGTGCTACAATGATTTTTTTTAAATAGAGATAGAATACTCCGAATTAAAGAAAATCTGTGCTGGAGTCCGACAAGGAAGTGTACTGGGGCCAAAAGAACCGGTTCACTAGAACCCAATGAGATTAGAATATAGTTGACACGCTTTGCTATTCTTGATTCTTCATTGTAGTTGCCTTAAACAAAAAGAAGCGATGTTTGCCAAATTGACGTAGTTAGCGCTAAATCGATCTTGAAAGAAAATAAAGCTACCAGGAAAATGTTTTCATTTTAAAAGTAATCCGACATTTGAAGTAATCATCCAACTTGACAAGAAGTGATATCATTGTCACCGATACTGAAAACTTTACAAAAAATCCGTGGAAGGTTCTAATAGGTAAATTAGTATCAATTTTAATCGAAAGAATCTCTGCCAGTATATTAGAACATTTATCAGCCACCAATTCTAGAAATAAGTAAAATTTTATAGTGATGGACTACTTTTCCAAGTGGGTAGAAGTCTATCCACTCTCCAATCAAGACTTTACACTACTTTAGCTAATGCTACACCACTTTAGCTGATGCTATACCACTTTAGCTAATGCTATACTACTTTAGCTGACCTCCTGGTGAAGGCGTTTACCAGTCGATTAGGAGTTTCCGTGAAAATGCATTAGGATCAAGGAAGGAACTTTGAAATTAAACCAGTTCTGGAAGTTTGTGCAAAGTTAAGGATTCGAAAAACCAAAACTACAGCACTGCATCTTCATTCTGATAAAATTGTACTAAGGATGAACCTAACGCTTTCCAGATATTAGTCAAAATGAAATAATTTCACTCTTCTTTATAGCAAATAAATAAGAGATGAATGGATCTTCGGGTCAGACACCTGCGAAACTTTTTTTTGTTCGAGAAATAAGGCAGCCGTAAGACCTGGTGGGGGCTGAAAAAGTTTATATATTCCATCTGCAGAAAAAGATTAATGATACTCATGAATTGATTGTAAGTTTTGTTATTTAAGGAAGTTACGAAGTTCCCTTGGAAATAAAATGTGTTAAACCCCCATCAACGTTGCAACATAATTCTTTAATTTTGCAAACTCGACTCAACTATAGTTCTCCATTAATTGATTAATTAGTTAATTTATATAATCACTTTCCATAGTCGCCATACGTAGTCGTTCAATATCCCCAGCTTTTCGACCGTTTTGTACACTTGTATTAATTGAAATTTTCAGGTTGAGAAAGTTTCTAGTGAATGATCAGTCAATTCTGCTCGTTTATTTCGCCATTAAAATTAGCTTCATTAATATATTCTACTTTAAAATACATCAAAAGGTCCCATCTTGTTAGCTCTTTGAATTGCTACTAAGTAGTTTAAAGGCATATATTATAAAGCACAAGCCCTTTAGTGTCTCTATGTACTTTGATACCTAGACTGATAGTTTAACGTCCCTAGAACATAATACATTTGCGAAACTCAATAAATATAAATCATAGGCGCCCAAAGATCTTAGTACTTAGTCAACATCAAGAATAATACTAATAAATTATTTTTTTGGATAAAAGATGGATGATATGGTATCCATATTTTATGAAATCTTATTTATTGCTATTAATATGTATGTACCTGTCAAAAAAATTTCCAATTTATCTTGAATCAGGTAAAACTAAAAATTCTACAGATTTATAAAAGCCCCTGCACTAATAGCGAATAAATTTATTGGCAGGGAAAGGTTTTGGGACAGGCAAACATTGCATGAGCGTCAGTAATACATAACTGATATCGACGAATAAATTTCCTTCATATTTGTCTGGAACTTTTGGTTTCTGGCGTGCGTGTTCGTTTTTGAAACAATAAACATAGCGGAACAAAGTTTTGGGGAATGTTCAGTGTGTAAACGTGTTTGTTAAAAGTAACGCTGAAAGGCCTTTCACCATACACATTTGTCAATATCGATTTAGCATCTGAGTACGTACAACCTTTATATTTAATGATTGAACCGTAAAAAATATTTTATCTGGTTTCACTGTGAATATTTTCGTCACAAATTTGAACTATAAATAATTCTATTCTAATACCGTCAAAAGATTATTTGTTTCACATTGAACAGTGACAGAACAAAAATGTTTAAATCGTTTATTGGCATTTACCTATTTATTTATTACAATAATATTTTGTAGCATATATATAATTTTTGTACATGACAAAAGATTCTGTAACAAGCAATAATTCAACAAATTTCCAAAATTATCTGAACAATAGTTCCAATATTTAACCTTTTACACAAAAATATTTACTTATTGTGTCATTTCGGACGCAAAAAATAAAGCACTTCCATAGAATTGTTTTTATCGTTGTTGGTACAATAACAGAATTGATTTTATCCCTCAATAAATAACAGATTCGGAGTATTTTTTTACTTTTATTGTTTAGTGATAACATTTTAACATACAATTGGTACATATTCGAAATTTGGTTTAAAGCATTTCACTGTGGCAAGTTCATAGGATAAGTGAGATGCCATAAGGACACATTGTGTACAAAAGTATGGAATAAATTCATTTTAAGCTAAACAAACAATTTCGAGGAAAATTCCTAAGGCTGGTCTGTTTTTGATTTTAGTTTTATGTATTTTAAATAAATAATAAATTTTAATGTATATTAAATTTGATATTCGCAGATAAAATGACAATAATTCCAGAATTAATTAAGAACTCTCAAGAAAATATGATTATCTCGAATTAAACATATTTAAACAAAATTATAGAGATATATAATTAATTAATTAATATATAATTTCACATTAACTGACCAGTTGGATACGAAGACCAGTTTCAATAAAAAAGAGCAAAAAATTCTCAGAACTTCAAAAAACAACGATCTATTAAATTCAATTGTAAAATTATCTATAAATCTGTAACCATGGGATTCACGTAGAATAGAATGAAGTGTTTTTTGATTCATTCGATAAAATACACTTGGTTCTCTTTTTAATTACCATGTTATATTTTTCTTATACAATTAATATCAATTCCTAAATATTGACGTTTTCATTTTTTAGTCACTGTGTAATTTTTTATTTGTATACTTATAAAGAAATAATTATTTTTACGGTAAATGTCAATAATCTGTGAATACAATTTTCGCAATAACTTCCTCGTGTAATTTCTTTGGCACAATATTTTTTTGACAGCGGAAATCAGTTGCCAGAGTGTTATATGAGGATTTATTTTCGACTCCATTTGCTAAAGCTTATATTGTTCCGTTTTGAGAAAATTTTTGCTCAAATGGGTCTCATGCTCCATTGAATCCTGATATTGTAGAGGTATTTGAAGTTTAGGGTTAATCACCTGTGGACGCGTTTAATTTGTAAAATTGGGAATATTAATAAAATTAATAAACAAACATAATGGTTTGTTATATGAAAAAAGCCCGTGTTTGGTGTTTTGGATGATCAAATTTGAAAGCTTTTAATTTTTTAAAGCTCATTTAAAGCACACATTATAAATTCCGATTGTGTTGTTTGTTTCATACATAATTCCTAAATGTATACATTTTAAATCAATAAATATTTCAATACTTTGTTAAAGAAAATAATGTTTTATTTATCCTAAAAATCTTGCGCTCTTATTGAAACACCCTTTATATATATATATATATATATATATGTATATATATATATATAGCAAAAGATAATTCGCCTGTATGTATTTTCTTCAGCTTGATACAAATATTAATGTAAATTTAGATGTTAATTGAATGACAAGCAAAAATATAGGATTAATACAACATAAACAACACAAACAATGAATAAAACTTTTAATAAAACACTACTATTTTTTAGAAAATAATTAAAGCACATTAAACAAAATTGCAAATTTCTTTCTCAATTTTGGCAAAATGAGGTAACTTTTTAAGCATATTTTTATCAACTAATCTCTCAATTTTTATTTTGTAACATACTTGGCAATATTTTCTGTTCTCACGTACTTTGCAGGCCAATTTAGAAATTTTTAATTGTTGATAGCTCATGAAAAACCTTTTGTGTGTCTTGGAATTTCAGAAAATCTTCTACAGGTGAAATTAGTAATATCCACACCGGTGTACGCAGATATTTTTTTCTTAAAAAAAAATCATTGGAATAAACACGAAAAACCGGTTTAAAACACAAAAGAGTACCTACGACAATTTACCGAAAAACTATTTTATTTCTACAAGATTATCTCGGAAGCACCAAAAAAGGAGACAAACCACAAAATAATATGCTACTCTCCAAAAACATATTCGTTATATAATATTTGAAACACTAGCCATCCCTTAAAATTTTCGCGACACCATTCTAACAAAAATATAGTCGAAATTGAATTTTTCCTTATAAACTTTATAGAGACTACAAATATTGAACTTTAATAATTACTTTGTGCTTATAATAAGGGCATGTGTACTCATACTGAGCAATTCAGTACCGACCATCTAGAAAATGCTCTAGGAACCTTCTTTCATCTTTTTGAATTGGAACTCTTTCTCAAACACGCTGTATACCTAAGCCAATGAAGTAAATGTATTGTTGCTAATTTAAAAATAAATCTGAGAAGTGATTAAACTCAAACGACTTAAGAGCCAAAATTGTTGAAAGACGTCATATTGCTGTGCAGTCTTTGTTCTCCCTTAACTGGAGGCCCTCGGCCACAATGCCAGGGTAAGTTTCAAAGGTTAGTATGCTCCAGAGAGATAACACGTCTAATTATTTCGAAGTCGTTAGAATTACCGCTACTGGCCTTTCTCTCTTGGTAAACTACCTGCCTAATACTATAAAAGGAGCAGTTTCAAACTAACACATTTCTCTGATTTAGTAAGCAAAATAAAAAATTTATTGATATACCTTGGTAGGAAAAAAAAATCTTTATTATGAAATATAATAGTTCCGTGATAAAACTATTGTCTGAGAGTTGAATAATTTTATAAAAATCGAAAGCTTATTCCATCTGTAAATTATTGAATTATTATCTTTTGAAATGGCATAACAAATATGGTAATGAACAATACAGAACTGATTCGTTTAGAACAGTTTTCTTAATTTCTAACGAATCTCTTTTTATCTGTTAACGATTCTCTTATAAAACAATTTTCCCTGTACTGTACATTTGGTTTTAAAAAAATTTCTTGAGATTGTTGCAGTGACATTATTCTCTAATCATCTATTTTCCGTTTGTATTTTCAAACATTCGACATCATATACTTCCCCACCAACAATTAATTGATCATATTTAAGAAAAGCATTCTCTTCTTGTTCTCTCGCTGTTTTCAAATGTGATTTTCATTGAAATTTTTTTGCGTAAAATCTATAACCATATTTTACATTTTATGTTATGTAAGTTATAGTAATGGTTACTTAAATAAAAATAGAAAACGAAACCCTGAAACCGATTCTGCATGAAACTGTGAGCTGCGATCGAAAAAAAAATTCGGCACCGTAATATTAAATATTAATGGGATTATATGAGTACGAAGCGAAATTTAAAGAATTTACCGTCAGCTGGAGGATTTCTGTTGCTGACAGTGACGTACTGAATTAAATGTCCAATAAAACGTAGAAACACGGCGACAGCGAGATGAGAAAAAATATAAAACAAAAGTAGATTGTTTTAGATTTTGTACAACTCATGCCGGGTGGACTTAAAATTGTCAAAACAATTATAGATTAATACTGGCAAAAAATAAGGGAAGAATAGTACTAATGAAAATAAACTAAAAAATAAAAAATATAAGAAAATTAAAGAAAACAGCCAATTGTCTATCACTGCCTGTAAAACCAGCCAAAACATCATCTATACCAAAATAATACCACTCTTGGAGATATTTGAATAAAAAAATTTTTCTTATGAAATATTTGCCAAAATTGGTGATATTTGTCATCAAAATAAATTAATTTTGATTGATACATAAATTACCAATAGGTAGTCCATTGTCACCAATTTTGGAAAATATTTTTATGGATAATTTAGAACAAAAACTTTTTATTCAAATATCTCCAAGAATGTGTTGTTTTGATATAGATGTGTTGATGATGTTTTGGCTGGTTTTACAGCTAGTGATAGTCAATTGGATGTTTTCTTTAATTTGATTAACAGTTTACATCCAAAAATAAAATATACTGTTAAAATTGAAGATAACAGTTCTATAAATTTCTTAGATATAAATATCAAAAGAGTAAACTGTAATCTTCAATATTCAATTTATCGCAAACCAACTCATACAAATATGACTATCCCTTATAACTCAAATCCCCTTTGTCACATAAATTAGCAACTTATAATTCCATCTTACTTTGCGCATATGAAAAATATTAATCAACACATGTACTTTTGCCTAATATATTTGTGTTTTATAAATTGGCAATAATAGAATGATATGTAGCCTCATTATTTGAAATTTTTATACTTTTTAATTACACGTAGTATTATTTCAATTATTTAGATCTAGTTATTTTTAACTCCTAAATATTTTTGGTTTATAAACAAATTTAGGCATAAAAGTGAACCAAAACTTATCGGTCACGAATAAGAAAAACATTAGAAACTTTGAAAAACAATTCATATTCTACTCGGTAATTAGAGTCACAAATATGTATTTTTTTTTTAATTTCGATATAAAAACTTTCACTGTAGAAACTTATTATTTTATATATATTTTATACTATTAATAATTTAAAAAGGTAACAGCTCATAATAGTATTGCTTTGCGCTCTTATTATACGGTCTATCTAATTTGCGATTTATACTTACAAATAATTTTCTTTCGAAATTATTTGTTTTATCTTTGGACTAGTAATATTTTGTCCTTTCCAAAAATAGGCCTTTAAGATTATAGTGACTTTCAGTGGTAGATATGCGCTTTGATAAATTCCTAGCGTATGACCTAAATAAAAGGTTTTTGGTACATTACACAGTTGCAATTTTGGCAAGAATTTCCTCTTTCCATAAAGAAGTTAAACGAAAATAGATTTGAAAAATAGTGTCCTTAATCTAAATCTTCTAGAAATACATCGCACATTTTTACTTTTTTAGTCGGGGTTTCTATTTCAGCTGTTAATATTAAAATAAACTATTTTTATTCATGAAAAGTTTATAGAAAACCGCATTAGGTTTTGGAATTTTGTATTCCGTCTCTGATAAAAATGTTGGAGCGTAATATTACTGCAAGTGGAAACATGTTTTTCTGCTATATATATTATTTGAATATACAAAAAAGGCTCTAAAATTCTACATGAATTTGAATAACACCAGTTATATTCAGACATTTTTCGCATTAAATACCTATTAGGCAAACCGGATGATAATATAAGTTTAAATTTATGGATACGATGTATCTCAAATGTAAAACAGATTTTATGACTATTTCGAATATAATTAATGGCTTTTCGATATAAACAGTTAAATAAAATTAGTTGCCCTAGGTTGGATCTGAATTTTATTTGAAATAATAATATAATAATGTTCATAGTTAGTATTAAATAAAAGAATTTATTGATTATTTATATATTTATGAAATTTTACAAGTAAGTGCAATGTGGCAAAATGCAGCTGATCTACATTTTTTTGTTTCCGGTTTAACCCGAAATATCCTCAACTTTTTTATTTCAAACGGGGACTCCCTGTATATTTTTGAAGATTTCGAAAGATCTTGTTATTTCGAATTCGTACATACTGGGTTTAGTATAAAAAATCTGTGAAATAAATATGTTGGAGGGCTCTTATCGCTGTCATGGTACAGTTACCAAAATTTGAAATTAAAATTAAAATTTTGGTGAGTATTTTATGAAATTTGGTACAACGTCTATTTTACCACCCAAAAATCCCCATAAAATTAAACTTATTGTTTAATGAAAATAATAATATGCCGCTATTCTGACGAGAACTTTCTAAAAAAGGATTTGCTTTACAAAGCAAATAAACCTACTTACCTGTTTGATCCATTGGTATCAAAATATTTTTCTTCTCTATAAAGATGAGGCCAGAAATTACTTGCAATAACTAACTTCCGGGTGTCGTCGAAGTTTATTTATTTATTTCTAGCACATGTTCTTCTACTGCGGATTTGATGTTGCGTCTTGTTGTGTCTGTCATGTGTTCCTTGAGACGGATGCTGATATTTCTTCCTGTTTGCCCTATGTATGCATCAATACACACAGCCAGCATATAAAACACCAAAAATTACACGAGTACTCCAGTTTCAGCTCTCTGAAGAAGACATAAATATGAATGTTGAAACGTCAGATTCAACAAACAATCATCGACATGGTTTAAAAACCGAAAACCATCTTATTAAACACAGTAATTATTCATGATTTTTCATATACATTATTTATTTTCCTCGCGAGTTTTTGTTTTATCATCAAGAAGAACACTTCATTTCTACAACGAAATATTATCATTAAAATTTGTATACATATTCACTAAAAGAACCCTAATATTTATTATTAAATAGTTTTAAATAAGTTAAAGCGCAAAATATTTAACTGAAAATTTATACAAAAATGTATAAAATCACAGTTAATAAGCCAAATTTTGTTCAATGGTCGTCATTGTTAAATAACTATTAAAAAAAACTAGCAATCTTAATCATTTCATTCTTTAACAAACTGAAATTGGAGCAAACCCATTCTCGTTCAGCTATTTTGAAATGAATAACATATCTTTAAAATTTTAAAATTACGTCTATTTATGTGTCTTCAAAACATTTCCTAAATAAATTAAAATTAATTAGAGTAGGATTCATGGAAATGATTAATTGCTATCGCTTTTCTACTGGCACATAAGTGTTTCTATTAAATCCAAATTCTCGCCTCGCCTTATATTTGGTAAAGTAGCTACTAAATATTCTATTCCTCTAACGTGTTAAGCCTTTTGACATTGTGATTCGAAATGGGAATTTCCTTTTTGCTCATTTCCGATTCTTGCGAGGTAAATATTTTATTGATAGATGTGTAGTTTGTATTCAGGTAATCTCAGTAAGTAGGGCTTCTAGATTTTCTATGTGGTTTTTAGGAGTAATTCGGATTGAAGACAAGGTAAATACATGCTTAATTATTAATAGAATATGGTTGTTGTAATTTAATTCGTTGTAAAATGTTTAATCTATGAATAAATAGAATCTAAATCCAATCTCTTTTTTACAATATGCAATTGGCGATTGACAATGTCTGACAGTTGATAATTCTCACCAAATTAATGAAAATTAAGAAACGAATATAAAGGCTTCTAACAATAAATTTAAATACGTCTTTCTTACGTTTATTAGTGCCTATGTAAGGAGAATATATTACTTGAATTAATAAAAAATTATTTGAACTAAAGTAATGTTTATGTTAATATAAAGAATATCCAGAAAGTTAGTTCACAAGAAAAAAAGGTGTCACATTAAGAGGTCATTTTATATCGATTTGAGCAAATCGTTTTATCCAAAAATCCCTTTCTAAGCAGGGAGATAGAGCTCTTAAAGCTGGCTGGCGCTCTAACATCTGTTTAATTCAAATAAGTTCAAAATGGTTTCCTTCTAAGTGGCAACAGTCCGTATATTTATTTCTTGGCAACATTTTGAAGTGCAAAAAAGTTATAAATAAATGTTTCCTAGACTCTACCCAAAAGAGCCGCTTATGACTACATTTAAAAAAATGTACTGACATCATTAATTTGGGCATATTCCAAGAAATAAATATACGGAATACTGTCACTTAAAAGGAAATCGACATAAAATCTAGATTTTGCAGTTTTCTTTTATGAAGTGAGATTTCGGACACCCTGTTTTTATTTAGTCAATACAAATCCAACTTTAAACAATTCTATTCATCCATTTAAACTAAGTTTATGGTCCGACATTTAACAAGTTCATAATAATTCACATATACAGGGTGATTCATATCTATTGGGACATAGGCTAAGGGCAGGTTATTTGGACCAAAATATGGCGATAGGACCAAATATACCTTAATACAATATTGCTGTGAAATAAGATGTAGGACGTTAAATTTATTTTTTTTTCGTTTTTTTTTCTGATAATGACACAGTATATTTATCACAGGGTCATAGCTTTGGACAAAGAATATTATTTAATGTATTATTTCACATTTTGTTACAGGGGGCGCTACGTACTCTTATTTAAACAGAATAATTTCACCCACTTTCGAAAAAAAAAGCAATTGAACAGTCACAGAAGGCTTCTGTTTTAACGGTAAAGCAAATTTAAAAATAATTTAACATAAAAAGAGCAAACTTAAATTAAATGTTCTGTAGGCCTTCTCCGACTTCTAGGCCTTTTCTAATTCTTGTAATAAAGTACTTTCGGATGTCAAAGGAAACATTATTATGTCCCCTTATAAAATTAACCGCATTTTGTATTTTCCTCCCTAAGGATTTAATATGCCCCAAATATAAAAATCAAGAGAGCTATAGTCGGGACTTCTTGGTGGCCATTCAAAATCACTTCCTCTGCCAATCCATCGTAATTTCTAACAACTAATGGGGAATGAGGTGGGGGCTCCATCCTGCATAAACCATAATTTCCTTCTTAGATCATCCAAAATAGCACTAAAAGTATTATGCAAAAAGAATAAATAAGAATCACCATTTAAATCATTTAAATTTGGAGGAATAACATATGACCCTAGTAGTTTTCTTCTTCCCAGTATTGACTGTTTCGCCAATTAAAAACCCTTCGTTAATAAAATTTCGGTCATTATTATGCTTGTTCAGAATCAGTTGGCAGAACTGTAACAATCGTGGGAGATCTCTTGGAACCAAATTTTGAACAGCAGTGAAGTGATAAGGGTGGAACTTTTCGTTTTTAGAATTCTAATAATAGACGACTGACTTACTTCAGGATTTTCATCCCCTTCTGTGACTCTGAATTGCTCAATTGCGTATTTCTCGAAAACGGGTGAAGTTATCGTGTTTAAACAAAAGTAACAATATTATGTAGAAATTATATATTATATATATTTTATAATCAAAATGACTATACAGTTTCGTCAAAAAAGCTACCACTTAATTTCATCATCAGGAACAAAATGTGAAATAATACTCCTTGTCCAAAGCTACGCCTCTGTGCTGATTTCGATAACAATTGATAAATATACTGTGACATTATCAGAAAAAAACGAAAAAATAATTTCAACTTTAACGCCCTGTATCTTATTTCATAATAGTATTTTATTAAGGTATATTTGGTCCTATCGCCATATTTTGGTCCAAATAACCTGCCCTTAGCCTATGTCCCAATAGTTAAAAATCGCCCTGTATATGCACAAATGACTAACGCCGTCGTGGCAACGAAAATACAAACGAACCTGAAACTCGGTGAAATTTCCTAAATGCTTTAATAACACCGATTTAATACTCCCTACGTTCGGTAATCCTAGTATAGACAAATTTACAATAAATTTCCAAAATTAACTTAAATAATATACAAGTAAGTTCAATTAAAGAAAGCCATGTTACAGGAGTAAAAACTAAAGAAAATAAAAGCTCAATATATTATTCTAGAGTAGTATTTAACTTTAAAGAGTTTTATATAAAACGTAACCCATTAATGTATTTAAGTGTTAAATCTGGCATTGCATTTTATTCCACAATTTCCTTTCAAAGTACAATATCGATACTGCTTCATGCTAAAATTATCCCATAAATCATGCAATTAAGGGATGCACAGTTTGAATTAAATCTTATTCGGATTCTCAGAGCGCCAGATATGCAGATAGGTTTATATTAGCAATATCAAACTCAAGATGTTTTAAGGCAGACATTTTCATGTTTCGAACGAATCCATTTCAATTTACTGCCGTGGAAATGTGGCTTTAATTGTTTTTATAATGAAATTAGAATTATATCAGAATTTTTATTAATTGGTATTAAAAATAAATAAATGGAGCCGACGGTTTTTCTGAAATGATGATTTTTTTAAAATATCATTACCTTCTTTAGTTGGTAAGGGTGACCGGTAAGTTAATGTTAATTTATTAATATTTAATATCATGAATCATTGAATAAAAATGGGTTTGATTGGTGTTTACTGCTTACGCCACTTGGGAAAATTAACTTTAACGTTTTTTATGCGATTAACCCCGTTTGGACAAACTTTAAGTGTCGTACCATTGTGAACTAAAATATTCTCAAAAAATTCCGGAAAATTTTCACGTACTTTACTTAGGTTAAGGTTCAGCTTGGGAGATTCATGATATTCCGTGCTCCCGGAACAATATCGATTTGGAGGATTTGAGGAAAATCTGAAGACTCTCCTATGTGAACTTCTTTACATCAAGTTCGATCAGGAAGTGTGGGAAAAGTTAAGCCAGTAGTTTACTGCAACTGACGAGTGATGAGATCGTGATGCCGGTACGTGTTTTTTAGCAACTTCTTAAAATGGTTTTCCCGCTTCGCTACTCGGAGTAAACACGATGCTGTTTGTATTGAGTTTATGTAAAATATGACCGTTAGCGGGATACACTTTTGCATGTTTATCATATTTTATAATAAATGTCGAAGCAAAACAAGAATTGGAATTAACCTTAAGAAGGTTTTGATAATAGGAAGTGCAATTTCGGCAGTAGATTGTTTGCATATTAAATTGGAAGCTGTAAAACTTTAGCCGTAGGTTCTAAGTTATTTTGATATTTTGTCTTAGATATAAATGTTCATTTATAAGGAAAAATAGGTACTAGTTTGTTACGTAATAAAAAAATACGTATACTGTAATAAATATACAGTATTTTAGAGGAAAATTCTGAAAACCGACGATTTTTGTTTTTCAATGGGCGCTTCGTCAGATCACCTTTTCGTTTTTGACGTCATATCTGTGAGCGTGATGACGTCGTCAATAAAAATTTTAAATAGAAAAGTGGGTCATGCTATAAATCAATTTTTCACCCATATCAATATGTCTCAGTAATTAATTTGTGTATGTTGTCAAAAAAATTATTTACTTTTCAAGTATCTCTATAAAAAGAAATCGAAAGGAGTTAAATCAGGTGACCTCGGTGGCCACTCAATTGCTCCTCTTCAACATGTCCACCGGTTTGGGAACAACCGGTTTAATTCTGGGAGCAAGAAGTTCTGCAGAAATTGTAAATATCGAGGACCTGTTAAGGTTTCTTCAAAAAAGTATGATCCTATAATCCTGTTACCTATAATTACGATATTCCTGCATCCAGTATCGATTTTCTGTAGCCCAATACCCGAAAGACTGACGATTCATATGACGGTTTAGAAGAAATGTAGCTTCATCAGAATAAAGAACTTTTTTTTTAAAAACATCGGGTCTCCGTTATTTTTTCCACTAGAATTTTATAAAATTCAGGTCTTCTATCAAAATCTTCTTCTATAAGTTCCTGCACTAAATTTAGTTCATAGGAACGCCACTTTTCATTTTTTAGCATTCTAAGAACTGTTTGATGATCAACCTCATTGTCTATTATACATATAAGTATTTTTTAATGTCATAGCATATAAGTTGAGAGCTGTTTTTATTGATTTTCAACAGTTTGGCTGCTACAGATATTTAAATTTAAAAAAAATGTGATTTCAGGTGGCTTATTAAACATAATAGATGTCAACTGTAATACATTGTTGTAATCAGTTCGGCAAAAGTTTTATAAAAATGTAAAAACATACTTGGTATTCTATTTTAAAAAAACATAACTTTGATTCGTATCAGAAATATGGAACACCCTATATAACTCAAAATAATTTTAAATTGTGTATCTTGTGCATCTCTCTATTATTTTCGTTTATAAAATTTTTGATATATTGTTAATAATAACAAGAGAGTTATTGCACTTTATCGTAATATTGATACACCCTGTATATTTTTTCACGTATATTATTCTATTCAAGTAGCATTTCTGTAATAAGATATTTACATGTCTTTTGAATCTGAGAGAGGTATCAATAATTAAACTTTAATTTTTTGCTTAAGCATGTATTATCTAATTTATTTATTAATTAGTTTGTAGATAATAAACGCAAATTGCTTCAAAAATAAATAACTCTCATCTCCGAAACCGTCAATTATTTTAGTCCCTGTTCAAATATTCGACCATTTTTTAACACCCTGTATTTTATTTCAAGAATCTCAATCATTTATATTCTCAATATAAAAGAATAATGCTAAACTGTGTCAATGATAGTTTTCCTTTGAAATTACTGATTAAAGCGGTTACAAGACAATGATTGGATTAAGCAAGTCGTTTATTAAAGTTATTATTTCGATCAGATTTATGAAGGGTAGATTAAATCTCTGTCTAAGAGACGGTTTCGAAAGTTTGACTTCGAAAAATCACTCTGTTGAATTCTAATCTGTGATACGATCTGTTAGTACTTAGGAATATCTACTGGGTCTAGATTTGGCTGGTAATTATAAGAAATTTTTATTTGGGAAATGGCACTTTTGTTTTTTTGTATAACTGACTGAGTCTTGAAGTTCAAGAGGTTTTTTATGTTGTTGTTTTTAATTTTGAGAAAAATTGACCAACCGTATTTCCATATTTGAATGCCACCCTTAAAGTATAGATGGATAAAAGTTTTCCGAGTTTTTCGGATAACCTTTCTACGTACAGAATTTTTGTATATTTTGTGGAATTTTCTGGGGTAATTTTGGGGATTGAGTTTACAGGTTTTTAAGCATGTTTTCAATTATTTTGGAAGAATAGTTTAATGATAAAGGTTACTTCAAGAATTTTGGAGCAGTTGCCAGTTAGTGGAACACACAGAAAAAAAGATTGAAATAGTTTAAAAAGAAAAAACAATACAAAAGCAAAAAAAAACGTTTCTGTATTATTCTTTTTCATATAACAAAATGTTATATTCCTTTTTGTCTTAATTATCCTTTTTTTTATCTCATGCTGAAATTTTTTGCTAATGTGGGAATTCACATCATATTCCTTTTCTTCAATTGTAAGAGTTTTGAATCTTTCATGTTTTTCATATACGACTGACCCAGTATAAACAAAACGATCCATTAATCTTTCAAACGCTTATGCATAATAAACACAATATTTTAAGGAAATAAAATATAGACGGTATAATGACAAAAATTTTAAAATCGTAATTTTCTTTTTAGTTCACTGTTTATTTCATAGCGATTTCGATTTAAAAATGTACATAACTCTTTAAATACCATGTTTAATTTTGTATTCATAAATTGAATTTCGTGGTGTAAAGACGTGTCCGATACAGTGCGAATTATCAGTGCTTCCGAATAAAACTAGTTTTTATCTACTGTGAATGATAATGATAAAAATAACAAAACCCTCATTTAAAATTAAATATAAATAGTACGGTCAAATCGGATAAACAATGAACGGTAATTCTTACAACCCACCAGTGAACTTGTTTCCAGATCAAGCTACACCTATGCATCATACTCAAACTCCAATGTGTTCTTCACATCCAATGTACCCTCAGCAGCCACAACAACAGTTTATGATGTACAGCCAACCGCAGCAAACTTACATTCAAACACCAATAAATCATGTAAGTAATTCAAATGAAAATGAATTTCAAATAGTCCATAATCATAAGAAAAGATTGAGAAGCCCAGAAATAAACTCAAAACCTGAAAGACAAACTAAACTTAGTGAATACTGGTTAGGTAACGCAATTCCAACTAGCAACAAATATAGTATTTTGCAAAACGACGACGCTTCCACAAGCGAATCCAATGAAATTGAAAATAGTGAGCCTAAGCCACCACCAATATACGTTGAAGGTGTTATAAATATCAACCCTCTCGTTAATTTACTAGAAGAAGTTGCTAGCCAAAACTACATAATAAAATCTCTAAGAGACGAGCAAGTAAAAATCCAACCAAAAAATGGCGAAGTATACAGTAAAATAATCAAAGCATTAAGTGAAAAACAAACCCAATTTTATACTTACAAACCTAAACAAGAAAAAAGCTTTCGTGTTGTCCTAAAAAATATACACCCTTCAACAGATACCTCACTAATCAAGGAGAGCCTGGTAAAATTAGGTCATGAAGTTACAAACGTTTGGAACATTAGACAAAGAATACAAAACAAACCACTTCCAATGTTCTTTATTAATCTAAAGCAAAAAGAAAACAACAAGGATATCTACAATATTAAAACATTATTAAACACAGTCGTCAAAGTTGAAGCACCACTCAAAAAAAAAGAGATACCACAATGCACGAGATGTCAGAATTTCGGACACACAAAAAATTTTTGCCAAAAGATCCCTCGATGTGTAAAATGCACCGCAAACCACCTAACCAAAGACTGTCCCAGGAAAACAAAAGATATGGATGTTAAATGTACTAATTGCAATGAAAATCATCCAGCAAACTATAGAGGATGCACCGTATATAAACAGCTATTTCAAAAAACGTACCCCAAATTGAGAGAAAAAAAGGTTGGACAAATAAATAATGCAATTGTACAAACAGGTATAACGTATTCTCAAATTACCCAAAATCAGCAACAAACAAATAATGCCAATAATGCAAATCAACCACAGGTCATCTTAACTCAACAGACAAACGATATAAATGAACTTAAAACCATGATGAAAGAACTAATCACCCAAATGGGCACCATGATGAACCTTTTAACAACACTTGTCACAAAGCTAAACTAATGGCGCAACTACTTAAAATTGCTTTATGGAATGCCAACGGGCTAAGTCAACATAACCAAGAAATAAAATATTTTCTACAATTCAATAAAATTGATGTAATGCTTATAACAGAAACCCATTTTACCAGACTTAGCCATATGAACATACCGGGGCATTGTATCTATTCAACAAATCACCCAGATGGAACCGGACATGGTGGGTCAGCTATCATAATCAATAAAAAAATAAAACACTATGAACTGAATAAGTATAAATTTGAACATTTGCAAGCCACCTCAATAGCAATCGTAGAAAAAACTCATCAAATACATGTTTCTTCAGTTTACTGCCCACCGAAACATAAAAATAAAATGGAAGACTATACAAAATTCTTAAACACCCTAGGAAACAAATTTATAGTAGGAGGAGACTATAACGCCAAAAATACTGAATGGGGAGCTAGAGTCACTACAACCAAAGGCAGGCATCTTCTAAAGGCTATTCAGAATAAAAACCTCCAATATTTGTCAACAAGAGAACCCACATACTGGCCTTCAGACGAAACTAAAATACCAGACCTCTTGGATTTCTATATTACAAAGGGACTAGACACCAAAAAAATTAAAATCGAATCATGCTCTGATCTGTCGTCAGACCATTCTCCTGTAATTATAACTATGTACTCCGAAGTATTGCAACTAGATAGGCAACCAAGATTGCACACTAAAAATACTAACTGGGAAAACTTTAAAGAAAAATTAGATGAACTAATAGACTTACAAATACCTTTAAAAACTACAGAAGATATAGATACAGCCGTTATCAATCTTACTACAAATATACAACACTCTGCATGGATGTCTACCCCAGAACAATATTCCCCCCATATAAAGGAAAAAACACCTCCAATCGTTTACCAAAAAATTGCAGAAAAACGTAAACTAAGAAAGAGATGGCAAATAACCAGAATGCCAGGGGACAAAACCAGGCTAAATAAAGCAAACAAAGAGTTAAAAACGCTATTACTTGACATTAAAAATCAATCGGTAAATAAATATCTTAGCGAGTTAACAGCCACAGTAAGTACAGATTACTCTTTATGGAGAGCTACAAAAAAAATCAAAAGGCCTCAACTGCATATTCCACCAATACAAAATCCTCTCAGTGGATGGGCAAGGACTGACACAGACAAATCCACGGTGTTTGCAAACCATCTTATTAACGTTTTCAAACCTCATGAGATAAATCCTCCAGATGAACATTTAGAAAAAATTAACGACCTTATTCAAGCACCTTACCAAATGGATTTTCCACTCAAGACTGTTAAATCCTCTGAAATAAAATTTATAATTAAAAACACTAATCCAAGAAAAAGTCCAGGCTTCGATCTTATAACAGGAAAAATTCTAAAAGAATTAACAGATAAAGCTGTAAAAGCCCTCCAGCAAATAATCAATGCTGCACTAAGAATAAATTACTTCCCACGCCCATGGAAAATTGGTCAAGTTATTATGATTCTAAAGCCTGGTAAAAAAGCTGAAGACGTAAACTCATACAGACCTATTAGTTTGCTGCCAATACTCGCAAAATTATATGAAAAGATCATACTCAAACGATTACTGAAAAAGGTGAGCGAAAGAAAACTCATACCTGATCATCAGTTCGGATTCCGAAGTAAGCATGGTACCGTGGAACAAATACACCGTGTAGTTAACAAAATAAGCACTGATCTACAAGGTAAAAGATACTGCTGTGCTGCCTTTCTGGACATAAGTAATGCTTTTGATAAAGTGTGGCACAACGCTATACTATATAAAATCAAACTAAATTTACCATATCCTTTCTATGAAATGATCAAATCTTATTTACATCAAAGGTTTTTTCAAGTCAAAATAAACGAATCCTACTCCGAAATACTACCAATATCTGCTGGAGTACCACAGGGTAGCATCCTGGGGCCAACGTTATACCTATTGTTCACTGCTGATCTACCACAAACAAAGACAACTTTAGTAGCAACCTACGCTGACGATACAGCCATCCTAACGTCTCATACTATACCTGAAATCGCTTCAAGAAACCTTCAAATAGCTCTAGACAAAGTACAAAATTGGTTAGAAAAATGGCGCATGAAAGCCAATAGCAGCAAATCTGTTCACGTGACATATACTATGAAACGCGGTAACTGCCCCCCGGTAACTCTAAATGGACAACAACTTCAACATTCCGATCATGCTAAATATTTAGGTATGTATATAGATCGAAGATTAACCTGGCAAAAGCACATATTCTCCAAAAGGAAACAATTAGGACTAAAACTCAAACAACACTATTGGCTAATTGGAAAGAAATCTCAACTCAGTCTCGAAAACAAATTACTTATATATAAAGTCATCTTCAAACCAATTTGGTCTTATGGTATACAACTCTGGGGCACCGCTAGTAACTCCAATATTGAAATCATTCAGAGGTATCAAAACAAGATGCTACGCATAATAGTGAACGCGCCATGGTATGTAAAAAACAGTGAAATTCATAAAGATCTTAAAGTTCCGCTTGTTAAAGACACCATCAAAAAGTTCTGTGAATCATATAGTGCAAGAGTGTCATCACATCCTAATAAATTAGCAAGAAACCTTATGAATCCATCGCCAGAAGAGATAAGACGACTGAAAAAGTTCAAACCATCCGATCTTCTGTCCAGGTTTTAACCCCAGACTGTTAGATCTTTCAAATTGACTTAATAGACAATTTTTGTTGTATTCTTAAGGAGAGTTTTCACAGGAATACTCTCTACAAGTCAGATGGTTGACTTACTTGTGGAAAAATAAGTTAACCTTTAGTCATCAAAAACACTTATTGTCACTTAGACAGATTGTGTGAATAAAGAAACAAAAAAAAAAAAAAAAAAAAAATTTTGTACAGCTTATAATGTGAGGATGTGAATTAACAGGATATATCTAAATTTGAGAAAATATATAGCATGTTCTATTTAAAAATTGTGTGAATTTTTCAAGTAAAAAGCATATTGCTGCATTCAATTATTGTAAATAACTTTATTGGATTATCCAACGTAGATGTAGAAAATATAATAAGTTGTATATCTCGACTAACTCAGTAAATTTTTTTATGTAGTCAATAAACATATTTTCTTTATTTATGATTTGAAGGAGATTTTTCCAAGATAATTCAAGCATACAATTTTACTGATATTAGGAAACCCTTCTTGAATTATTCTATTTGTTATTCCCAAATCGCTTCCATATTTCTAACCGCTTCGACAAAATTTTATATTGGGAAAGTTCCACCTATTAAACTGTTCACAAATTTCCTAAAACAAACTTTTCTTCTATATTGCTTTCCTTTACGGGGCTTCGCGAAAAAAAAAAACTTGAAAAACGGTTTATCCCTTTGTCTGTTTTTAATTATTTCAGTCGGATCCATTTTCGCTTCTGTAATTCCAGATGGACTATAAAAGATACGAACTCGTTATTAGTTCTTTTGTTTTTCAGTTACCGGTGCTATAACTTTTTCAAAGAATCCTTTAAAAGAATGAATTTCGTTTTACATAGTTATATAAATGATTATCTTGGAGTTGGATACTCACTTTACCCATACGTCATACGAAACAAGTTGAAATGTTTCGCCAGTTCAATCGAATATAAGCCTACGAAGTGGCTACTACTCCAGCGGAAAAATAGGTAGTTAACGTAAAACTGAATGTATTATATTACCTAACGTATTTTTAGTTTACGGGGCTATTTAGTATTAAACACAATAAAATAAAATAAAGTATTTTAGTTACTGCTGACTAATTTTGTATTCATTGTTATTTTCTTATATTTAAATTCCCGTATGGTGGATTTATAGACAGAACCTATTTATTAACTTGGAGAAATGGGCTAACAATTTGTATTGATAAGAAAGTTATTTAAACGTCTACTTACTTTTAAAATAATATTCTAGCGAACGATAAGTTTAAAAGTCTATTTTTGCAGCAGTTTCTACTTATGTCGAGCAAAATGTAGGTTAATTTTACATAAAAACCAATAGGACGAGAGTTGTAAATATCTAATAGTAAGTAATCACATTTAACACATTCAAACTGTTAAATATAAAAGATATTTTGTATTTTTGCCTTTTTTGATGTTTCGTAATTAATAACTAAGGATCATAGCAACGTAGTTTTTTTATTCAAAAACAAATATTAAGTATTTCTGACGTTGGTTTAACTGTTAATAGAAAAATATATCGCATTAAAGATACGTATTTTATATCTTCAGATCTGAATAACGTATGGGAAACTTGTAAAAATGAAACCGCATATTATACTGTTTTTTCTCTAGAGTTCTCAATAAAAATGGTAAATTATCTCAAAATTTTAGAGAATGCAGAAAACCAACTTAGAAATTATCTACTTATAAAAAATATCAGTGAATCTCTACAAAAATTTACAGGAAATCCTACGAAAATATTGAAAATTTCATTCATTTCATTTCTTATTATAAAAACAAATAATCGATCTGTTCCAAATGTTGGAAATCCTCCAGATTTTATTTCATTACCCCTTCGATGCCTCAACTCAATTGTGAAATATTTTTTCGAGGATCATAGATGATATTTAGCGCACTTTCTAAAGTAAACTTCGTATGTAGCTAATATAATAATATAATATATACGCATTTGGTGCAATAAATTGGTACGCGGTGAGAATTTCAAAAATACTTTTTAAATATTCGTTATCTACATCTGGAAAACTATGTCGTATTGTTTCTGCAAAATGTTCTTAAATGAGCCTCTGAAAATACACTCACTCCAGTGTTGTTCCCCTTGCATGCATTTATGCATAAAGTTTTCAAATATTGGATTGTTCAATTGTTTCCAAGGAACATTTCACGCAATCATTTTTTGGTTAAAAATTATATTGTAATTTAGTTTCCGAAAACAATGAAAGACGGGAGATCTTTTAATCCTTTCCTGATATTTCTAACCTAACGTATTTAGTGAAATCCGCGTTAAGTGTACTATATTTATTCGGTGTTTAGTGCATGATTTAAGTCTAAGTTCTAATTCTCTACGTATTTTATTAAATTTTTTAAATTTACCTATTAAACCGATTTAAGCAATTGGGGTGTAAGTTCCCTTATTAAAAGGTTTTAGACGTGGGTTTACTACACATATGTGTATTTAGAAATTCTAAGAGCCATACTTCCTTTATTGATTCAAGGCATTATTAAGAAAATAAACGTATTTTTTATTCCAAAAAATATTGTCCTACAAGTTTAAAAAAGTGTTTATAATTAATTGGCAGGCACCAAATAAAACTTAACTTAAAACAGTTTGAAAAGTTTTTATAACAAATCAAACAATAAAATCTATCGCTTTTCCATTATAATTTTTCTGAAATTCTTTCGTAAAGTAAAGAACGATTTACAAGAACGAGGTGCGAGAATTTCTTATCTTAACCTAGATTGAATTTTTCAATGCTTCTCAATATGGATATATATTGGATTATATTTTAGTTTAAAATAAATTAGTTCAGTTCATTATTGTATTTCGGTGAACACCGCGTAATAATACAAGAATTGTAAATAGCATTTTAAATATAAATGGAAATATCGTTATTTTGTTAATTGCGCTTAAATTAAATAACGCACAGAACAGACTTTCGTCACTTATTTTTAATCTAAAACTGTAAAACAATAAAAACCACTTAAAAAACTTTAACCAAAAATGTTTTCTAACAAACTGAATATATAATAATTGTTTTTTTATCTTAATGACTATCATCCTTATAAAATTATTCTGGGTTATTAACCTGGAAAGGTCGTCTTAATTTGACCTCAGTCTAAGATCTTCCTCCAGAGGATTAAGGGTCAGAACGATGTACCATAATTCACGTAAAAGTAAGGATAATCCTAAAAGATCCCTTCGTGAACACATGTGCGAGTTGGTTTTAATTAATTGAATGATATCCCGATAAAAATGAGGAAAAGTGAAAAGAATTTCTATGCAAAAAATTACAGGGTTTTTATAGCAAAAATGTAGGAGAAATATATGCTCAAATATTAATTGTATTAACTGATTTTTGAGTTGTACAAGGGCAGTTAGAAAAAAATTAATAATCGTTTATATCTAATATTTTTGCATTTATCATACACATATATTTTCGAAAATTTCTCATTTGAAAATTTGAATTACTATTTATACAGTACCGTTTTCGGAAATTGTAAACGATTCAGTTAGACTTAAGAAATCATGGAGCATACTTGCATGAATGATAAAAGTCACAAAAGACCTTTATCGTATAAACGAGTGAGTTCTCGGAAAAGAGTTCTAAATGCTATTAACAATAGGTATTATATATATATATATATATTACCATAAAAAAATATACAACAAAAATATCGTACTTCTTTATAAATGTCATGAATTAAAAGAAAATCAGTTTTTTGTTTCTCCGGTAAAATTGATAATTGGTCCTTTCACCGACGACATTTTTGTTTCCTAAAATTAAAATAGAATAAGCCATCAATGTTTTTCTTCCTCTGAAGAAGCCGTGGATGCATTCAAAGTACACATTGTGAGCATACCAAGTTCTGATTGGAATAAGTATTCTACCAATTGGTTTAAATATATGAAAAAGTGAAAAAATATTCATTTCTTTTTATTGCTCTTCCAAATATTTTCCGGCTGGCCCTCGTATAAGTAAAGATTCTTCTATGTTGATTCCATTTTCCCGTTACCAAAGGTAAATTAAAGATTGTTTAATTCACTGCAACATTATTATTAAAGCTTTGAGTGTGGCATTTCTATATTTCTGTTTTCAATATATTTGTACAATATGTGGTTATATTATTCGTATATCATAATCCTATCCATTACAAAAGAGTTTACGCTAACATGTATTTGAGAATATTGTGTATATTGCGCTTTATTACACACACGTATCTGCGGTTATCATTTCTTGTTGAATACGCCCCAATTCAATTCTATGCAGCTGACGATTTTCCTTCTCCTCTGCGTGTCTCTATTATGCCAAAAAGACATATTTACTTTCAATAACGTCAACTATTATTTCTTGACAATATTCAGTAAATAGTAGTATAGCGAATTTTATCTTTTAACATGTTTTATCAAGCAACATCTTATTCGTAGCATTTCTAATGCTCTTGTAGTTTTACGGAAACAAAACATTTCCTAAGAACCAATTATTTCAACTTAAATTTAATATTTGGTATCTAAAATATCAATTGTAATTCTGGTCATTGGTAAATGGAAGTTATCCAAATGTGTTTGTTATCGTGAACTGTTTCAAGTCGTAGTTAGTCACTTAGGTTAGGTTAGGTTAGGTTAGGTTAGGTTAGGTTAGGTTAGGTTAGGTTAGGTTAGGTTAGGTTAGGTTAGGTTAGGTTAGGTTAGGTTAGGTTAGGTTAGGTTAGGTTAGGTTAGGTTAGGTTAGGTTAGGTTAGGTTAGGTTAGGTTAGGTTAGGTTAGGTTAGGTTAGGTTAGGTTAGGTTAGGTTAGGTTAGGTTAGGTTAGGTTAGGTTAGGTTAGGTTAGGTTAGGTTAGGTTAGGTTAGGTTAGGTTAGGTTAGGTTAGGTTAGGTTATGCCCAGCAATAGCCAATCTAAAAATACTTGGTTTTTACGCTCCACCCTGTATTAGCTGGCGTATGTACCTAATATTTTTAGGTTGAAAGTTATACGCTGTTACACGTTTGAAAAGTAGCTAATGATTGAGAAAAAGAAACTTTTTAAAAAATTATTTACTTTCATTAAGTTCCTAATTATATTTTCGACAGTTTAAAAGAGTAGCATATGTGTCTCCGGAGTGTAGTTACCTGTAATTGTCAATTAAATTAAACAAAAACATTTGCGATGGTTGTTAGTGACTGCGTGGCAAAGTTTTAATTACCTACGCGATATCTAAATCAAAACTAACCTAAATTATAACCAGGTGTTAGGTTTAATGGACTTGACGAAGACACAACCTTAATTAATTATTATCTTGTTGCTTGTTATACCAATTTCCAACTATACAGTTTACAAATATTACTGAAACCGAAATACTGTTAATTATGGAAGTTACGTCTCCCCTCAGGTATGAAAATACGAGGATGTACTATATCAATACGTTTAGTTATTATTTAATTTAAATATTTTTTTATTTAATTAATTTTAGCAACTATTCTGTTCACTGTCGTAATGAACTTTTATTAATAACTAAAACTTTGTTCAGGCTGATTCACTAACCAAATAAGAAGTCACTTTGTCTTTTAATGGTCTACAATTTTTCAGAGCATTAAATACAAACAATCCTGAAGTATTATTTTATTTTTTTTGTAAGTACAAGTAATGCATCTTACTATATGCGACAGGGTACCAACTGGCATACATATATTTAATATATAATATAATAGTTAAAACAACCAATAAACAATTTGATTTTAACGAACCCTACTAATCTACTGCTTAATCTTAAAGAGATAAATATATTGATTTTGTTATTTAGTATAAAGGTATGAAGGAAAAAACTTCGCAACTAACGCATTTCGGTGATGTTTTGAGAGCCAGTATTCCAATTTTGTGGAAAACACAGAAACCTTTATAAAAATTAATAGGGTTAAAACAACTGCTGACTTTTTCTCAAGGTGAGTTCATGCAATTCATATTCATATTATTGGTTGTAGCAAATTACGATCAATTAACCCTCATAGTTAATTATACAAGATCTTCAACATTTTATAAACATCTAAAAAAATGAAATCTAAATTTTTAAAATTTTCAATGTCAATAATATAAATGAAAAATGTCAAAATGTTTATATGTGAAATCTCGTTGAATACGATCTTGTCCCAGGTATTTAAAATCACATGGAACTAAGTCACTTCTGGTTGGAGATGAAAATAAAAATTATACACAACAATTGTTTATTCTGGAACACTAACACCTTTCTCTTCTTATAAAAAGTTCGCTAGGTACAAAATATTGCATATAAGTAATATCTACACTAATTCTTGAAAAATTATTGTTCTATTGAATACTTAACAGTACACTAGATGAATATCTACAAAAATTGTTCAAAATGACCATCGTTTTTACCTATGCACAACTGAAATCGATAATTTTAATATTATTAATTAAGATTGCTTTGCTATTTTAAGCTACATTAATATATATGTTTTCCGACTCACACCCCCACTAAAAACATTAATTTTTTACAATTTGTCAGATTTTTGGAAAAATTTTATAAAATTTATAAATTTTTGCTCATATCTTTAAATACATGATTGGTGACAAAAAAAATTCAAAAATTAAATAACTTCAATGTGAAATTTAAAAATGATGATGTGAACTAGCCAAATAACATCGTGTTAGAATTCATTATATAGTCATTTTAGTTTCTGACTTCTAGTGTTAACTTAAAGCTAAATTATTATATAACATATTTCTAATACTGGTTTTTCTCTTCCATTAATCTTTAAAAAAAAATATTTCAATCATTCGTTCGATTAACCTTGAAATTTTCTATTTATGTTAATGTCACGTTATTTCGTATTTTCTATTTAAAATTTAATATTGTGGTTCAATTTTGTTTACTATTAACTTGTTTCAAGCAATTATATAAGAATTTTTAATTACACCTAGATCAAAAATCCATTACATTGAATTCTCGAGAATCATACGAATTATTATTTTGGCAATTACGAGATTCCGAAAATAATATATATTTAACAAAAACCAAGAAACTTTTAGTTAGATGTTACATTTGTAAAAACGTACCGGTTAACCAATTTTAGTTTGTCGGATGGAGACAACGGCTTAGCACTGGAAAAAGAATGAAAGTAATATTTTTTTTACTTCTGAAGTAATAAATAATCTTGTATCTCCCTCCCTCCCCCGAATTTTAACAAAATTAAACACCTGTGGTTACATACACAAATATTTAAAATTCTTAGTAACAATGAAATCAGAGGAACCAAACCTGAAACCCCTTTAAAAACGTTATTACATTAAATTGAAGAAAACTGAACATCCCTTATCAGACATTTTCTATGCACTATATTTCATGGACAAGGAAAAGAATTGTATTTTTCTTTTAAATTATGTAGATTCTCAAAGTTGTAGATCGAAAGAGCTGTTTTTTTCTTTTACCTTTATGCCTATATCTGCATGAGTGTTCATATTGACAAATCGTACTTTTGAGATTTTGTTTTGATACAATCTTAACACTTGTTTTATGTATTAGCCATAGAACCTCTAGAAGATTGTCCTTGAACCAGATTTGTTTTCTCAGAGATTTGGTATGACTTAATGGTATTATCATATTTCGTTTATCTCCGCCATTAAAATTTGCAGCTTTCATACTAACAAAATTGTTATTTTGCCTTTTTTATTTCGGTTTCCTTATGAGCTTATATTTATTTAGTAATGTAAGCAGGAAGGTAACAGACAAAAGTCTCATTCGCATTAAATTAGAGAGTTCGTTGAAAACGACATTGAAATGCCACTAAAACTTATTACTAACCCTCCAAAAGGACTTGTGCACTTACAACGAATTATACGGTTTCTAATTAGAGAAAGTTCCTTATCAAGAAGCGAGTGTGGTCATTTGCGAGACCTTATCTTGTTATTTCTCCATACAGAAAACGACCTGAGGTCTAGTCAAGCCGAGATCTACTAACGAAGTTGCACTTTTTGCTTGGATGGAGGTGTCCATTTTGTTAAATTTATAGGAGACCATTATACGGCATAAACTAAATGGATTTAACTGAGTTTCAGATTGGTTTACTTATTAGAAGTTGGGCAAATGTTTGTTAGATGAATAATTAAGGTTGATTGACTTTACTGTTTGTAAGTTCTCTGTCGACAATGTTTAAATTAAATTTGTGCTACGTTGTCATGCATTAATCGATCTGTTGATAAGACACTTAATTTGGTCAAATGTTTTACCTAACTTACTACAAAACTACTATTACTTACTCTATTTAGACCACAGTCCAATAAGAATGCAGTAGTACCTAACACATAAAACCTTTGGCTGAAAAAAAAGTACTGGGGCTCGAAACAAACAAAGATATGAATAATACAAAGGAGTGTGCTTGGTTCTAAACGAAATGAAATATATTGCATATATTTTATAATATAAATATATATATATATTTGCAAATAAAATATATGAAGTTTGAAAATTTTATGATCTACAGAGTGGACCAAAAGTCTAGAAATCGCCAATTATCTTGTAAATTGCTAGTCCGAATTTTTAAAAATTTGGGATAAGCCTATTTTGGGATACGGAGATTCCAGATTTGAGGTTTGCAATGTTGCTAGATTTGCCGTTTCTCTGATATTATTAGTCACTTTGGTTTTTTAAATACATCACCCTGTATATTCAGTTATTTTTGGAATCTTCTCTTCAGCACAAGTTGAACCATATGTAACAGTTATAATTTTATGTAGTCTAGAAGGTGTTAAATAAATGAAAAAGGGGTCTGGCAACGCCTAATTATCTCAATAAATTTTTTAATACAAACTATTTTCAACTACATTAAAATGAAATAATTGAAGGATTACAAGATTACGTAAATTAACACTACCCGAATCGATGGTAGAATGCGTCTACCACATTTCTCTATGATTGTCTAGAAATTAATCGAGATTCATCTATAATTCGTTGCCTTAGCTCTGCAAGACTTGCCGGTTTAGTTTTGTAAATTGAATTTTTCAAATATCCTCAATAAAAATAATCTTTAGGATTGAAATCAGGTAAACGTGGAGGCCATTCAATACTACCTCTAGACCTTCTAGACGACATAAAATCATAAGTGTTACAAATGGTTGAACTTGTATTGAAGAGAAGATTCAAAAAATGACTGAACAAACAGGATGATATATTTAAAACATTAAAGTAACTAACACTATCAGAAAAACGGCAAATCTAGCAACATTGCAAATGTCAAATCTGGAATCTCCATATCCCAAAATAGGCTTCTACAAACGTAACTCATTTTTCACACCTCTTGTATAAACTACTATTTTCTACTTGTTATTTGTACATATATTATGAAATATACATTACTCTATCGATTCTGTTGTTACGATACTTTTCAGAGGTAAAACCTTTGAAATTTTTATAACGTTCGGACTTTCTTGACCTGTTCCAACATTCGATTTACCCATTTACAGGACATATTAGTATGGAGTGTTAAACCTGAAATTCAGTCATTAGAGTATGAGTAGAGGATGTTCACAATCGTTATAACTTTCATGAATTGAAAAGGAAGACGCGTAGTTTCTCTTTAAATTTTTAAATAAACTAGCTATTAGATACAGTATAAATACCCCTCTCCTTCAGATATAACCGGTCTAATATAAAGTCGATACTTGTTTAGTTTTTTGTTACAGCCTTATCGTCTATAAACGAATCCATTATGCTCGAATCATTTTATTTTAAATTATTGACAAATTACTTAACAAAAAGTATGATGTCAATAAAATAGACGGAAAAATATTAGTTTTTAAAGATAAATTAAAAAGAATGGTTAAGGGATATGATAGGTGATAAGGGGTTTTCAAGAGTCTTTAAATGTGCTTTGAAAAAGAGAGAGATGAATCAAAGTCGATTGTATTGAATTCAAGTTAATCCTCAAATTCAAATTTTGTTAAAGTTGCGAATATTCTTGTAAATATAGTTTGTTGAACACCCAATACATTTTCTTTAAAGCACATCTGTTATATTTTTGAATTGTAGACAACCAGTGGTAATGATTTATCATTATTTACTTTTATCATTAATGGCATCCATTGTATTACTGAAACAGTATAAATTGGCATTAATAAAAAAAATACTAAATGAATACTTTTTGTAAACTAAAACTCAACTGAATTAAGGGCAAATTAACTTTACTTCGATGTAGAAATTTACTGAACATTGTATGCACGTATTGAATGTATTATTGTCGCCAGATATTAATATACCTCACTATCTCAATTTAGAGGTATTGGCAATACAAAAACAATAATGGTTTACTGTAATTAACAATTCCTAATAGAGAAAAATATTAACTATTATAGTTAGTAATTCAATATCAATATTCATGATCTGAATAGTGATGTAAGAAAGAATTAAATTTCATGTATAAAAATGTATGATGAAAGTATTTTTTTCAGTTGTTAAATTGTTTTAAAATACAGTTAATATTCCTGCGAGAATCTTTTTATCTTTTGTATGTATCATTTGTGTATTTGCTATACTTTCTAAACAAAAAAGGTAGGTAATTAGTTATGTATTAAAAATAACTTTTTACATTTTGCTTGTTTTTATTGTAAGTATTACTACGTATGGTCAAAAAAACTGTGACAATTAATTCCTGCTTCCCAGCAATCCGGATAATAGCTACAAATTATTTGAGGAAGTTGGGCTACTTGTAAACTGTTAATAGAGTAATACATTATTACCAAATCATCTAATGATCTAATGGCCTAATGAAAGCTAATGAATAATTTCAACACACAGTTGGGATAAAGTATGGAACCAAGTAAATATCTTTAAAACGAAACGGACGATATTTATGAAATTTTGTAGGTAATTGCAATAGGGCAAAATGCATCTGATGTACATTTGTTAACTTTGTTAATTTAAATGAGAAACCCTATTTATATTTGCAGATTTTGAAAGAGATAAAAAAAAATTCTCTTTATATTTACTTGCACTCTACCGTGTCTTAATATCTAGTAGTTTTCTATACTAGAGAACATAAATTTAACAGAATTTTCAAGGTATAATCTGCTATTTTTTTAAATCAGAAGCATTACTTCTGTCCGATGCTATATACTAACAATAAACACAAAACAATTTTTACTATGCCACTAAAATGTAATGAATTCTTAGGATGAGTTTCAAACGACTATTAAAATGTGATAAGAAAATCAAATATTTACCTCAAGAAACCGTCGAAAGACGTGAATATTAATTACTCTACTTTCTTCTTTATTCAAAAATATTATTGACTTTAAATAAAGGGTTGTGTAACGTAAACATCAATTAAACTCAATAAAGAGGTAATAAAGTTTATTTAAAACTTACTCCAAAAACTTTAGAATTTAATTAATTTTTCGTTACGAACAAATTTATATAGAAACTATTTATGAGTTTTCACAATATTGGAATTTTTAGCTTTGTGTTGACGTGTTTCCTAATGAACAGTAAATTAATAAATATGTTGCATTTTAAATTAACTGCTTTAATTCTCAGTCTGCAACTTTGGTTTTAATTAAGCTGCCAACAATTCTAATTCCAAAAAGATCACTATCGTAACTACAAAGAAAATTTCCACAGAAATGTCAGACTCTTAGTGCAGGCAAACCGGGATTCATTTGCTATAACTCTATTTAAAAATTAAATAACGTTTAAAATTGTTGAAAACGCAGACAAAATGGAACATTCACAAAGAAACCTTGTAGGGTCTCTAATGCTTTACTTTTTTAATTATTTAAGCTCAGCTTTAGGTAAATGATAATTTCTGTTTATATTGTTACAAATTATAAAATCTATTTTGTATAAATTTTTAATTTTGTTATGTTTTCTTCTGTACCCCATTGATATATTTAAAAGTAATAGATGAAACTATTTTAACCTAATACGCTCAAATAAAATGTTCTTTGAAATTAGTAATTGTTATAAAGCGAGTAATTTTTATAGTCCTAACATGAAAATACAGAAGAAATATGCAAAACAATTCGAAATTAATGAAAGATAGAGGTAAAGAGATTTATTATCACTACTTACTTTAATATGGAATCAAAAACATGACGAATGTCTAATACCTGCGTGTTACTATAGAAATAATGAAGAACACGTTAAAAAAAGAAATAAAGGTTATATAAAATACTTCGTTGTAAAATAACTGTAACAAAGACCGATGAGAAATGTATATAAAATGAAAAGCAATATCCATTATAAATAATATCTAAGAGCGTTCTTTACTTACAAAATTTTTAAAAATTGTGTCGCCTGTAGGCCCCCCCTTTGAAAAGTGCACATATAATCAGACGACGTTAAGTTTCGACTGTATATTTACAACTTAATGTGATCGGGTTTAAGTGGTATTTATTTACAACAGGAAGTAAAACGAGGAATAATAGGTCCTTTAATTTCACAGGCTACAAATTTATTTATAATAGGAAAGGAACTTCCGATTTCGTAGCATAAATAGACCACATCTTTAGGTTTACTACAAAAATCTACGTTCTAAAATAGCCGATTGGAGTATTATAAATTTTATACCAAACTGTTTTTTTTTATATCAACCATTCCTCGTTTTATCTCCTGTTAACTCGTATACTCACATACGGTAAAACCGACATTTTTTACTAATAAAGAACGTCGATCGTGCATGAACTTCCTCAGTCGATATTAATGATAATAATAATAATAATAATAAACCATCGTTATTAAGCAAATTACAAATATTTAATTACAATTTTCCCTGGGTTGGCGAAGGTTAGCTAAAAGCTTCCAGTTAATATCAACTAAAACCAAACAATGAAAAAATGATTAAAAATTTATTCAAAATTAAGTTACATAATAAAGAAAAAAAATACTGGATAGCCAGTGATGGTCAAATGGATCCTAAAATACACTTGTTACAATTTATAGAGTAACAAATTAACAAATAAATAAATACCCCCTAAAGTCAAGTAGCAAACTATTGTTCATTTTAGAAAAGTATAAAATAAATTTGTAAACTTGTTTGACTACTAGAATTTGTTTTTGTTTATATTCTTAGATTTTATTATATAATATTCATTTGTAATGTTAAATCCTTTGTACTAAACTTGCAACTGTAACAAGTAATAGTGACTCTCTGAAGTGATTTAAGCCGCGTCGGCGGAATTTCTTGTTTTGAGAAACAAATAAGTACCGATAAATTAACACAAATCAGTTGTTGTTTTGTTTTGTGAAATACCTTTAAATGAATTTTTAATTAAACACTCGAATCTTTACTCGTAATTCATATTAACTTTGAAGCTTCTTTTGCTTGGTTTCATTTAATTCTAATAAGGTTCAAAAGAAAATTAGTAAGTCTACTTAGGAAATTAATTTGTTAATATGACTCCGACGCTTTGTTATTGTGTTTCTAACAATCATTAAATTAATGATAACGTTAAATTGAAATCAACATATTGTCTAATGACAATGTTTCTATGTTATGTGCAAAAGAATATTTTCATCCTTTTTTTCTTATAAACAGATGTACCAAAAAGAAAATAATTTTTCATTAGATACATTTTTCGTATTAAACAATTTAATTTTTTTTCCTCGTAAGACATTTATATTTTTTTAAGGTCTTGCTCACATCAAAAACCAATTTTTCTCAAATTAAAATTATAAACTCTTAGTGACATCTACTGGTTGATTCAATCGGACAATTGTTGGTACATAACTGCTTAGAAGTGACTATTCATGACAAGTCAACGTTTAATTAAAAAACACTACAGAAATTTGAATTAACCCTGAGTACAAGAATGATCAGAATAAAAAATATTGTTTTATTAGAGATTAGTTTTTATTTTATATAAATTATTTTCATTAATTCATTTGTTAATATAAACTCCTGTTCAAAATTAACGCACCACTATAAATTTTGTAATTATGTCTTTGTTTTTGCACTCTTTATTTAATTAATACAAATAAGTCAGAAAATATAAGTGGTACGTTTATTTTGAACAGGAGTTTAGTTTTAGTTTCGTTTATTTAACGTGATTACGTTTTATATACATTTATTCGAATAATTTATCATTTGGCGTTCAGCTAACAATTTATATAATCATGCAATAAATAATTTTTTCCAGAAATGTGACAGAATTTCATGATTTAAGATTTACTTACCTGTTATTAGCCACAATTCTCGCAAACACTCTTCTCTGTTCTTCTGGAAATCTACTGGCGAGACTTCTTCTTCTCCTCCTTCGATTGATTCGAATAAAATCGCACCAAAAAGAGCGTAACCCGTCATTAAAAGAAATAAACTTGCCCGTCCACACAAAACCGCCACTATACATCGCCTCGTAGCAGACATCGAACCAGTGTCCTCCATCTGAAAAAAAATGTATAGGTTTAGATAGACGTTAAGATAAATTCACAAATAAGACTTTTCTGTGATTGTAAAAAAAAATACTATTCAAATGAATAGAAAGAAATAAGTGTCACCAAATATAATTCGTTAATAGTATTGTTTTTATTAAATGTACATAGTAAAAAATTCCTTGTTAAAATTAACACGAAAAGTGGTCTATATAAGTCCACACGAAATTTGGTAAATTTTACCACTTTCTTTTTGGTAAATTTTACCATTATTTTTTGGTAAATATTACACAACTGTTCGTATAGGGTGGTGTAAAAATAAATACACGAAATCGTGTAACATTAATACACTGTATTGTGTTGAATGGGTAACCTCATTAGGTGTTATACAGTTTGGAGCAAAAGAACAACATTTTTAGATCTTATAACAAATGTTAAAATAAAAAAATTTGCCAACATGGCTTTCAGTTAGAATATAAATTTCCAAAAAGCTGAAAGTGAATCATCGTATTCTACATCAAATACAAAATGTACCTTGAATAATTTGTCAAAAGGATCTATTGTAGAAGTAATGTTTGGTTGCAATATATTTCCGTCCAATAAAATACAATAATAATCTATGGCCTCGTGGAACGTTCTTTAAGTACCTCTTCTATAGGTTTATCTTTCTGCATATTATATATGTGCATATATTATTTGTTTAAAAAGATGGAATTACACCTAAGTACTCTATTATTATTATTAATATTATTATTGAAGTACCTTACAAAATATTTTTAATCGCTTTAGAAGTTCATTAATAGGAACCCTGTGAATTTTCTTCCGACCTTTTGCAGTAGGTGGAAGCATCAACAGAATTGCTAGAAACACCCTACATTCTCGACTCCAGATATTCTCCAAAACATTATCCTCTTCATTTCCTCCTGTGATGTTTTTGTCAGCTCTGTTAACTGTATTTTTGTAAATCGTCAACATTTTATCACCAAATTTTTTAACAAATTCTTCCAACGATTTAGAAGGCGAAAAAAGGCGGCTAAAATCATCATTGATCTAAAATAATAAATTAAATTAATTTTTTTATAAATTAAAAAGAATTTTTACATCCACTCATATATACGGAGAATATTTACAATATTAATTAATTATGTAGACATTTGACAGTATCAGAAAAACATTAAAATAGTTAAAACTTGTATTACCACCTAGCCTAGACCATATGTCAAGTAATTTTCATAATGTATAATTAAATGGCATTATGTTTTAATGTATATTACCTATATTGTATATTAAATGCTTTAATAAACACTAATGCTGTAACGTAATGCTTAAACTTTAATAAAATATTAATATTCAAAATTAAACTTACTAAACCGGGTATATCCATAAATCTTGGAAATTCCTGCAAAATATTTTTATCCTGTAAGATGGACCTGCGGTAGTCAAAAGTTTTGTTCATTTTCTCTTTGATTTGTTCTAATTGATATTTTTTAAGAACTGAATATCATCTTCTATATCAGGAGAGAGTGTAATATTTTTTTGTGATTCCGTAAAGGTAGAATCTTCAGTTTTTCTTTTAGAAGCCTTTTCCTTATGATGTGGACTGTTCCGTTTCCGCAGCCTCCAGACCAAAAACCCGGAACCAGTTTCGGGATCGTAGAATGTTTCCTGAATTAAATTATGCATTAGTTTAAGTAAAATAGATAATTTTACTAACGTACCTACATATCCGCCTTTGTTTGTCATAGTTTTGTAAATTAGAAAGAGGGAAGGAAACCAATGCCTTTCCATAATCAACTTTAACGTTTTTATGGATGTCAAGCCCATACTTGTCAACCATTATATTTACACCTATATTAATTAATCGTCGTCGTTCCTTATTATTCATCATTTTTGATTGGTTAATTAAGATATTTCCCCCCGACAGCTTTAATTATATTTAATTTGAGTTCCTAAATAAGAAAATATGATTAATAAGACCTATTCTTATTGTTTTTGTTATAAGATTTGAGTCAGGTATCTAATGGTTTTTTTGTAATAATCGTTTTTGATACAGTAACTATTTATGTGGTTTTACACTTACTTCTATTGTTACATTCATCCCTACTTTTTTGGCAGGAAGAACTGGAACTAAAAATTGTACATCTTCAATATTTATTTTCTTTGTCTGTTTGTTTATTTTCGTTTTCCTGGGTATCTTCTTGTTCATCAGATAGTGAAAGACTTATTGTAGCTGCAGCGCTTGACAAAGATGCATCAGTATCGCTATTATTAGTGTTGTCACCCAATGAAACTGAAAGTGGTTTGTAGTAAATATAATTTTATATAAACTAAGGAGTTTATTATAATTTTAAGAAATGTGTAATATTTATAGTGCTGTATTTAAACAAATATGACTTACAGGCTGAACATGATGATGATGAGTTCGTATCAAATATGTTCGGTGTATTTATAGTATTTACACTGTGGATTACTGCAGTAAATTCTGGATTTGTTAGGATATAATGCAGTGAGATATCTTCTTCTATTATTACACCATCAGGAAAAAAATTCTAGTCTCGGGTTTAATGTTGAATTTTTCTTTAGCTAAATAGAATAATTAAATGTTTAAGGACTGAAAACATTACAATAAGTTATAAATTATATTGGAGAACATCCTATAAAAGAATGTGTTTTTTTTTACATATTTAAATATGACTTCAATCTAAGCAACGCTTAAATCCATATATGGTTTTACTCTCCCTAGAAACAAAAAGAAACACTTAAGAAATACAACGTTTAATAAAATGGCTAATATAAGTTTAATTGCAAATTTTAATCAAAATCTGTGTTATCCCAAATAATTCCGAGTTTATAACCTATTTGACCTTCAACTATTTCGACCTGCAGTTTTTATGCAATAACTGCCGAATTTCTGTGTCACATTATATCATAATTAAGAATTAAAAAAAAAGTTTCTAATATAAATTATTTACCTTTAACGACGTAATCTGCACAGGAATCGTTCAAATTTCATTGTATTCATTTAGTAATATTACCATATTTTAACTTATTTTGTCCATTTTTATAACTTTCACCGCAAACACTAGGTATATTAAAAGTATTATAATCACATAATAACAATAATGCTGAGCACGCTCAAAGAGCTGGATTAACTCCCTCCTCTCTCAAAGTTTTTTTTAAGTTAGTAATCCCGGACCCGTATGTAAATATGTCATGACGTAATTAACAGGTGTGGAATCAGCACATCGCGCACTCATGCAAATTTTTACACTAAAATAATACATACTACATAAAATAATCTTATAACCTTATAACTTTGAGAGCGCGTGTTTATAATTTATAAAATACCGGGGGTATTCAAAAGTTTATAAAATTGCACTTTTACTACACAGTTATATATACCTCATATTATATCTATTAATTTGTGACACAAGAATTAACATAAATTATTAACAACTGTTCGGTATGTTCGGAAGTTAGACTTTGGCGTCCGTCATTTAAAATCCATTTGTAATTAGAAAACGATCTTTCTACATCCACAGGCGTACCAGAAACATATTTAAAGTTTGTGTAATTTTTTAACGATGGCACATTGACATTTTCTCGAGCAAAATCGGCTTCTCTACCTTTTAAAAGGTCCATAATACTGCAGATAGTTGGAAAAGCAGGATTTTTATTTAAAACACTTTCCAATTTCGATTTCACACGATGAGCGACGGTTCCAGAATTTTGAAAAATGAATTGGCGGAGATCAAATATTAGGTGCAATGCCTCAACTAGAGAGGATTTGTTTAATCTGGGTGAATGCTGGAGGTAACGAATGGCTTATGGGATTTTCGAAAAATTAGCATGTACATAGGTTAAGTCATCCTTTATTGTTGGATTCGAAAAGGCTTGTTCTGCATTCTATATAAAAAGTGCATCATTTACATTCAGTTGTTCTACCATACGTTTCACCTCGTCAAAATAACAATAATAATAATAACTTGCCGTCTCTATCCATGTGCCCCATCGCGTCACAATAGGCTTTCATGGTAACGGTTTTTCATTGTTTTATTTGCCTTTTAACATATTCCGAATAATATAATTATTAACCAGAACAGTTTATTTTACAATAAACCATTCTTGTATAATTTCCTCATATTCAAAAATTGTTTTGTAAAAATTACCGACCATATTAAATGTAGAAATTACACACTTTTGTAAAATTTAAGCGGTAATTTTCTAAAATGTGCTTGCGTCAAAAGAAAAATATTCTCTATGAAAAACAGAATCGCGTTTTGCACGTAATCTAGACATCTAACTTTATTTCGGTTTGAATTCTAGATATATTTTAAATCGATAATAATACGGAACATTTTCATAATAATAGTATAAATAACATTATAACATAAAATTAATAATACACGAGGATTGTTCAATTAAAACCCATTTTTGATCCATAAAATTTTTATGTATAAATAACTACCACCACAATTAAAATACATATACCATTGTTTCATTAATATATTTATATCCTGCTTTTAGACTTCTTGTGGCTGCTGCTTGAAAAATTCTTCCACAGCGTTTTGCACTTCTGCGTTCAATTTAAAACGGTTATCTTCTAACGCCTTTTTCAGTGGCCCAAAAATATGGAAATCGCAAAAATCTGGACATAGAGTGGATGTTTTAAAATCCTACATTTCTTTTGATTTAGATTTTCTTTTACTACGTGGACGACATGAAAAAGAAATTTATAACAAAAGTGGCCTTGGAAAAACCCTGGAAATTATTTTCAAGGTTACGTGTCCACCCCTAGAGGGCGTAGTTCAATACCAAAAATAAAAAAATAGATATTTCAAAAATTTTACCTAATTAAGAGGCATTGAAAATACGATCATCGTATTCTTCCAAAAATTCTGCGTTTATTTGATTTCACAAATTTTAGTCTATGTTTTCAAATAAGAGGCGGGGGAGAGTGGGAACCTTATTATGGAAAAAGACCATAAAAGTAGACCAAATTAGCGAAAACTTCATGTCGATATCTCTTTCTTATCTCGAGATATCTTAAAATATGTATAAATTTTAAGCATTTTCCTTTAAATATAGATAACCTTGGTTTTACTGAAAGGCTTTTAACAATTTTGAACTCCTTAAAATTGACTTTCCCTATCCTATTAATAATGATTTCAATTATTATTTCAATAATACAGTTACTGTTACCGGAAAACGGCGTTAACGAAGTTAAAATGGATATGTATAAAAACAAGTAATGGGCCATGTAAAAAAATCAAAAAGAGATGTGTCAAATTATTAAACATAGTAATTTGTAATGTACACAAAATTAAGTGATTTCATAAAAATTTCGTTCTGTATACATTAAATTAATTTATATTTAGTAGGTACTTTTGAATCGCACTTCTGAAACCATATTTTTAAATTTATAATAACTAATGAAAGAGTGAGATCGCAAATAATTCAACTTCTGAAAATTGTAAATATAACTTTTTATGAATATGTAATAAAAGAATAAAACGGATTAGAAAACTTATTTATTACGTTACATTTTTAGAATATACCTAGACAAATACGGAATTTTAAACTGAGTTTAATAATTTCCACTCTGGTGTAAGTTTTCATGACTTGAACAATCCAATCCATCATTTCGGATTTTTTCAAATAACTAAAACCGCCAGTGGACGGAGCATATATTCCATAAATCAAAGAAAAAAGTAAAGTGGGGCACATCCGCGTTATTTCAAATTCCCAATTGACCAATATATTTGACATACAGCCTCGTTTGAAACGTAGCCCATTATTTCTTTGTGAATAAAGTGAACGCAAATATCTGTCACCGGGTATTAAATATAAAACAAAGTCTCGTGGACTTGTAACCGGTGATTAATATATTTTTAATTAAGTGGAGCTTTTGTAGTACAGTGAGTGTGAGTATATTCAAAAATATTGTTCTTTAAATGAAAATGGTAAAAATGTACCGGGTGTTCCAAACCTTTATTAAACACACGGTTGCTTAGATACTGCCTTGTTTTGTTAAATTTTGAACTAAAGTATGAAGAATTACTAAAACTGATACTCAAATTCGAATTGAAAATTTGGCTCAAACTAAAATTCGAACCCAAGTCAAACACAAACACAAACCCTACTTCAAATTCTAACTCAAATACGAATTCAAAACCTAAATCAAACTCAAATTTGAATCCAACATCTAACTGAAACTCAAATTCAAATTTGAATCCAAAATCTAACTCAAATTTGAATCACAACTTTCACTTAAACTATAACTCAAATTGGAATCCAAATAAATACTTTAAATTCATAAAACAATGCTCTTATTAAATATTTTTATAGTCCTCAAAAATCAAAATTAATAAATATTCTATGAAAAACTCGAAGAATAATAATAATAACTTATGTTAAAATAATAAAAATATTTTTATTCCTCTATGTTTCATTTTCAATTTATTGAATTTTTATCGATACAAAATTAATCAAATCCTTAAATGAGGGAAACATGACATGTTAAAAAAGATACTCTGTACATTTCCTATGCTTGGGGTCAATTTAAATAGGGTGATCTTTCTGGAGCCAAAACCCATCTTCTTATTTCGAAACACATTAATTATTTTCTTTTAGTTTTTTCTGTTCTATGTCTATGTTCTATGTTCTCTCTCTATATTTAGAACGAACATTACTTTACACTTTGTTGGCAATTCGAGATCGATTAGCCCCGAAAGTTAATATTGAAGAATTTTTAAAGTTGGAAATGTTCGAAAAAATTCGAATTCTGATAAATTTTCGTAATTTCCCTCTAATTTTTGTTTTCTAAAATTGGACGTCCAAGGGGATTTTCTTAAGTTTTAGGAGCCCCTGAGTACCAAACAATAATTTTTATTTCGATAAATGCCGAAATAAAAAATTAAAAATGTCATTTTTTGGATTTTAAGGGTTTTTTGAATATTTCCAAATTTCTCCCTCTATTTACCGGTTAACGGAGAGATATTGCGATTTCATATTAGCGCCGCTTATTTCATTATGGCTATGAGTATGTCTGTGCAAAATTTCAGCCAATTTAAAGGGATGGTAAATTTTGGGGGATTTTCCATTCAAGGGGACGTATCGAATAAAAAATATTTTTTTAAATTTCATGTTTGATCGATCGTCATTTTAACAGTTTTGAAGATATAACCGTGCGGTTTATTTAAGGTTGTAGGGCGGTTTTTCTTCTTTCCAAAACGCCATGTTCGAATATTTTTCCACCATCGGTTCAGTTACAATGGCCTTTATTCTTATGGGACGTCGAAAAATCGGTTTTTACAAATTCGATTCGCTTTTATTTTAACAGTGTAAAGGGTCGGTCCATTTTTCAAACTTTCGAAATATATGGGAATGGTCTACTTAAGATAAATCCATTTAGTTACCAGAACTACAAAAATAGGGACAGATTGCATTTAGAGAGATAAAACTTAATTGAATTACGTATATAGTTCAATTTTAATAAATAAATCGATTCACTAGTTAAGACTTTCAAGTAGTGAATTATTTAAAAGTGCAAAAGTGGAAAAAGCACAATTATATCGGTCTTCGATATGAGATCTAATTATAATTAATGTCAAAAGAAGAATTATATTACAATTGGTGACCTAAACGAGATAAATTACATTGGTCTCGCAAAAAGAATATTACAACTAACTTAATTCTAATAAGGTAAAAACGAAATTTTTTAGATAGTAAGTGAAAAGTATTTTGTTTAGTTCCATATAACGATTATATTAAAATGTAATAATTAAAACAATTCTGTAATGTTCCCTATATTATATGCCCGTTATATAATATAACGACTTGAATAAGGTTCAATAAGGATTCATTAAAATTTAAAATAAGCGCGGGCAATAAATATATAAATAGCAGTCAGTTTGATTTACCTAATAATGTAATTTCCATGATTACTTAAAGCTTTATTAATATTTAATTCCTAAGTATTAAAAATACATGTCCATTTCAATCATTTCACAATGGAAGCAATCAATTACATTTTGTATTTATTTGGCTAATTTAGATTAAATCAAAAAGTAATATATAAATTATTTAGTCAATTAATATCAGAGGACATTATACTCCGAAATATATTTAACTTTGACAATACACAAGAGTGGAATATACAGGGTGACTACTGTTTAATAAGGACAGTATTGCCATCTCGTAAATGGTTGAAATTATAAAGTTGCATAAATGGAGAAAACTACCATATTTAAAAAATAAATAAAATAACATAACAATATTTATAATATCCACAGCATCTCAGAAAATGTCAAAACATTCAAATTTCTACTATTTAGAAGTTAGCAAAACTATATCTATAATAAAAAATAACCTGCCTCTATACTTTTTTACATATTTCCTTACACTTCTCTTAATGAAGTCCATATTCTTCCAATTCTTCTTTTACTTTAGCTTCACTACTTTATGATATTTTTCGAGCTTTTTGCACTCTTTCATTTAATTACTTTCCATTACATTTCATCCTTTTTTTATAACCAATAAGATGATAACTTTTGAATTTATTTTTAACTTGTTTATCTCCCTATATAGGATTTCTATTTAATAATAAATAGCTCAGAAGCGCATCTTAGTTTGACTCTTATTTTCTTACTAATTCTTTGGATCTCTAATTGTTTGTTCCTACATTGTTTGTAGGATGAGAACATTATTATATTATTTTAATAGATTCTTTATCTAATATTTTCTAATAATTTTATGACGAGGATCTAGTTACTCAAGAAGAAAATTGGGCAGCAACATTTGTATTTAGCTGAAGTTACGCGAGCTAATAAATTATGGCAGGTAATAAAATAAAATAACATGTTACAGAATGGTTGAATTAACTTAACCTAGTCACCCCAATCGTGTATAACTCTTGTAAGTATCTTGTCGGAAAGGGGATGTATAATTTTAGGCATAAGATTGCTTGGAAGCTAATTTACCCGTCGATAGGGAATTATAAAAATACATATTCAATTTTCTACCTCTTGGACTCAATGTACCAACACGAATCATTGGACTATTTTATTTTTTGTTTATGTATGTGTATGTATATAAAAGAGGGGTTTTATGTTGTAGATAATAAAATTAAAGATATTTTATTTTGTGAATGCTAAAATATACATAACAAACATTAAATAAAATAATAGTCATACTGTGATTACAAAAAGTTTAGTCAGAAATACAGAGTGATTCCATATAAGTTTGGTTGTGTGTATAAGAAAACTGGTCAAATCACCGATTTTATTAATCACTGTAGTTTCTCCAATAGACTAAACTTCTTCCTAGACTCTTGTAGATAAAACTTTGAAGAATCGATTATCAGCAGTGATAAAACTAAAAATATTTTTAAATATATTCGCTCTGTCTCTGATTATGCAAGTTCCTTTTAATTGTAAAAATATGCTTTTTTTAGGTATACACATGTGACCACAGGCTTTTATTATTTACCGAATTTTACTCTAATTTCTATGAAAACCATTCTTTACAAATTACTAAATTAAAAACATAATCACAAGTATCCAATAAATACGAGAAAGTAAATAAAAACGAGAATATATTTTCTCCGAAGCAGAAATTTCTTAAGAGGGTAAACGATGATGCTTTTAAAACTTGTTCCCAGTAATTCAATTACAAGAGCTCGGCGGAAAATATTAGGAAAATCTACGAATCGCTTCTTCGGTACGGCACCTGAATCCCTTATCAGCTAAATGTTCATTTCCCGTGAATGAACCGATTCAAAGTCACTTCCAGTTAAAGGTGTAAAATATATTAAGTTTATTTGCGACAATGTATGTGTTGTGGGAACAAAGTAGGACACATTCTTACGATTTTTTGAATACAATCGAGTATACTTTCTTAACAAATATTTTATTTTTACGAGGCCTTTAGAAATCAATGATTGTATCCCGTGTGGTCTGGTCGGTATTGAAAAATGGCAATATTCTATTTTTATTGCAAAGTTTAGAAACATTCTCTCATAGTTCATTAGCGATTTTCACAGTTTTAATAGTTTGCAATTTATTTAGGTGAATAAGTTCTTTTCGGAACAAACGGATTTATGCTAGAAAACATACCTTAATTTGTTAAATAGTGAGAAGTATTTGAAGAGAAATGTAGATATAATGTAATAAATAAAGAAAAATTTTAAAATATTTTATAATTTTCAAGAAAATCAACAACTGATGTCGAGATAATTCAAGAAAATTATATTGAAACTATAATTAACCGTAGGTTGTGATTGCCACACCTGCACATCTCATTCCTCTTGACTATTTTCCCTTTGGATAATTACTGGTCTTTATACCTTCTGTAAATTAGAGAAAACTATTTTCTCCATGACCATTAGTGGAATGTGCTAATTCCAAAATCATTTTTAATAATATAATGTAAACATTCTCACTCTTGAGAGAAAATATTTATTACGAAACACTTTTTTCTTGTGTATTTTACATGTATTTTCATTCCATAACAAGTGATGGAATGATATTCCGTAATTTTTCTAAACAATATCGACAACCATGGATGTCAAAACTGTCAATGGCAGATGCAAATGGCGGGGTTGTAATAACAAATTTTAATTAAAATAAAATAATGAGCGAAAAATCGAGTAAATTTGTGGTCGTGGAGAAAATGTAGTCTCGGTTAGAATAACAAAATTCTTTTCTAATGAAATTGAAAGTGTAGAAAGAATCAAATAATTTAACAAATTTAAATAAACAGAAATTATTTCGGATCTGGATGATAACTACTTGAGCATTTTTTACATTCCTAATTTATTAATACAACATCATTCTGGTTGTCTGAAACAGTCATTAATGAAGGCGCTGTAGTTATAAACAAAGTTTAATGAGTCCGCAGTCAAAAATAATTATATGGGTAAAAAATCAATAAGCAATATCTCATTAATAGTTCAACATTAAGATAGCATTAAATTCTTAGCAGACTTACTGACACTACATTTTGTGATCGGATGATAAGGACGTTCCCACTTTATTCATAGTTATTTGGAATACTGTGCATACAGTAATGTAATATAATATGAACATAAACTTTTTTAAAGTACTGATTAAAAAAAAAGACAAAAAATTAATATTTGAAGCAAGAAGTGCTATATTTTGGTTTGCTAATAAAGTCACACTCCTGAGCCCTGCTATCATCCCTTCAATATTTTTAGATTATGTCCCCATTTTTTATCGATTTTTGAATTATTTTCTTTCAACTGGTTACAATAATCTATTTATAAATTAGCTATAAAATAATTAGTTTATGTGCCAGATAATTTTAAAATACAATAAAATTGAATATTTGATTTTCAAAATTTATTATTATCAGTCGTTTAAAATGACCACCATCTACTTTCATAGAATGGTACCTGCAATATATTTTGAAATGCCTCTTGAATGTTACTTAGAACGTATTTCTTTAAATGTTCGCATTCATTCTCTATTCCTTGTCATAAATCTTTTAGAGATTCTAGTTGAGTATCATAAATGTACAGTATCTAAAGAGCGGGGAAAGTTTTATTCAAAAATTGTTATATGAGGAAAGGAAAATGTGGAGGTGTTCCATCCATTGAGTTAAAATATAAGTAAATGTTCAGGAACGTTAATATGTGGATCAATTACTTCTTTAAATAATAATTTCAGATAAGAACCACCATATTAAGTTTCGTTCGTCCGAAAAACAATTACAGTTCAAAAAATGTGGATTGTCAGTAAACGCCGACTAAATAATTAACAAAATTTAACTCTTCAAACAATTTACTTTAATTTGGATAGTATTTGTTGTTATATAATATTCGAAAAACAGAGTTCGTCAATTAACCAATTTGATTATATTAGATAATCTCGAAGAAATGCGAACCAACTATGACTTACAAAAATCGGTATGGTTATAATGATACTATTGCTACCAGAATAATTTTCTAAACGAGGGTAGTACATGAACTGATTTCCAAAATATATTTTGCTTCGATCTCAATTTTTATTTTACTGATTTTATCACTTTAGAATTATTAAGGAACTTTGTCCTTAAATTGAGACAAAGAATTATTGATAATTGAAAGAGTGACTCAAGGATTTGTTAATAGGTTGGTTGAGATGAACGGAGAGCATTTTGAATATTAGAATTAATTTTGTTTAAATTATTATTCTCAGTAGTCTAAAGTAAATACATTTATTTATTCTACAACTAAAAGTGAGTTATTTCTCGTTTTTACAAATTATTTTCATTAAACCCAGTATGTACAAATTCGAGAAATAACAAGCTCTTTCAAAATCTGCAAAAATAAACAGGGTGTCCCATTTAAATGAAAAAAGTTGAGTGTATTTCCGTTTAAACCGAAAGTATATTATTAACAAAAAAATGTACATCAGATGCATTATGCCCCATTGCACTTACTTGTAAAATTTCATAAATATCGCCAGTTTCGTTTTAAAGATATTTATTTGGTTCCATATTTTATCCCAACCCTGTATATTGGATATAGCTATTCCATGTTTAATATATAAAATCACCAACCTGTATACATATACGTATACAGCTAGATACATTACAATATAAATACACTGTTACATACTGATTGATCCTTGCTTTAGGCATTCATTAATAACTCTGTTACATGATGCAGACAGTATAATTAATATAAATTGACGTACTGGCTAGAAATCAACAATTCTTGTAGAAAAAAATTCTATGTCAAATTTTAAATAACTAAAATGATTCACACCAGGATAAATCGTTAAGTAAGAGAACCCTGAGTAATAAATCTGTAGCCACTTACAACAACTGCAAATAATGATTCCTAACATTTTATTGAATAATTTTAATAATTTTATCGTTTTAAAGTTATATTTCATGTGGTACTGTGTCATTAGTTTAATAAAATATTTATTTTTTTAATTATTTGAAATAATATTTCACCTCCCACATTTGAATAAGCTACTCCAAGAGCGGTAAAGTGGCTCTTTATTTCCGCTAAATTCATTTGTGGAGCGCACTTTACAAACCGATTTGACATAAATATGCGTGGTAAGACCTTAAATAATGAATTAGATTAAAAACTGGATAACGCACATGGTCTACGTAATATACTCATAAAAATGGTTTTTAATTGGCGAGTAAAAATAAAATATCAAAAGATTAAATAAAAAAATATGCATAAACTGTAATTCTTTCTAATGTATTCTTTCCTTATGGTACGGTAGGCAAATTGGAAGATTTTTGGTGAATTAAAGGCTAAAATGGATAGAAAATATATGAGATTTCGCGAAGTTCATCAACAATTTAATAATGATTTTTTACCAACAAGGTGTATCCGAGAATGGTCTTCGGGTATACTAGAAACTATTTAAAAACGACAAAGTAATATATACAACAAAGATTACACTGATTGAAATATTTAAAGAAAATAAAAAAAAAGAAACATCTCTTATATATCCACAAAAATTTGACCTTATAGTTTTTTTTTGTACTAAATTGTACGATTTTTCAAAAACTTTCTAAATGTTCTTATGACAATTGTTGCACCTCTTGGCATCGTCAGATAAAATTAAAGAAATTGACAGGCGTTACACATACAGACTTGATTTTGTATTACAGATGTTTTGAACAATAATATTTGATTATTATATATTTATTACAGAAGATAATGTAATTGGCGACTCCAAAAATGAAAACGTACTCTAGCGGAACATTTTTAAACTTTTAAATTTTAAACTTTAAACTATTAGTTGTGTATTTGGTTGCTTTAAAGATATTTTTATGTGTGTAACATAAACTTTGTTTATCTGTGAGGGTTTGTGTTCATAAAAATGTCCGTTAGACTATCCATTTCCAAGGTTTCAAAACATAACACCAATTGTTGTCACTCAAAAAAAAGCTAAGACACAAATATACATTTTCACTATTTTTCCAAAGATAAAAAAAGGCTTGGCAGAAGGCTTTATCTATGGGAAAACCAATTACAAAAAGTATGCTTGTATGTTGAAAACATATTAGAAATGAAGATTATCGTGCAGAAAGTAAGTCAATAAAAAATATAAAGAATTATATATCATTTACTTTAGGTAATTTCATATGAAATATCTTGTTATTTTTTTATTTAAAGCATAAATAAAAATCAAAAGCAACATTGTATAATCTAACAAAAATTCCCTTTATTTCATAGAGAGTACCTTTAAGACTTCTTTGTAAACATAAGGCTTAATACCTCGACAAAAGCTTCTGTTCCGGATATTTTGCCAATGAAATTTTCATCCCCTTCTACAATGCATCTAGAATCTGCACTGCATTCAAAGTACGAAAAAACCGAAGCCAACGAACCAAAAAAGTCACTCATTGTTAAAATTGTCTAAATAAATGTATAAAACAGTTAAAAACACTAAAAGCACAAATACAAAACAAAAAAACGATTTTCATAAAATAATTCCAATAACAATGCTACACAGAGTACTCGTAAATAGCCATATTTGTTTAATAAAGATGAACTTTTCAAATGTTTTAGGAATTTTTGAATAGAATATCTCTAATACAAAATTAAATTTTTATACGTAATACCTATCAATTTATTTAATCTTATCTCATTATGACAAAAGGCGAAACAATTGTCAACAGAATATTTAAAAAAAATCTCGAGAATCATGGAATTTTAAAATAATTCATTATCTTTTAAATTTATAATGGATAGATTCCACAAAGTATGGGTTGAAATAATAATACTAATTACTCCATTTCTAGTCTTTAGAACTATAATGGTACCAATACCTTAAGTAGCCTTTGACTATTTTAACTACAAAGGATTAGTAAAACACAGGGTGATCAAAACTAAAAATTACAAAATTTATAAATTATTAACTTGTTGGTTCGTTTACTAGAAATAGTAATACTTCTATAACATGTAAGAGGAAAACTGCCGCTAGATATGGAGAAGAACCTCAAAACTCAACTTTAATATTATCTTACAAATCTTACAGATAACAAAAATAAACAAATATTTAAAAAAATGTAACCACATCTGTTATACCCGTAATAAAAATAAAATAAAACCATTCGACTGTTTTAAATATACTGTGCATGAAATTATTTGAAACTAACCTCACGAAACCAAATTTTGTAAACCAGTATATTTTGAACTGACCTAGTTCAACAGCGTTGAATTGGAACGAATCACCAACTTTCAACTTTAACTGAAACTAAAACAAGAACAAACAATGATAACTTTAGTCGCGCGGAGTATCCCGATGATTTTCAATTTTCGTAAAATTTTCCAGCATCGCCGTAATAATCATGAGCTTCCCGAGGAAAATGGGGAAAGTCCCGTGGAGCATCACGATCGCGAAACAACTGCCAATACGAAACGCGGTCCTCGGCGTTTAAGGAATGTTGAAAATTATCACGCGTTGCGCTTTGGGGGTTTCACCGGACATTGTGGCCAATCGGTTTTTGTTTCTTATTTTTTGCAACAATTCCATTTGTAGGGCTTCACGAATGTTTTCTACTTTCAGGTATGCAAATCGTAGAGGACAACCAAATGGAGAATATTGATGGGGGGATAATAAAATGTTACCTTATTAAAAAGTCAAAAGTATTTTTTTATTAAGAAAATACAGGGTGGGGCACGGGAGCTACCCACATTTCAAAAAATCGCTCTGGGGAAACGGGGGTTGTGGAGGGGTGGGGTTGGTCTCGTACGAAGAGGTGAGTAATGTAGTTTTCAGTTGTCTGCTAGTGTTTCTGACTGGAAAACAATGTTGTCTTAGGTGCACAAATTTAGAGCAACATCATCTGCACTAAATGCGAAGAAGAAAGGCCCAGCTGTAACCAACCCAAAACATCGCTAGACTGAGGATGTTGATCGAACGCGTTCTGCACGGAAACATGATTCTGCTCTTCAGATTTCGGCGAGAACAGTGAGGCGAATTTTCATACTGATCTCAATTTGCACCCTGGTTGCCCACGAATTGTCCCCAACGGACTGGGGACGGGGTGTGGAATGTTGTCGGGGGATCGTTCAACAAGTGCCTCTCACGACGATTTTGTGGACTAGCGACGAAGATCATTTTCATTTGTAAGGGTATGTGAATAAACAAAATTGCCGTTACTGGGCAGCTGAGAACCCTGGAAAGCTTCACCAAAGACACCTCCACAGCCCAAAAATTCACCGTTTGGTGTGCGGTGTCGTCTATAGGCATCATTGGGCCTTGTTTTTTTGAGAATGGTGGCTTCACGGTTACTGTGAACTTTAACCGGTACTGTTATATATTTTTTGAGGCGAAAAATCGAAGGATTCGGTGAAGAGCATGACCCAGAGAGCTTCTGGTTCCAGCAAGATGATGCTACAGCACGTGATCCAGGAGATGTTCTCAAGGCAGGTGGTCTCCTTGCGCGAGAATTGATAGGGCTTTAAAATGATACCTTACTCGACCCCTAATGCCATTTAAGTATTTTGGGGTTACCCTCGCCTGGAGGTGTAAGCAGCGAAGTCGAAATTACCGGAAAAAAGTGACCCCCTTTGATCAAAAATCGACGGGTCTCTGCGTTTTTTTAAAACGTTAACGCAGTTCCTGATAATGGCTCTGTTTCGTTTTCGTTTGGCCACCCTGTATATTAAAACTCTTTGGAAGACTGTGAAAATTCAAGATAAGTATTATTTATCTTTCCACAATTTTTTTGGGATAGCTTTGGATCAGTTGAAATGTTCTGCTTTTTAGTTTGGATAGAAGTATGCATCCAGACAAAAGTTTACTCGCTGCTTAAATGAGTAAGTAAACTGGAATATTGAGGACCAAGAAATGTACAAAGATGTCTGAATCTCATCGTGTATATCAAATGAAGATTTTCTTCAATCATTTTACATCTAGTTTCAATATTTTCGGCAATGTTGATGTCGAGATACCCTTCACTTTATTGTTGATTCTCTATGGAAACAATACCAAATTAAAACTTTTGAACCCAGTTATATAGTGTCATTTTTGAGAGAGCTTCACCTCAAAATGCTAAAATTAAACGTTTCTTAGATTAATATTGCGTTAAACAACTATGAAAATATATGACCACACTGTGTACAAACGGATAAAAATTTCATCAATTGAAAAAAATTGAAATATCTGGATTTTGGACTATATTATTAAAACACCAAAGAGCTATTTTTGTTAATATTTAACGCCTAAGAGGATCTTTAATTTACGTTTTAAATGATTCAGTATATGTGAATTACTTAGAAGGTACTTATAAAAAAATGTAAGTCCGAACTTGAATTTTGATTTTCGTTTAGAGTGTATTTGAAGCATTAACATACGAGTATGTTTACTTACTAAAAGTACTAGATATTTTAGATTCATTAAAGTAAATTATATAAAAATTACTTACTGAGTGACTATAGATAAATGAGTATCTGCCTAGATAAACTGAAGTATGGGACTATTCATTATCTCTATGGCTTATGTTTTATTGATATTTGATACTACAAGTACCTCACAAAATTAAAATTGATTACAAAAGTATTTTTGCCCGTTTTAGACCAAAAATGCTATTTTAATCACTCATTTTGAATTTTATTTATTATATGTAACTAATCATTCGTGTTAACGAATGCAGGGTTACTTTTAATCCAAGTGAACAAAAAAATACCTGTAGTATTATTTAATTGAAAATATAAAATATAAAACGTGTAAGTAATAATTTTAGTCTTGAAACTTATGATATTTACATACTTTATATTAAATTAATTATTAAAATATAAAAAAAGAAATTATTTCATTGTAAGAATATGATAAAAAACCAAATCCCTTCGGTAACGTATGGTTTTAAAAATAAGTTGAAAACGTGGCTCGCAATAATTTTATTAATGATAATAAACATTTCAAAATTCACAATTTTTTATTAACCTTAACAATTTTTTTTCTTGAATAATTAATAAAATGACAAATTTTTCATATCAATTTTTTACCGAAATTAATATTTAAGATAATAACATTGACACTACTAGTGGAATTAAAGGGGTCAATTCTATTCCATAGTATTTAATATTTATCCCTAAAAAATATTATCGTTCATTTTCATATTTAGGTAGGTAATAAAACTTTTCTAGGAAGACAACAGTTTTAAAAAATAATTTAAGTATAATCCATCGATTCGTTACAGCACCATCTTTTAGCGAATCCGCAGGCTTTGTAGGAAAAATCAATCAAAGCGAAAAGGAAACGTACACTTAATAATCAATGTTAGAACGCTCGAATAGATGGCACAAATGTTAGAACCTAATATTTTTACATAACTTTTTCACTTAGTACATATATTATTTATTTTCATTATTGTAATTAATGAAATGTACAATTTGACTTTATTGATTTCATAGTGAACACTTTTTCTGAGCTCTATTGAGCTATTAGACACAAATTGAGCTTAAAGAAGTCCTAGATATTTTTACAGTAAATATTGGATTGATAATATAAATACTAAAAACGTTAAATTCAAATACCGTGTTTTATAAATTTAGAAGAAAAAATTATGCTTTTTTGTTTCACCAGTTTTTTTTAATAAGAAAAAAGGTGAGGATTCTATACGCATTTTGCCTTTATTATTAGCCTTAAAAATATTCGCAGAAAATGGTGCAATTATCAAATGAATATTTTTAAAAGTAATAAAGCCGCTTTTGTATTAAAAATGTTTTTGTTTGCATCTATCCTAAAATATAAGCAACAACTTTTGTATTGCATTTAGCAGAAACGAAATCATTCAATATATATATATATCAAGAAGTAGATATTTTGTTACTTCTTTATTTATAATTTTAAAATTTAAAATACATTTTTATGAATTATAAAATTAGTATTTCTATATAAATATTTTCGATAAAACAACCGTAAAAACTTGATATAATACGTAAAATCGTATAAAAATCTAATTGTAAATTCACGTTATGGTATACCCTTAACTAGAGAAAATATTCTTCTACGTTAAACTTATTTTATTAAATACTCCTTTCTTTGTTGATCCAGCATATTCTCTAAATAAGAACATTTTTCTTGAAGTGCTTTATGTTCTTGCTGAAGTTCATTTAACAGTTCGTCCTTACGGGCCACGGATACTTTTACCCTTAAAAATATAATAAAAAATATTGTATTGAATGAGGAATTTATTTGAGGTATACAACAACATCCCAAAATAGAAATTAAATTACCTCGAGTATAGTTGTTGAAGTTCTTTTTCCCGTGTATTTTTGAGTTGACTTACTTCTTTTTCAAGTTTAGCCATTTCTTCTTTCATTTGATCCCGAACTACTTCTTTGTAATTTTGTCGTTCTTTGTTATATCGTTCAACAGTCTAGAACAACACAAAAGTTGTATTGTAATGAGTTACAAACAATAAAATGTTTAAGGTACAATTATCGGTTTTGCTATAGTTTGTTCACTACGTCATATATTCTAACGTCATATACATCGTGTTTTGGGAATGTCCAGAATTATTTTTGGAAATTCTATATCAAATAATATGAAAATGTTTATAGTCCAGAATCCACAATTTAGGAACACAGATACAAAAAAACATAATGTAAGGGAAACAACAAAAAACTGAATCATTATTCTACAAAGAGCCAGTGGGGTTGACATTTGGAATGTTATTTTTATAATCCAAATATACAAATTAAAAATGAAAATCAACCTGTCCAAGTATTTACCAAAGGGAAGGATAGAAGGGATGGAGAGAAGAGAAGGAGAGAAGGGAAGGAGAGAAGGGAAGGAGAGAAAGGAAGGAGAGAAGGGAAGGAGAGAAGAGAAGGAGAGAAGGGAAGAAGAGAAGGGAAGGAGAGAAGCAAAGGAGAGAAGGGAAGGATAGAAGGGAACGAGAGAATGGAAGGAGAGAATGGAAGGAGAGAAGGGAAGGAGAGAAAGGAAGGAGAGAAAGGAAGGAGAGAAGGGAAGGAGAGAAAGGAAGGAGAGAAAGGAAGGAGAGAAAGGAAGGAGAGAAGGGAAGGAGAGAAGAGGAGGAGAGAAGGGAAGGCGAGAAGGGAAGGAGAGAAGCGAAGGAGAGAAGCGAAGGAGAGAAGGGAAGGAGAGAAGGGAAGTAGAGAAGGGAAGGAGAGAAGGGAAGGAGAGAAGGGAAGGAGAGAAGGGAAGTAGAGAAGTGAGGGAGGTGGTGGTAAACATTTTACGTTCAAACAGTGTACTTACTTCTCTCTGTTCCTGTAAAGAAGTCTCCAATTGCTTTAGGTTAGATCGTAAATTTATAACTGTTTCTTCTGTCTCTAATAATTTAGATTTGGTATCGCAATATTTAGTTTTTGCTTCTTTTTCGGCCCCTTCCAAATCTTTTATTTCCTTTTCATATTTCTCTCTTAATCGTCTGTAATAAAAATTGCTTTAACTAAATATATAAATCAAAATTTTTATCCTTTTAAAAGCTTAATAATGCTTACTGACCTTATTCTATTTTCTGTCGATTTTTCCAATTGAGTTTTGTTGTCGTTAGCTTCGTTTTCTAACCTTTCAATGACATTCTCGATTTCTCTGTCTCGTTCTTTTTTGAGATTTTCTCGTATTTCTGTTTCTTTTTGGGCCAACTGAGTTGCTTGTTGCTTTTTGAAATTATTTTGCCAAGTCTCATACTCCATTTGTAAAGATTGTTTCATCAGTTTTATTTCACTTGAGTGCCGGCGTATGACAACCTAAAATTGTATTTAAAATTTAAGCCTTTTTTTAAAAGTCGAAAAAGACGAGGCGCCGCAATGACATCAACTTTTCGTAGGTCGTAACTAGTTCAATTTCGATCACATTAATTTTATGAATATATAAGGAAATTCTAAAATAATGGTACAGTCTCACTTGCAATCTTTCTTCGAACTCCTCTTGTGCTTGTTTAATAGCTTTGTCTTTTTCTGCGAGAGCAACCGTTTCTCTTTCTTCACATTCTTTTATTTTATTAGCATGATCTGCAAATAATCGTCTTCGTTGTTCTTGGTAAGCTTTTTCCTCAGATTCAACCATTTTCTCGTATCTGAAAATATTATTGTCTAAATTTAAAAGCCAAAATATTTTAAAAACTTAAATAAACCACCTACCATCAAATATAGATATTTCATTACAAAAAATCAGTTTTTTCGTTTTAGATCTAGAAAACCACGGATTATTGAGAAATTAGCAAAACAAGAAAGGGAGAAAAACAAAATAAGCTTAATGATGAAATAAATTCGTATTTTCTAAACAAAAAATATTATCAAGAAAACTTGAGATAGTTCGATTTTTAAATTTGATTTGTTCCAAGCGTCATGAGTCCCCCCAAGAGCATCCACTGGTAAGAACTTTTTTATATTATTTTTATATATTTGTTAATGTTTTTTAAGCACTTTTTTTATCTTTATTAAATTGTAATTGTTGCAAGCTCAAGAAAACTGCTGCCGTTTTCTGTAATATTTAATAATTTTTTCTAATCCAATGAAAATCGAAATCGTACCACAACAAAAATTATTTATAAGTTCAAATGTTTAAAAGTAAAAGTGACAACTAGTTTCGACTTCTAAAGAGTCATCATCAAGTCTAGTACCAGGAAACAGGAACAGTACCAAAGTTATAACAAAATTTGTCTTAATTCAAACTTTAAAGATCGGTTAATCGACCTCGTCTTGCCTCCTCCTTTAGTAGTATTGGGAGGTTAGGCTAGGGGAACTTTTTCGTTGTGCGACAGTTTTGACCCTTCCCCCCTTTTTTACCCCTTTTCTTAGTCAGTTTAATCACACATGGCTTAAAACCTAAGTTACGTGCTACAAATTATATTTGTTTTTCTTAAATATTCACTATTTAGTGCAATTTTAATTTAAATGTTTTTTACTACATAATACAATTGTTAATTTTTACTCCTTTGTTCAATTTTTTACCACTTAAACTGCATTGTTAATTTAATTAAGAAACTTTGTTATTGTTCCTGTTTCCTATTACTAGACCTGATGATGACTCTTTAGAAGTCGAAAATTTAACAAATAATTTTTGTTGTGCTACGATTTCGAGTTTTATTATCATTTAATGAAATTAAAAAGAAAACGAAACAGTATTAACGAGTTAATATTACCGTTGTCTCATTAATTCTCTTTCATGTGCAAGGGCCTTTTCCCGTTCTTCCATTAATTGCTGCCTCAGTGCTTCGCAATGTTGTTGCATTTTCCGCGCTGCTTTCAATTCCAAATCTTCGATTTCTCGTTTATGCAGAGACCGAAGATCAGCTAGTTCTTGTTGTTGTCTTTTCTCCATACTCGCTAGCTCCGGTTCAATACTTTTAACGGTCATCTCCTAAAAATATCACTGTTATAATTTGTGCTTTCTTAATTGTGCCCTTCGCCTACCTTTATTTTTTGTGTTTTGCTGTCAATCCATTTTTCTCTTCTAATTTTTTCCCCGGCAACTTGCATCTCTTTCAATTTCCGGATCTCAACTTGATGTTTGTGTTCCATCGCTCTTGTATTGTTGTTGTATCTATCTTCCACAACTTTTAGCTCTTGTATTAGACTCTCGCACTGTTGATTCAATGATCGCTTGTCTGCGATCAACTGATCTATAAAAATCATTTAATTTTATTTAATAAACAAACGTTGTTTTAGCAGATTAAATGGCTTACCAATAAATTTTTGATGGCGCTTGATAACACCTTCGTATTCGTCCTTTTGTTCTTTTAATTTCTGCTTAACAGTTTCTTCAGTTTGTCTACCTTGATTTACCACTTTTTCTCGAAGACTGCTCATCTCTTCTTGAAGAAGCGATATTGAGGAGGATTTGTCTTTTACTCGAAGGTTAAGGTCTATAATTTGCCTGACGAGGTCTTCTGTAGTAAATAAGCGTAGGTCCTCAGGTCTGTTGTAAATATGAGATCAAAAATAAATGTTCACTATTCATCAATTTTAAAAGTATTACTTACTTTGGGATGGTATCTAGCTTAATAGTAGATTTAGCAACGTCGGTAACCATCTTGACATTTTGTTTCGCAGTTTCTAAGGATTTTATACAATTTCTATCTACTTCGTCCAAAAACGAAAGTAGCTGGCTGAAAAATTAAGGTTTCTGTTAGAATTCGATGTCGTTTTTTTCCTGAGCTTTTATACAGAAAGGCGAGCTAATAATTTTTTTTTAAAACGATTCCAAAGGAATGACAAATAAGGTAACCAATCAGCCAATCAATAAATATTTAAAATGTATATAGAGCACAAAGACCTAGCCCTAAAAATATCACGTGAAGTCAAGATTGTCGTTTATGGTTAAAGATTTATTTTAAATATTACATACAAAGGTGAATTAAAATTAGTTACAATCTAGTTATTAGAGAGACTGAAGTCAAGAATTATTCTATGACCTGGTATGATCTTCATTTACCGTTTTATATGATCAAAAATTTCAGAGTACATCTAATGTTTATTTGGAAAATTACCTGTAGTTTGTGTAATTTCCCTTGACGGGCACATCTAAATCCATCATACATTCTTCTTTAAAGTTGATGAAATCTTTCCGTTCTTTAAAGTTGGAAAAATCTTTCCGATGTCTGTTATTATCTTTTGACTTTTGGGTTTCATCATCGCAAACAGCAGTTTCATAAATATTTCGCCCTTTAATTTCATTGGCAGAGTCAGAATAATATTCTTCTTTTGGATGTTTTGGATAAGAATCTTTTAGAGAATCGAATTTATTTTCGTCTAAACTAAGATCAACCATTTTCTTAACAGTAGCGATTTTGTGTTCTACAAATAAATTATGTTATATTCGAAATTTGTATAAAAACGAATATAAGAAAGAAAAAGTGGAATGGAGAAATATAAACTTACGTGCTTTCTTATCCTCTTCTTCGAGTGCCTCCAAAATAGAAACGACATCTTCAAAACTTCCACTTAAATTAGAATTTTCCTCGGCATCTTTTGCTGTTAGATTTTCAGTAAATTCTGAACAACTTTTATTGTCAATATCATCAAAATTATGCAGCATATCTAAGTAACTAATTTTTTTTGTACAAACATCAATTGGTGAAGCGGATTTAGTCATCCAAGACTCTATATCGACATCTCTAACTTCCTTATCATCCTCATCTTTTCTTGGTGTGGGAAACTTGGATTTCGGCTTGCAAATATTTTTTTTTGACTTTTGCTTTTTTTGATTGTATTCAACTCCTTTGATCTTTTCATCCTGTTTTTTAAAGAAATCATCAGGCTTGGAAAAATTCTTCTCGTCAAATAATTTATCTAAATCAATTTCAGATACGTTCGGAAGATTTTCATCTGGATTCCAAGGTAAAATGCACTTCTCAACAATTTTCGAGGTATCTGTTAAATTTCTCTCAAGAATGCCGTGTCCTACTTTTAGTTCTTGCAGATATTTATCGGTCTGATTTTCTCTTTGAAGAATATCTACCTCTTCGGAAACTGTTATTATTGGAATATTATGAAATTTTGGAGAATTCATTTCGGTATTCTGGTCAAAAGAGATTTTGCTATCTCTATCAAGTTGAGACTCGGTGTTTTCAATATTTTTTAATTTCTTATTTAAAGCTAACCTCTCGAAATAGTTGCTATCAACCGTGACATCATTGTTGCCCAAAGAATCGTTATTTTTTCGACTATTTTCAGCTTCGTATTTCAAACATAAGTATGCAGTAATGGCATCCATTCCCTTATCGTTATTGGTACCGAAATCCGAATACGTTTTGTGAGAACTATCAGGTCTTTTTGGAAGAGGAGGTTTGGATATTATACCGGGAAGCATACTAGATTGTTGGTGGAAGTTTGTGGAAACGTCTATCTCTAAAAAATAAATACAATTAACTATATACAAATCTTAATTTTTTTATGGAAATTATAAACGTTGCTAGTAAACAATTTTTATTTGTCAATCATGCTTTACATACATTTTAACCACCTAAAATGAATTCAGTGCAAAAACTACCAAAAGTATAAATAAATGTTATTCTTTAGAAATATATCAGTATGGAAAATGTTTTAATTATTAAAAACATCTGTATATATATTTAGCAGATTTTAACGATTTAACTCTTAGGCTATAAAATCATAAAATATAAATGAAATGAAGATATTTTGAAACCCGTCTGTAGTGACAATTTTGTTAAATTTATTTATAAGAAAAATTCCACTGTCAAGATAAAGATAAAATTTACAATAGATTAATTAATATTTTATATGAAAAAGCACTATTTATTTAGATTATAATAAAAAGTTCAAATTTAAAAGAAAGCTGTTTAATGACAAAGCGCATCTACAAAACAACATAGATTCACTTGTCAATGTGTTTTTTTTTCAATTCTATTTTATTCTATTTTTGCACAGATTATTACACATATTGCACATTTATTAATTACCAACATCATCACGTGACTTTCCAACTAAAAACATTTGCCACCTTTTAGACCATATAGACCTACAAAGATTCTAAATATAAACACTTATCCTTTCTTCCTATTTGATTACATGAAACAAAAAGCGAAACGAATACAGTTTCAACTAAACTGCTTTGGCAACATCGCTTTTCCACTAGAATACTGCTCTAATAGAAAATAGATTTCAGAACATATACGAATGGATGGTGTATAAAAAATATTTGCAGTGGGTTAAATTTATGGAGAAGTGGTGCATTATAAATGAAAAATTAATGATAAAAAAATTTAAACTAACAATGAAAACATGGTTTTATATAAATGCGTTAATATTTTGAATGAACTGGTTTTGACCTCAGTGGGTCACGATCAGGTCTAAAATTGAGAAAACAAACTTACCAAGTAAAACAGGAATAACAATAAATAGTAAATAAGATCCTTAATGAAACTCTAGTACAATTTCATACAAAATAAAAATTAAAACACTTTGGTGACATTGAATTGAACTTTGTCAATACCGTTGTCCAAACATTCTTTCAATAGTAAACAGATTTAATTTATTATATTGGCTTTAAGAATCACTTTCTCGTCGTCTTAATGACCATATTTATTACAAGTTTTTTTATAAATTTATACTTTGTTTTCGTTTTAAAACGGCAACAATTTCATAAATATCATATATTACTCACTCGTTTATACGACAAACGTCTTTTGTGACTTTTATCATTCTCGGTGCAAGTATCTTCAACAATTACTTTTTCGCATTTTAATAATTTGGAATTTATTGTTGTTTTCTTACCGTCATTATCTGTTAGTTTCTTGGGTTCATTTTCATCAGACGATATTGATGTGTGTTCCTCGCATGTGTTGTCTTTACTTAATACACTATACCTCCCCAATTCGGTATTCTCACTAGACTCCAGAAAGTGAAGTTGCTTCCCTGTTTTCCACGAATCCTTTGGTTCCTTGAGCATGTTCGTTAGGATAAATGAAGATGGAAGTATTTCATCTGAAATAGAAATAACTATAATTTTTTTATTAAGTCGCCAAGTACTTTTTAAATAATAAAATGATAAAATTAAATGAAAGCAACTTGGAAATGCGTTAGTCAATTAAAATTAATCAAATTAAAATGATACAGAAAAATGTGAAATATTTTAAGGAAGCTAAAAAAGGAAAGACCTAAGTGTAAACATAAATAAAAACCGATAAGGGTAGTTGTACATATATTTAAAAAAAATGTTTTTTGATGATTAAAACCTACAATGAAGGACAATATCCTTATATGAATAAAAAACAAGGATAATCAACGTACAAGTATCAATATTTCTATCAAATAAAACTATTCAATACGTATACATTCACCGTATGCAACTATTTACCTTCTAGAATATCTTCTGTACTTCCTCCAAAGTAATTTTTTGAAAAATATTGAGATCTTTTTGGAACATATCCAGCAGAGAACGGACGTTTGCCAGACAGAATATCATTATCTGCTGTATCCTTAAAAAAAATAAAAATTATATAGTTATCAAATAGGAATACATTGTAAGCGTAGTTTAATTTGTAGGAAAGTACTTCCTTTGGATTTAAGTACCATCAAAAGATTATTTATTTCTAGTTTTAACTATTTACCTTTGTTTTTTGTAATTACAATTAAACAATTTATGAATAATATACAATATGTCCCCCTAAGTTGGAATCGTATGGAAAACTTTTTTATTATTAATTTTAGGAAAAAAAGTTATTCTTCATAAAAAGTTGTGCATTATCTAAAACCTAGAATACACTCATCAAATATCAAATTTTTTTCAGTGGTATACGAGGTTTGTCAAAAAATATGAGTTTTACTCAAGAGTAAAGTACCTTTAAATTTGACAATATCGAAAAATGTTACTAAAAAAGTTGATCAGAATTAAAAATTACGTTTAAATATGCAAGTACATCCATTTAAATATATTCCTTTCATTTAGACCATACTGTGTATAATACATATATTATAATTATAATATATATTTCTTTCTTCATTTCTTTTTATTTTTCATTTTAAATTGTTTACTTAATCTTGAATATTGAGCTCTCCATTTTGTAAAGTATCCATTCTATTTTTTATTTTTGTTTTCTTAGAGATAAAAATGGGTACATATATATGTAGACAGAACCCAATACATATTTGTAAACCTAAGGCCTTTTTTTCATTGTGTCTATAATTTCCATATACATTATTATTCTTATAAGTTTAAAAGTAAGAACGGTTTAATTGCATTTACGATTTGTTTTAGAATTTATATAATGCATTTATATAAGCATATGACGAAAACGATCTAGTTTTAATTTATATTATTGTATATTGATGAAAAGAATTAAAAAGAAACTCACCTTATCATCTAAATGTAGAGTAGGTATAGCAGAAGCTGGTCTCAGATATTTTTTGGTCAATAAAAGGCACTTGGAACTCGCTGTATTGTAATTATTTCCACCTCTCGACTCCAAATTAATCTAAATCAACGTGAAAGATGGAATTTTCATAATTATAAATCAATATTTATTTCTATAGTTACCGAACTTTACCTTATCGCCACTCAATCTTAAGTCAATCTTCTCATTTGTTACCGATTTTGACATAATTGCAAGATGAATAATATATTTCTCTTGCGGAACTCTAGTTTATATTGTTTGTTGTAAAAGAACTAATAGGTTGTTCCCTTGGAAACGAGCGATATTTTTTTATAGGGGGTTTTTAACAGTTGCACGATACAATGCATTTCGTTTTGAGTCTCTAATTATCTCACAATGTCACGCTTAATTTGAGTTCTTGCTTAAAATCAACTGGACTTAGAGATGCATGACGTTTTATTAAAGGGGTGTAGTAACACTTGTTTAAAGCAGGGTGTTTCGTTTACAATTAACATAGTGGGTGTCACAAATGCAGGGTGAATTTAAGTCATACGTTTGTCTATACTGAAGTAGGCTTAGCTTAAATTTTTTCCTTCTTGTTACATTAAACGTATATCAAAATTTTTATCATAGAATAAGAGCCAGTAATGTATTTTGGGTTCTAATTTTTGACGAGCGTAACAGCTAAACCATATACAGGGTGGTCCAGGATTATGTACTATAAGTGCTTTTTTTTCAAAATTTTCAATAGAGGAGATACAAGTCCAAAAAGGGATGAAATAGAAACCTTTATTTATCAAATTTCTCCTAAAAACTTTTAAATGACGTGTTCAAATTTTATAAGTGATTATAATACATAAGCATAAGTAATTTTATGTCACCATCTATTTCATCCCTCATGAATAAAGGGTAGTAAATGGAAGGTTATTGCGCCATATATATATATATATATATATATATATATAAATTTTATATTTAAAAAGTGATTTTATGAAAAATAATTCTTTAGACTACTTCACGCAAAAAAGGTGGTCTTCTTATATTCCGATAAATACCACCATATTTAAGTTAAATTAATTAAGTTTCGTTAATAACAACCTCTCGTATACCAGAATTTACCTGATTTAAAAACTACTATTATTACAATACAGGGCTGGGATAAAGTGTAGAACCAAGTAAATATTTTTTAAAAGAAACGGACGATATTTATAAACATTTGTAGGTAAATGCAATGAGGCCAAAATGCATCTGATGTACATATATAACAAGATCTTTCAAAATCTGCAAAAATATACAGGATGTTTCATTCAAATTAAAAAAGTTGAGGGTATTTCCGGTTAAACTAGAAGTATATTTTGCCCCAAAGAACACTTTTTTAGCGTGGAATAGTCTAACTAAGGAATTATTTTTTTGAAGAATTTAAAAAAAGTATATAACACAGTAACCCTCTTGTACTACCCCCAAATAGATAGTGACATATAATTATTTATCCTAATTTCTTATAATCACTTCTAAAATTCGTTATTCAAAAGCATCTGAGAGATATTTGATGAATAAATGTTTTCATTTCATTTTTTAAGGGTTGTATCTGCTCTACTATAAAGTTTTGAAAAAAGTGTAGATAAAAAAAATACTATTATTTTTGAATGTATTTCCTGTTAAACCGGAAGTATATTATTAAAAAAAAAATGTGCATCAGCTGCATTTTGCTCCATTGCACTTACTTGCAAAATTTCATAAATATCGTTCTTTTCGTTTTAAAGATATTTACTTGGTTCCATACTTTATCGTATAAGCGATGTCACAAATGATTTCAGGAAGAAATATTTTTTAAGCTAAAAGAGTTTGTTTCAAAATAAAATGAAGTGTCACTATCACTAGGTAGGCCCCAGCACCTCCATCTCTCATCAAATTAAGACCTTAATATACTAGTTTTGTATCTAACAAAACCTATTAAATATTAATAAAAATATAATTATAACGGAATTAAACTACAGTAAAATTTAAATATGAAATGTGTGTATAATAACACAGATAATATTCAAGGTCATTTCATAATATTGCTGTTGTCAGACAATTATCAAGTTATAAATAAACAGAAATTTGAAGTGAACACACTTTAGTTTTTTAGATACGTACACAACTCGAGATCTACAATTGTTTGCATCTAAATAGCGGCAGTATTTAATTTTATATAGCGAAGCACAAACAATATGGAGGTTGAAGATGATACCTTTGTTGTACATGGTCCAAAACCTTCGGAACCAATTCCAACGAATTGCCTCGGTAAAATGATTATCGATTGTTTAGTAAATAATCCTACGGATGAGGTTATAGTAAGTACATTTTAATAAAATTCAGTTATTTATCATGAACATTATAAGGATAAAAGTACGTTTTTTATAAGCCTTCCCTTTACTATCCAGGGTTGGGATAAAGTATGGAACCAAGTAAATATCTTTAAAGCGAAACATATTCTTGAGTCACTCTTTCCAAGACTTCTTCACTTATTACTTCACATTCATTAATAATTCTTTGTCTCAATTCCTGCAAGCAGGTTGCTCGTTTAACGTAAACACGTGATTTTAGATAACCCCAAGGAAAAAAATATAATGGACTTAGATCCGGAGAACGAGCAGGCCACTCTATGAATCGATCATCATTAATATTTCAATACGATCTTTTTCACTTGAATGAACCATTCTAAATCGTACAATTTATTTCCGTAAATTACAATTTGACAATTTAGCAACAGTTACCAACTAGATAGTATTCGTTTATTTCTTTCTATTAATACAAACAATATCAGTTTTTTTATTTAAATGGTATTTTACTCTAATTTATAAAAACTTAAAAGTGGTTTATTAAAGTGCTGTATTCCTCGTTTTTACAGATTTTTTAGACTAAACCCATTATGTACGTATTCCAAATAATTGGATCTTTCAAAATCTGCAAAAATATACAGGGTGCTGTATTTAAATTAAAAAAGTTGATGTTATTTCTGATTAAACTGGAAGTATTTTATTAACAAAAAAATGTACATCAGATGCATTTTACCCCACTGCACTTACTTACAAAATTTCATAAATATCCTCTGTTTTGTGTTAAAGATATTTACTTTTGTTCCTTATTTTAGCCCAACCATGTATAACGGATTTTATAAAACCATTTGGTAAGGTTGCCCACGTACTACTTGTAACGTAAAATTAGTTAGACTTGACAGTGAAATGCTAAATTAATAAACCTTATTAAACCACTAATTGTAAATTAAAGATAATAGAAACATTTTATGATAAGTTGAGGGGAGTTTCACATAGTTATAATTGGGAAACATCTATTCTTTATAATTTTTAATCTATTGTTTACTCAATATTCTATAAACACACATTTTAGTAATTTTCAATTATCTTAAACTTCAAAATATATACATATTTACTGTATTCCCACATATTCTTTACAAAAGCATGAATAAACAATCTTGCATTTTCCTTTTTGTAGGTATGTGGCCACACCGGTCAAATGATTTCTTACAAGAAAATTCTCCAAGAAACGTGCAACTTGATAGAGTCTTTAAGAAAATGTGGCTGTACCCAAGATACTTTTATTGCATTGTGTAGCGAAAATCATTTAAAATTTTTTATTCCTTTATTGGCGGCGCTTAGTCTTGGGTCTGTGACCGTCCCTATCAACCCCATTTACACTATCGAGGAATTAAAACATGTAATGAATCTAACGAAACCAAAAGTACTATTCTGCTCAATGTTCACAGTGGGAAAGTTTCTAGAAAATAGAAAAGAATTCAGTTTTATCGAGAAAATTATAGTTATAGACGATTTGGATGTACCTGGAGTAGAAAAAATGGGTGATTTTATAAGGGATCAAATAGGAGAAAAACCAGTTGATCCTATACTCATAAAACACTTCAATGGAAATCCTGCGGAACACGTAGCGGTAATTCTGATGTCTTCAGGTACTACAGGTTTACCTAAAGGTGTCTTGTTAACCCACCAAAATTTGCAGATCAGAGTATTGCAAGGACGGTAAGAAAATTGTATTCTACAAGAAGTACTTACAATATTTTTTTATATGTATATAATTTTTTTAGTGATCCAATTTACACTGGAGCAAACGGTACTACAATAACAAATCCTAGTAACGCCAGTTTAGGTCTGCTGCCTTTTTTTCACGGATTTGGAATCGTTTTAGGTCTCTCGTGTTTCTCTCTTCAAAAAAGAATAATTGTAATGAAAAAGTTTGATGAAGACTTGTTTCTAAAAACCGTACAAGACTACAAAATGGAGTTTTTAGCTTTAGCTCCACCTCTAGTCGTATTTTTGGCTAAATCTCCCAAAGTTGATGAATATGACTTGTCGTGTATAAAAGAAATTGGATCAGGAGCGGCGCCATTAAATAAGAAAACGGAAATCCTTCTTAAAGAAAGGTAAAAAGTAATATCTGCTCTAATCTCTTAAATGTTCCCATATTGGTGTCAGCTTCTAAACTTTCTTTCTTTAGTCAAGAAAAAGTATCACTTATATTTAATTTTAGTTTATTTAAATAACTTTTATTACGAGACCATCGAAACTAGTTAAAGTGATTGACCGTATAAAATACATGTTCAAACATTGTGATCTAAAAAGGACAAGAAAATACCTTAAAATGCAAACAAAGCACGAATTAAACGAAAACACAAAAAATTGATAAATGAAATTGAACAATATTTCAAACAGAAACGCATATTAGTCTCAGTTTTTTATATCTAAAATATTTAAACGTTTGCATTTACATAAATACCCAAAATTCATTTTTTAGATTGAAAAATATTGAGTCGATTAGGCAAGGTTACGGTCTCACTGAATGTTTAGCGGCAACTCTTGGTGTACACGGAATTAAAGACAAAGAAGGTTCCACTGGAAGACCAGCAACATTCACCACCGTCAAAATTAGAGATCTGCAATCAGGAAAGTCACTGGGCCCCAATAAAGTCGGTGAAATATGCATTAAAAGTCCCCTAGTTATGAAAGGTTACTACAAAAATGAAGAAGCTACTAAGGAGAGTTTTACTTGCGGTGGATGGCTTAAAACTGGCGACCTTGGATATTATGATGAAGATCAATTCTTCTTCGTAGTCGATAGACTAAAAGAGCTTATTAAGTACAAAGCTTTTCAGGTAAATTAATCTTACTAGTAAACTTGAAATTATTACTAAACTCTAGTCACATTTCAAATGTTTTATACCATTTTAAGAAATAATAGTTAATAAACGCGCTCTTTTTAGGTTCCTCCTGCTGAATTGGAAGCTTTGCTTGTCAACCATCCTAACATTCTAGATGCTGGTGTAGTTGGTAAGCCTGATGAGCTAGCGGGAGAGCTACCTGTAGCTTTTATAGTAAAAAATCCCGGAGTTAGTATAACTGAAAAAGAAATAATTGATTATGTTGCAGGTAATTATTTTATTGTAATTGTAATATTATTTCTTTTTGTATCGTGTTTACATGGAATTCATACTATTTTTATTTTTTAGAGAGAGTTTCACCTCACAAAAAACTTAGAGGAGGAATTATATTTGTTTCTAGCATTCCAAAAAATCTATCTGGAAAGATATTACGTCGGGAGTTGAGAGAAATGTTGGCCAGTCATCAAGTTCAAAGAAAATCTAAACTCTAATTGCAATTTTCGATAAATTAAAATTGTAATTTTGTTATTAATTGATTTTAATGTTATTGATGTTGTTAAAATATTATGTAATTTAGTATTACAAAAAAGATATTTTTATTTTGTGATTTATTTCTATTTTTGAATAAAATAAATCAAAAGCCTGCTGAATATAATTTATAAACTTTGGATATTTCAGATTTATTTTTTTTAACCATTTTTCAGTGTGTGTCTAAAATTATTTTCGTCGTCTTTTGAAATATTAAATATACTTTTATTTATTTAGCTCAATGCTCTATCTTTGAAACAGATCTGAGAAGTACTCGCAAGTACTATGGTCTGCCCGAAACTTTTTTCCATTCGTTATTGTGTACATTATTTCCTAGGATAAGTTTTTATTTTTTGTCTTATTTTTTAAATCGTTTAACAAACTCTTGTTTTTAGATTGGGGGTGGAAAGAAGATGGTACTTTGTGACTTACAAAAAATATATATTGAGATTTTTTTTATAGATCAATGAAAATAACATAGCATTCAGCAGGAAAAATAGAAAAATGGGCCGGTTGCTCATTACATAAATTTAAATTATTAGGGAAGAATACCTCCTAACATACGTTCAAATCTATTTTAGATGCAATAGTAAAAAATAAGTGATAGTTAGTAGCCACAGAATTTATTTTCAATAAAAATACTTCATACAATATATTTTTTAATATCAAAATTAATTACACCAATTTGTTTGGTATTCCATTGGATACCTGATACCTAATTACAGATTGGAAAACAATAATTATTGGAGGGGTAGTTCTAATTCTCTAGTATATGAAATAGTTGGCCTATGGTGTAAATATATTAATAAATTATTTTTTAACCAATTTTTAAACAATTTCCGACTTTACTCGTTGTTCCGGTAATGTGGGCCTTTTAGTAGATGCAATCTGGACTTCTAAAGTAAAAATACAACAATTAAAGTAAATAAATATTTAAAATGTTTGAAGTAAGAGAATAAGAATTATTATCATTATTATAAATATCGTCAAGAAACAAACTTGTTAAAATTTATGTCCAAAAAATGTATTTCCACTTCATGCAAAAACCGTTTTTGCTCAGAGGAACTAGCTCTACTAAAAGCATTAAGCTCAAATAACTTACTCACTTTTCCAAATCAACAACGTATTTGATTTGAATAACGACATGAACAAATCAATAACGGTTATTAATAATTAGTTTCCTTCAAGTCTGTGTAAACAAAAGTCAGATTTTTAGCAAAATGTCAGTAGAAAACTAAAATGAATCTTGCATCACTTCCAAATTAATAGTAAGGAAAAATTTACAACCTACGATTGAGCCATGGAAGATGCAAAAAATCTCCCCGCCGATATTAACGAACTTCAGGCATGGAAATTAATGATGGACAGCATGGTAAAATTCATTCAAGCATCTACCAGACTCATGAACACATTCAACGACAAGGCAAACTCACAGCTCTCCTTAATTGCTCCTGAAGAGTGCGAAACCAGTTTCCGTACTTTACTTGCTCCTGCTTTTTCAGTATTAGAAAAAAGCCACCCCAAGAGAAAAATATCCAAGTTCTCTAGACCTGCGTCTCCTGAAGTAGAAGAAACTCAAAATGGTGAATCAGTACCTAAAGGTATAAAAATTTAGTATTAATTATTAAGTGTTACGTTATTGAAAAAAATTATTTGATCCAAGAAATTCAATCTGTAAAAGTGCAAGCAGGTAAACATCTTCCTCAACGAAACGAATATTTTCTGTTGCTCTTCCAATTTTTTACTACATAATTCTAAATTTTAATTACTATTTTTTAATTGAATAAGTGATATTTTTGTTTTATTTAAGACAAAATAGTGGGCGAAATAAAAAGCAGTGGTGAAGAACAAATTGATGAAAATAATAATGTAATAGATATTATTAAATCAGAACAAAATGAAAATGATGACAAACAGACTAACGCTGAGAAGCGGGATCATAATGAAAAAGAGGATAATGATGATAATCTTTGCAGTACTACTTGTGAGACAATTTTACCTGTCGAAAATAATACGATAATGGTTAACGGAGACGAAAATGCAGAACAAACACCAGATGAGCACGTTGCAACCGACTACGAGAGTACATCATTTACAAGTAAATTTTATTTAAATGAATAATTTTTCTTTTTGATTGAAAGTTTCACATCACTATCAGATATTTGTGTAGACCATATGTAATTTTATTCAGGCAGAGAATTCAGATACTTTTCACATTCATAATTTTAAATGTTAACTTTGTCCAGATTTTCTGCCCTGTCAAGCTCTTAGCTTTAATCGTTATTTTTATTGTATACTCAGAAAAAAGTTATGGCACCAGGTGTGCAGATTTACCAGGTCATTTTATATTGCTTGTCCCGCACAAAATGCGATTTTGGAAAGTATTTTTTTTTAATTTTCTCAGATTGTAAATCCAACAAACACCTTGTTGGTACCACCACACATTGTCAATATTTATATCTGGGAAATTTTTAATAATTTGTATTGCTTTTTCTAAGCACTCGAATTTCCCTTAAGGTTTGGTCAATTATATGGTTTTGATGAAATTATGTATCTGAATATCCCTTTTCATAACAATTTCCATTCTGGCGAAGCTGATCCCAGGAAGATATTTCTTGAGTTTTTCAATACTGAAAACCCATATTTTTTTAACCCACACAGAATAAAAGTACAAATTACACAGGCTGTATACAGGGTCTCTCAGGGGTTCGTTAGCGAAGGGCGTAAGGGGCAAATTTTATCTCCCAAGTTTTGGGTACTAACTCGTGGGACACCCTGTATAATATATTAATATTAATAGCATCCATTTTTACTGAAGTATGTACAGCATTAGAGACTATAGGATTTTCGTGTTTGTGATTAAAAAAGATACATTAAATTTTGTACTAGAAATTAAATAATAGTAAAAAATTATTGATTGAATTATTTGATTCTAATTTTTGATCGACTCATTTTATCTTTTTTCTAGTAACAATTTCATGATCTAAATTAAGTGAAACTTTCTTTTCAACTTCAATGTTCGAATCAGCAATTAATTCAAACTACCCAATTATTTAAATCGACAGATAAAAAACAAAATATATATCTAAGGAAATTGTATAACTCTGGGGGATGAAGCTAAATTTTTTATGGGTGAAAATTGAGAAACTCTTTAAAACATTTAGCCGCATCATCAAGATTTTTACAATTTCGTTGTTTAACTAGTCAGCTGTATTGAAGAGAAGATTCCATAATGACTGAATATACAGAGTGATGTATACTAATAATATCAGAGAAACGGCAAATCTAGCAAAGTTGCAAATGTCAAATCTGGAATGTTCATATCCCGAAATAGGCTTAACCCAAATTTTGTAGAATTCGGACTAGCAATTTACGAGATAATTGGCCGTTTCCAGACTTTAGGTTCACTCTGTATATAATGTTATTAAGACGAGTGGAAAGTGTAACATCATTTTGTAAATTATTTTTGAGTAACATACATTAAAAACAATATGGTCGTCCTACGCCTTCGTAATTCAATCCGCATTATTTTTTTCAGGCTGCAATTGTCCTGTGGGGCCTAATATAAAACCAGTAAATTCTGGTAAGTAAATATGTTTTAGTCGTTTACTCAAAAAGTTTTTAAATCTCCGTATAAAATAATTTTGAAAAATGTATCCAGAATTATTAGATGGTGCATGGATATAGTAAAATATTTTATTTTTTCGTTAAATTATTTTCATAACATACCAAAATTCATACATTAAAAGTTGAATATAAACAACTACCTCAAAAAAACTATTATTTAACATGATCAACATTTGATTATTTTTAAGAAAGACTTATTTATTTTGATCCCAATGTACTAGTGTTATGATGACACATCTGGTTTCACAACTTCAATTAGAAATGTATTCGTTATAATTATAGATCAAAAAGGAGTAAAAGCTGTTGAAAATGCAGATATAACAAAGCTGATGACTTTTAAACTGGAACAAGCGCAGAAAGAAATCGATGATTTGAAAAAAGAACTTGTCAGACTTCAATCAGCCAAAACAAACAAAGTAACTGCTTTATACAAAGAAATTATGAAAGAATCTACGCCTGATAAGGTTGGTTTCTTACACCTAAACAGTTAAATACGTAATATTCTTATTGTCTTGTGTGCCTTTAAATTACGTCACTATAGATTACATCCAAATGACAACATCGTTTTGTATGTTGTTTCTTTTGTTTGTAGCCACTAAAGCCTTCATATTCCACCAAAATCGAAACTCGACATGAACAAGATCGAACACTTTCGACAAGAAAAGTTCCAATTCCACCCGAGGTTCCAATAAAGCAAATAATTCCTGACAGACAACGTAAGTGTTACATAACAAATTTTTCAGATTTTCTCTCCATGAATATCAGCAATACTCACAAAACTGGGAGTATTTAGATGTTGCTCAATTTTTCATTCTGGAAAAAGAATTTCCATACTTTCCATACTTCACTCTGATTCAAAATTTGCTTCCAAGATATATCTTCCATGAAAATTGTTCACGAGACTAAATCAGGAAAATAATACAAAATACTGCCGATTTTGGATAATATTTTTTTATGTCAAAAAATCATTCATCAAAACAATCAAAAAGGCATAGAAGTAGGACTTGGAACATTTATTTAGGGTTTTTTTAGGGTTTTTTTCTAATTATTTTTTTTATTATGTCGATTTATCAACCATTTAAAAGTTTGTCTACTGTTTTTCCTTTGAAATCCCTTTCCGAGACTCTGAACTGTTCAATTGCATTTTGGAAAACCATTGAAATTATCATGTTTTAACAAGTATAACAATTTTACATAAAAATTATGTTTACGTCATATTTTCTAATTAAAAGTTTTGTCAAAAAATGTTACGACAGTTTCATTAAAAAGAATCGCTTATGTTGCGCCACCTTTAACAGAATGTAAAATAATATAGTCTAAAGACTCTTGAACAAATTTTTATAATAATCTGTGAAATTATAACTAAACAAGAAAAACACCTTTATCTTTTGTCACACCAACATTTTTGATCCAAATAACCTGGGCTTTGTAATAACCCACTCTAGCTTTTCTTTCAACGCAACATTTTATCAAAATTTATACTAAAATACTTTATATTTAGCTGATACGTAAATGTTGTTTCATTAATAGTAAGAGTGAGACTCCCTACTAGTTTTTTATTGAAAATTTTACATGGATAGACTTTAGCTCACTTAATGAGTTTCTTTATCTTTTAAATTTGTTTCCAGAGAAAATGTTTTTGTTTTCTGTTCAAGATATTCTTGTCGAATGGATTTCTGAGCTACTACCACCATCTTCTTCTTGCTTTTCTTTTTTTTTTTGTTAGTTTCAAAAATTGAAATCAATTTAAGTAATAAGATTTTAAACTGTTGAACAAAAATGTGAACTGCAATAATTATTGTTTTAGGAGCTCTTGTCAGTTCATCAACATTTCGCTCGGACTATCTAATTGGAGGTCAATCCGGTATGTATAAATAAATTTGAAATATTTTTTGCACTGCAGAATTTGTTACTTTTGATAATTACATCATTGTATTTGCAATTTGTCCTGCAAAATAAGTTTTAAGACTTGTTTGTAGAAAATCAGTCTATTATGTTGTTCTAAATGAACGTTTTTTTCCTTTTTAACCTAGTCTTTATCTAAATTATTTGTATTATTAATTTTATTAGGTACTGCGAATTGGCAGACAACAGCGCAACGAAGAAATACACCACATAGAACAAAACCTCGACTCACTGATGAAATGGGTAAAATAACCATTAATTCTACATATAATAATTCAATATAATATTTTTTACTTTGTCAATTAAATATGTTTCTTATTTTAGTTTACTTAAGGCGTAGCACGCCCCAAAGACACTTCGTACAAGCCTCAACAGGTACTCGAATTTTTTTACAAAATCAATCATATTAATTGTTTGTTTATTACAGCTTATGAACAGCCGCCGCTAGAAATTTATAGCCAACTGAATTATCAGCCATTGCAAAAACAGGTTTATCCTTTATATACAAGACCACAAAGTCCTACTCAAGAACGCAATTATTCTTATCAACAAGGTATTCTTAAGTTAAATATACTTATATTACTTTCTTTCCTTGGTTTTTGTCTCCAATTGACTGTGCCTTTCTTATGCTCTTAATACACCTTTAGTTTGTTTCTTAATTGTATTTATTGAAGTCCTTCTCAGTTATTTCTTTGATATTTTACTTTCTTTTGCATTAAGATTCGTTTTAGTAGTCTTTCATTCAGCATTCTTTATCTTTATGCCCGAACCACTTTACTGTCTACGATTTTCTTGTTGATTTTTTAAATGACTAAATTCTTATTTCTAATTATATCAATTCTCATCTTTCCTTAATAATCCACAGAAACCTAATTTCTATAAATAACACTGATCTATGAATCGCTATTATCTTACGTTATATGTCTTTATATCCTTTTCTTCTTCTTCACTTTTTTTTCTCTTCAAGGTCTGCCTTCACAAACTTTTATTATTCAAATCATAATTTCGTAAATCTCGTTATTCCATATTGATGCATTCCTTAGAAAACATTTAACCCTTGCTATTATTATTAAAGTGTCTTACTTTTCTTGTAATGACTGGTAATTTCATATCATTTTTAAAATTCTTGATCAGTTTTGATTTAAACAGTGTCAGTCAACAGATACGATTTCTCTCTGTCTAAAAGTCTCTTTGAGGAGCTCTACGGCATAACCAATTTGGATTGGATATGGATATTTTCTTTATATTAATAAACATCAAAATCTTTAAACAAAACTAACTAAATCTATTAAAAAATAAGATTTGGAAATAAGGATTCAGCACAAAATCAACATCCAATCAAACGTTATTATTTGCATTGTTTTTGTTTTTTTTTAGTGTTGGCTGTTTTTTAAATTTACTTAATCAGTTTTTAAATAATTTAATTAAATAAAATTGATGATTATAATTTGGATGATTTGACGCTCGTGAGTGAAGTAAATAATGGGAATTGAAAAGAATAAAAGAAACCAACAAAACATATAATGTCAACGGAGAAAAAACTAAAAGATTTAATGGCTCTAATATAAGGCCAACGATTCTAAAAATGTTTCGTGCTGAACTTTATGAAACGCTCAACAAAGTTTTGCAGAACAACTTAATTGCTTCACTCATTCAAACAGCTAATGTACTGGGTGTTCCAATAAGAGTGGCTCTCGGCTATATCTTTATCTTTCACTATAAAAACAGCATCATCCAAACTATACTAAGAACCTAATTAAAACATTAACATTTTCAACTTTTTATTTTTTTAACCAAGGCCCAGTAACAAGAAAAACGAGGACAAGGAAAACAAAGCGTGATACCCACAACTCTAAAAGCTAATTTGCTAAATGTTTTTTTTATGCTGAAATATTGATTCTGCCGAGGATCTCCTTATTTTTAATTTGGTAATAAGATATTCAAAGAGCTAAACCGAAAAATTCGCCACAGAAATAAGTGGATCTGTTGTAAAATCCTTCCTAATGACTATTTTAACATTAATTCTGTAACAGTATTGAGAAATATTTTGTCTGATAAAAATATATTTAACAAGAAAAATATGGGCTTGCAGTTTGGAAAATTATATTATAGTATCAAACTATAGTATTTCTAAAATAAGTCAAATTGATTTGGCCTTACCAGTTAATATATTTAAATGTGCTATTTTGAATTATACTAGTATACATTTTAATTTTTAGGAGATACGAATCACATAGGACGAGATGAATCTCAATTTGAATATATTTGCGGCGATCATTGCTGTAAGCATTTCACATATTTTTCTTGTTTTGTCCACATTTTTTTGACATAATTTTGATACTTGAGTGAAAATATGACTGATTAGACTAATTATTTTAGGTCACCCGTTGTATCAATCTTATGGCAATGTGAATTACAGTTATTCCAAAGAAGACAACTACCAGTCTTTATCAGATGATGGATCTGCTGACGAATATTTATGTGATGGTGATTTAGTTTAGTTAGTCATATAAATATATGTTACTCAAGTTGACTATATTATTCTGACAGGTTTCGTTGAAAATTTGTATTTGTTTGAATAAAAAGTCTGATTCTAGTTCAATTTTTTTTCTAACAAACTGTTCGTAAAGCTCTACCATTGAACATGAAAGTCGCCACTTACAGAAACAAATAACTCGTACTTAATCAGATGATCAGGATTCACCTAATCAAGATTCGTCTAATCAATAATCGTCTAAAAATATAAATATTTACCCAAATCTTAGAGTATGATTTTTCACCGGACGAAACAAGCAAAGTAATTCGTGGCGAAATTAAAGAATTCACACGAATAATAGAATTTTCTATGACCAAATAAGGAAATACCGTACGCTCATTTCGGATGGTACTATTTCAGCCTCAGTGATTGAAACTGCAACGGAACTTTGGACTTTGATTAATCCAGGTAACAGGCTCTTTGGTCACATCTCCTCCATAATCTGCAACTATACAGTCTTTTTTAAAATTTGGTTGATAACTTTCTGGTTATCTCGTAAAGACCTTTTCTGTTACATTTCCACATAAAAATGTAAATATCTTTTCACTAGCTACTCTTATAGTATCTGATTGAAACTGGACTTTAAAGGTTTGATCATAGTCTTTTTTAACCATATACTTGTCTTTGGAGCCATCTGTTTGCATCTTATTTTGATAAACATCTTTGCAAGTAAAGTGCTTTTTTTAACAGAAGGTAAATGATTAAGAATCAAAGTATTGCTTTCTAAAAGGGATAATTTCTTGATTAGTTAATGGCTCCTTGACTGAACTATATACGAGTGTTGCTATTTATGTATTGAGAATAGAAAGAACAAATAATTGAATTTTATCAAAAATATATTTATTGCTTTTCAAAATATTCGCCTTTAAGCTTTATACACTTTTGCATGCGATTGAACCACCCTTCAAAGCACTTTGTCCAATCAAAAGTTGATGTCTCTAAATCATGGTTTTTGAAGGCCTCAACCGCTTCTCTGGGCGATGAAAATCGTTGTCCACGCAGTTTATCTTTAATTTGTGGGAACAAGAAGAAGTCACTAGGTGCCAAGTCGGGACTGTAAGGCGGATCACCCATCAATTGATTTGTCCAATTCTGTACGATTAGAACTAGGAAACAAGGTGTGGTAATAAACTGAATTCATGAAAATATTGGTGCGAAAAGATAACTACAAAAGAAAGTTGGGGGGTAAACAAATTGCCACCACCAATTTCCACAAACAGGGAGAGATAAGCAAAATAAGATTGAGGGTAGGTTCAACTAATCCAAAATTGTTTTGTTATGATTTCGAGTTTCCTTAGATCATTCCATGTTATATCACATTAGAGCACAATGGAGAACTTTTTGTATCTTTTAGTCTACTGTTGAAGTAAGTTCTGTTGAAACGAAAAGAACAGTTTTAGGAGTAAAGAAGTAGACATGGGGGTTTGTAAAAATTAGTTTTACAGTCTACACTGGAATGTGAAATAAATGCTATTACAAAAGACAATCTTGTTTAGTTATACCATGAAAAATTGGGCCATCAAGCCAACAAGCAGTTTCAGATGGTAATCACAGGAAAATTGAAAATATATATAAATTTAGATAATAGATTTTGTGAAGCTTGATTCTATGGAAAGTTACATGTTTTAAATTTGGCCATAGAGATAGAATAATACAGGGTTGGGATAAAGTATGGAACCAAGTAAATATCTTTAAAACGAAATGGACGATATTTATGAAATTTTGTAGGTAAGTGCAATGGGGCAAAATGCATCTGATGTACATTTTTTTGTTTTAAAGATATTTAGTTGGTTCCATACTTTATCCCAATCATGTATATCCAGTGATATTATAAAGGTGTTCTATCGTTTTCCCGACTTCCCAAACACTACGACAATGTACAGAGAAAATTGTGTTAGAGTAGAATAGAATTACAATCAAGTACACTGTATAATTTTTGTAATACTTGAAGACGTTGCTTTATATTTACGTAAGTGACGTACACTTTGTCAACAAGCTGTCATTGTTCCATAAGTTAACAGTCAAAATTCGTACGAATCGCCCTACGGCTCATTTCATCGCATATTTTGGATCTTCATTCACATAACTTATTCATGCATTATCTAAATCCAAGTAATAATTATGACAGGATGCAAAGCGGCTTGCGCATGTGCTGCGACTGAGAAAAGCGTTAATTTTAAGTGCGTAACGGACAACAAGCAAACCAGTACTCACGATATGAAACCAAGTAAATAATTAATTATAAATAACACATTTATTTGACAAACTATATAAAAGTAAGATTTATAAGTAAGAGTAAATTTACAAAAAAAAAAAATAAGCACCACAGAAAAATACTCATAACTTTAAACACAAATTATAATAACAGGTACAATTTTATATATTTGTTTATTTTTTGTTTTAATATTAGAGATCCACCATAAAATATTATTAATTAACAAAGAGTATATATAATCTCTCTCTTCTAGACCCAGAAATTTTATGAATTTGGTTCGTAGATAATTGAAACACCAAGTAACCTATTCTTACAAATATTTGATTCTATTTGTGATTATTATTTTGTATGCGATATTCTGTCAAAGACCAAATAAATGAACTTTTATGGAAATAATGCGTGGAATAACTCCATTAAAGAACGCATTGTTTTCACATCCATTTCAACAAATTTTAGTATATTATTAATTGTTCTTCAGCCACAGTATCAATTGCTTGTGGTGGATGCAAAACAAGTACCTTCTGGGAGGATTTGAACACATTCGTGGAATTATCTCATAAAATTATGTCCTACGCTAAGGAACACGCACAAAAAATTGAAACTGATGATGAAACTGAAGAAGAAGAAGAAACAGATACAACATTTGATTCCGAATGTGATTGTGAAGAAAGTAAGGTAAAACTCTTAATTCGGTTTTAATTTAATTATATCTGATCTCAGCTTATAAATACCAAAGTGAAAATTCATCCTCTAAGGCTTATGAACAGAATTTTTTTGAAGATGCTGTTTGCGATTTCAATTGCGGAAATGATTTTGAAGGTAAATTTCTACGTAAAATATTTTAAATTAATTGGAATAAAAACATTTTTCAATGCTTACAGCTGATGGGCAAAGTTGTTCGGGTATATCCACTCCAATCCCCAATTATTCGAAGAGAGACAGATCAGGTGAGATACAAAAATTTATTAAATTTCTTCTTTTGTCTTCATCTTTAATAGCCTTCCAATAGAGATGAAGAAATTACTTAATTGTCCCGCCTGCAGCTTCTAGTTTTTCAACCCCTTTTGCGCCTACCCATTAAGCATTGTGCTATCAATTTCGTCATTAAATATTCGAACATTTTTTCCCACAGTCAGTATTTGCACACCACCAATGTTAAAAAAAATCAGTTACCTCACCTTAATCTTGGGCATAATTTTTAGCTTTGAAACCAGATAGAGAAAATACAGTTTATTAACATTTTTTTCTTGTTTAATATTCCTTATTTATTATATTATGGTTTTCAATTAAATTAGTGTACTTTCTAACTTTTCATTATTTCATCAAACAGAAATCACATTGCACTGAAATTAAGATGAATTCATTGTAGACTAAATGGGTATAATACTAATAATAATAATAATAATAATAATAATAATAATAATAATAATAATAATAATATGTCTTTATTTAACAAGTGTGCTCTTACAACAATTGCACCAGAAAGGCGAAGATATTAATATTGTAAATAGATTTTCTAAAAATAATTTTTTCTTATAAGTAAGAGGGAGCTTTAGATTAAAATAACCGATATATAAAAACAAGGAAATTTAATTCAAAAACATGATTAATTTTTAATCATCTAATTTGAGAAAAATAAGGTGCAATATGGTCATATTTACTTCGATTAAAAATAAATAATGCTAAATGTGGATAGTGGATATTTTCCTTTTCAGTACTTAGAATGTACTCACACCTATAGAGGTTTATTTATTTTTAGATTTATATAACGTCAGTTGTGGTGGTGCGTGCTGTAGATGTCCAGTGGATGTGTCCAATTTTAGAAGTGTTTCTTGTTCTCCGCAGTTCAGTAAGTAGGTACTTTAATTATGTAGTATGTAATTGATACACTTTGAAGAAGTAAAAATACTTTTTCATCGTACGGGTAACGTTTCCGTACATATTTTTTTAAATTACACAAACCATATTGAATAGATCCGACAGTGTTTTCATTTTAAAATTTCAGAAAAACGGAAAGCAGTAAAGTATTATGTCAAGGGGGACATTTTTCTAATATCTCCTCAATTGTCATAGAAAGGACGATGAGAGGCTCCAAAATATTGATATGGACAAGAGCAGAAGTATCTAACGATTTCGATATAAATTTTAGCGTGAGATAGGGTGACGTACTATCAACTACACAATTTAATCATCATCTTTACTTCAGCTATTAGGCAATAATACCTGTTACAGTACCCATATGTTCCTCGGTCTTCTTAAGCTTCGCTGTTCTTCTGTCTACATGTTGCTTCCATTTTTTTCTGTTGTCTTTGATCTCTTCGTTTATCTCGTATATGTTAAGCTCTTCCTTAATGTCTTCGTTTCTTATTTGGTCTCTTTTTGTGCATCCCTTAACTATTCTCAAAAATTTCATTTCTTGAGCCTAAATCCTACTTTATTCTTTCTTTGTTGTTGTCAACATCTCACTTCCGAATCTAAGAGTTCGCACAGCTACAGTTTTATAAAACTTCATCAATTGTGATTCTTTCCTAGTTTTGTTCTTTAACATTCTTGTGATTCTTCCACATACAAGGTAAATTTATTTTTTTTCGATGTTATAGTTATAACCATCCGAGATATTGAAAGTTCAGCGTTGATTCCATCCATTTCCGTAGCTTTTCTGTTCGGTGCAGCTTTTAGAGCTTCAGTCAATTCTATTAAACCTATTACATTTAATCCAATAGCGCAATTTTCACCTGTAGGATTTTCGTTTGAAGTGGGAAATTCGTCTGAAGCAACATGTTTTACTGCTTCATCGTACCAAAGGTTTTTATAGTGCTCTATCCATTTATCTTCTTCTATGGGTTGATTTGTATTCGATATTTTTCTTGTTATTTAAATGTAGACCTAAATGGGATGACTCAGACATGAGAATCTTGAAGAAAACATTATGGAAAGTCGTAACAGCAGCCAGTAAAAGACGATTAAAGATCATGTAGGATCAAACCAAATGTAGACGAATAGAGAAAAAATATATAACACAAAATATATAAAATTTCTAGTTTAAAGTGGTAGCTAGTTTTAAATATTTATAAGTAATAGTAAATAATAGAAACGATAGAAGAATGGAAAAAATACAATGAATAATGACAGCTCAAAGTATACATTTAAGCACATTTTGAAAAATAAAAAATTAAGCAGAAAGACGAAGAAAAATGCCACATTACGACAATTTTCCAAATATAATATTAAGAAAATGTTGAAAAGTTTAGTGTTTCGTTTAATTATTTTGAAATAAAATAGCATGTTGTTTAATTAAAATTGATAAAATTGTGTTTTTTGATATATTACTTCCAAATAGGTAACATTCTTAAAATATGTAAGTACCTTTGTTTATTTAAAAATACTAAAAAAAAGTGTTTCAAAAAGAATTGATACCTAATAATATTAATACATAATTTCCTAATAATTATAAAGAAATCATTGAATTGGAAATAGAACATTGAAGAGAAAACCTGAAAGTTCATAACCGATATATTTGGACGTCAGAAATCTACTACCGTTCTATGCAAAATTCATTATCAATCACCCTGTATAAATACTTTCATTTTTAAAAGTTAGTTTTTATCTTACTGAGACTATTAAAGTAATTTTGAGTAATAGAAATGTGAATGGAAAGTGTAAGCAATCTTGTGGATCTGATACTGCAGGGATCAGAATTATTTATGGCTACTCAAGCACTATTTATAAATATCTCAAAAAATAAATTAAATTACGTTTGTAATTTTTTGCATACAATTAGGATTACATTGTTGAAATCACAAGTACATTTTAGTTAATAATTACTTTTTCTTTAGGACAAAATATTTCACCGAGAAGTCCTACTGGACAATCTAGTGGAGCAGATACTTGGGGATCTGCAGCTTTATATTCCTCTTTTGCTATGAGTAAGTTTTGCTTAGTTATAGGATGAAATTAAATTTTGTGGTATTACAGTAATTATTTGGTTAATCACACGAAAATAACAATCTTACCAAACCTACTTTTTTAATATAATATTATGTGTCAGTTAACATTACCATGGCCTAACATTAACGTTTATTAATATGTCAAAACAAAAGTTTTTAATACGGATAATTAAAAAACGTAAAAAATAAAATAGTGATTAAAGGAAATTGGGAGAAATAAATTCTTTAGTCTCTAAGATTTTATTTTTCATGGAAAAAAGAGAATAGAACTGCCGGTTTTGTGGCAAAATGGGCCACATCTTCAGGTTCAAAATACAAAATTCTTTGTTGTAAAATTTTATTTATCTCAAATTTTTGACTAATTTTAATACGTTTATGCTCGTTTCTTGTGACTGCTCTAATTCATGTTATTCTATAAGTCAGTTTCATCTTTTCCGCATGTATTTTTGTGATTAAACCAAATAATTTGGTGTTAGACTAATTAGTCAATTTTACAACATCGAATTTTGTATTTTGAACCTGAAGATGTGGCTCATTTTGCCACGAAACCAGTAAATATCTTCTCTTTTTTCTATGAAAAGTAAATTTTAGACTGTGAGACTAAAGTACTTATTTCTCCCAATTTCCTTTCATTAATGTACACTCACATATGGCAACAACAACCCACAAAATAGTGGGTAATAATAAAAAATTACATTATAATTATTATTGAAAAGTTAACAGTAAACAAATGAATAATTTAATAAACTTATTTCAAATTAATTTAGTAATTAAAAAAATCTTTAGGTAGTATTTATGAAAATTATTTTTTTAAGCCAAATATGGAACATTATTTTTATTATTTATAACATGAAAAACAATAATATAACTAATAACAATTCAACATTAATCATGTATGTTAACAGTTAATATACATAAACATAACAGATTCTCCAAACTTTTTTTCTTTGTCCAATTAAAAAAACATACGTCGTGACATACAATTTTTTTGATTTTTCTGACAATAAATTCATTGATGTAATTTTAGCAGCTTCATTCGCTTCTGGCGGAATTAAAGACATTTCGTTTTCATTTTCTACATCCATTTTTTCTAGTTTTTAGTAAAACAATTAATAAATTTAATTATAAATTATTTTGCAGTCAAACGTTTCAATATTAATTGGTGTAAGTTGAACATAACAGAAACATACGAAATTAGATTTTATTAAATACTTAGTTTAAAGTTTATCTCTTCTTGTCTCAATCAGATTTATGAAGCTGAATTAAAAATCGATTGTATTTAATTTAGAATGCCAAAAAGCATTAAGAAATCGATAAGGTTTCGAAGATAATCTGATTAATTATTCCAACAACTTTTTGATTAAATAAAGATTGGAAAGATGAGCCACTGTTACAAGATATCCCTTGCCGAATATTATTTTTAGAATGATGAATATATTATAAAATAAATTGTAAACTGTTGACTGAAACCGCAGCATGTACTTTAAATGGCGAATTTCTGGATTAATTTTTGTGTAAGGTGGTTTAAACATTTAACTTTATAACTTGTGTTTTGAAATAATAAAGGGATTTATTATTTTAAAAGGTGAAATACTGGTGTTCTTTTCTTAAAAAAAATATGCTTTTAATAATGTTAAATTTCATTGTTTAAATCATGTGTCATCATCATACAATAAATTGGAATCATTTTTACGGGAAGTGCAGCCTTAAAAAATTTAAATCGCCAGACGACAATTAAATATTAAATTTTAACTTGGTGGTTAACAGTTTAGCATGTATATTTTTTAATACTACATTTTTTGTTATAGATAATGTTTTGAATAATGCTGAAGACCCCAATTCTTTTGAGTGTAAGTTAAGTCATTAAGGGCCGATTGCACCTAGACTCATTAAATATCCAACTTATCTAAGTTCTACTTATATTAAAGTAACACTTAAAATATAAGTTCATTGTACAAATGGTATTTTAGATCCACTTAAGCTAAGATCCAAAATTGAAACTTATCTACATAAAGTGTCGGTCTTTCTATTACTTAAATTTAAGTAGCCTTGAGGTTTTAGAAGCTCCATTTAACAAGTGGTGCAACCAATTTAAGTCATTTTAAGTCGAAACTTAAGCTTAAGTGATCGAGGTGCAATCAGGCCTAAGCGTTTCCTTGTCAACTTATTTCTAGGGTTAGATGCTGCAGATGTTTTGGCGGAAAGTATGGATCCACTTTATGTCAATGTTGATTTAGACATCGTACCTAATCCACCCGAAGAACCATCAGAATGTAAATACATTAATTTAAATATGATTTAGGATAATCTACTGTTTCTTATTTAGGGAGACATTATCAGTCTTCATATCCTCCACCACGACCACCCGCTAGACCAATATGTGGGGACGCTGAATTTTCACACGACGATATATGTGGTTTTAGATCTGTAGTAGGTTCTAGATCCCCTTCTAGATTAAATCGCTCGACATTTTCGACATGCCGCTCGCCCCTTTGGAACACCAGAACTGCTTCAACAAGAAGTTCACCAATACAAACAACACCGGTAAAAGAACAAAATGGTCATCTCTTCGGAATAAGAAGATATACAGTGTGATTGTTTGTCCTGGCTTTGAATAAATAATTAGTTTAAATTATTGTAGTTTTGATATTGCTCCAGAAACCTAAGATGTTAGTCTGTTTGGTACAAACATTTTAATATTTAATAAGATTTTGATGTAAGCGTATGGAAAAAATGAAAATAGATATTTCTTGCACGGTTTTATTTAATATAGGTATACTTCATATACATCTATTTATACATTAAATTATTATTCTCGTGCAGGTGCATTAAATTAAATAAATTTAAATTAAATAATATTGCGGAACATGCCTTTTACACAATACAAAAAAATAATACAAAATGTCTACCTAGACAAAAAAAAATTTATCGCAGATAAATGTGGTGCACTAATTGTGAGATCACAAAGCTACACTCACTATTCTAATACTCTAAATTGGCAAAAATCAATCAACTAAGAAAATAGGCAATTTACATACATTTTAATATCTGTATATTGATATATAATACTACTTTTTGGAATATATATCCCAGTAAATAACTTTTTCAGTTGATGTGACTTTTAAAACCTATTATACACGTAAACGACTTTATACACACGTTAATAGTATTCGATGATTGCTGATAAGGGTAATATATCAATATAATTTGGACCCTAGGATAAATTATAGACTTAGTGAAGTCACCAATCTTATAAATACTATTATTCGAGGAAAATTTGACATTAAAGCAATCAAACTGTGTCCAAAAAGTAACCATAATTCCTGGACTATGAAGACATTTGTTTCCCATATAAAAAATAAATAGAAGTAGGTCTAGAAGGAATAAGTATTAGTAAACAAATCTGAAAATGTAACTTAAATTTACGGGTAATAAAACAAAAGTACAGGAATTAGGGGCCACTTTTATACTGGGAATTTAAGTAGTTTGAGAGAAATAAGGAACTAAATAATAGGAAAAAGATAAATTGCATTGAAAATAATAGGAAATACATTTTTAGGAAAAAAAATATTCGTTTCAAATTTTCCGTCAGTCAAACCAACTTCACTAAATCTTAACCTAACCAGACACTTTACAGCATCGGGGCTCTCATTTTGTTGATAGCATTTGTGAGGTGCATTATTTCTGTATTCAACTGGTTTGCAAGGGACTCCAATTTTTCTACAGAATCAAGTACTTCCACTCGTCCGGTATGTGGGTTGAATCTGACTTCGAACGGTCTTGACATTTGGGAGACCCATCTCCTAAACTTGTCTTTCATGTCATCAATGCTTTCCGCAACGTAGTAAACCGGTTGGTATTCCTGGTCTTGGTAGGGTTGAAGAGCTGTTTTAGCTGGATCAAATGGTCTGTGCTCAGGTTTGTCAGAAAGAGCGTGAAGAAGTTCCCCGTAAGCGCTAAGTAGACCAGCGCCATAAGCTCTGGTTTCTCCGTTTTCCTTGCAAAGACCAAATTCAACTGTGAACCAGTATATCTGAAAAAGAACAAAAATATCTGAATTAAAATTTTGTAAGTCATGTTTTGGTAAAAACTTAAATATGTTAAGAATAAACGAAAAATCCATTATTTATTGGGTTTGATTACAATGGAACCACGAGTTATATTACATATCTATTAAGATAAACTGTGGTAATACTTTTAAGCATCTCATCTAGTACATTTTTAATGAACAAATCCGCAAAAATTTGAGGCACTGTGTACCTGACTCACTCAAGTTTTGCGGATCTCGGTGGTCGAATGCTGTGAGTGCCGACATTCGTTCCAGGTTCGAATCCTGGCCTGGGCATGAGCATGAATGTGCGAACGATCCGTATAAATTTCAAAAATTACAAACATTGTGCCTGCCTGTATAGATCAGCTCCCAATGCCATAAAAAAAACCAAAGTTTTTCTTCTCTTATGCTACTCTAAGCTTAGATTTCGAAGTAATAAACTGAGATTTTCTATTCTTTGCTTGTAGCTTTTTCTGATATAATTTATGTTGTTCCTATGACTGTTAAATCTGCATGGCCTTATCAAGATCATGGTTATAACTTTAACTACCTTCTTATTGTAACAAAAGAAGAATATTTCGATTCAATTGTAGCTTTTCTTGGATCGTAAAATCAACCCTTAGTAGTTTTAGTGCCTTGATACCCAGGCTATTTCCAGTTTATTAGTATTACCTAGGATTTCAAGGGTGCTTATAATAAATATTTATAAAATCTCCAGTATGTGGGTGGGTACATTTAAAAAGTAAGAAAACTGTTTTTACTAAAATTAATTAAAAAAAAAATAAAGAAAAAGACATAAAAAGCCACCTATTAATTACATTGCATGCAATTCTGATTTTTGTTTATTACGAAACAAAAGATATTGTTTAAATGTTACTCCTTTTTCCGATGGAAATTTAATATTTTGAATGGATTATTGTTTTCTTCAGATTGGTAAACTTGCTTTAAATAAGACGTTACACATAGTAACTAATTGATGCTAAATGAGTAAACGTATTTGCAAATAAAATTATTTTTTTCTGAAAACGAATAAAAATGCGATTTATATGCCAGGGTCAAGTGTATTTACGCTCGATTACCCATTGCAAGTGCATTTTTACCTAATACCTGCACATGGTCAAGCATCATTTTGTAATGCAAGAAACTAGGTCTAAGACGCATATCAACACACATGGAACTGCACGGTCTGGAATTTTTTAGAATATTTAAATACATAAAAAAACTTAAAATTACGAAAGCAACGTACTTTAGTGTAGAAGCCTTGCGTACATTTTTAATAAGCTATTTTATATATTAAAAGTTAAAGAAGAAAAAAGCCGGATATGTTTAATAATAGTCCATTCTAAATGAAGATACCATACCGTAACAAAAAAACTGATATGTACAGGATATTTTCATAAAAATTTCTCTAGAAAAGTACTCTTAACTTTTTTTCATATATCATCCCTTTTCATCAGAATTCATCATTTTATGATTTGGTGTAGGTATTAACTTTCGTGTAACATTTAAATGAAGTTAAAACTTTATTTGTGTAATATTTTCCAAAACAAATAAATTTTTGGTATTTTTCCATCCTATTTTACCAAAAAAATAATCTGTTTTAAAAAAATTCAGAAAAATGAAGTTTTCAGTTTTATTCGAGTGCTATACAAAAATTAATGCAACAAGTCATAAACTGCTAAGTATTGATTAAAATATGAAATATGAAAGTCGAGAGTAGCTTTTTTAGAGAATTAAAGAGCAAAGACATTTTTATGAATAAAAGACCAGTGGCGTAACATTTTTTTATTGAAAGTATGAAATGACTACTTCGCATCTACGCCCCTGCAAAATAATTTTGAACTACGTTTTCATCAATTTATTATATCTATACTAAACGTTAATAAATTATTAAATAAAAACCTTTTTTTTTTTGAAGAATTAACATTCTGTATTTTATTTATCCGGGGATTAAATCAAAAAGTAAAAGTACCCATATTTCTCAAAAAGAATAAATGGGTGCTCTCTGGATCGCGAATTTGGAAATACCCTGTATGTACGTATAAAACTGTAAGAAATAAGTTAAGAGAATATAGAAAACCAAGTCTGTTTAATCATCTAATATGAATATATTTAAGAAACAAATAAATAAACGGTTGGAAACTTCAAAAACATGGAACGAGAAAATAGGGCAAACTTAACAAACTTAATAAATTATATTTGGAATGAAGCGAGAGAGTGATCTACATATAAAAACACCAAGACGTACATGAGGAATTAATATGATCACATATATTTTTCTTTCCTTTTAGTAATAAAATTGTTCAATTCTCTTTCATTTTCTTTCCCAAATACTTACAGTTGATAGCTTTTCAATTTCTTCGTCAGATGCACCGAGAGAGGCGAGTCCAATTTCTTGTGAAAATTGTGCGAAACTGGGATCGGCGAGGAGGGGCATGTGTCCTAGGATTTCATGAATGCAATCTCTGAAATAAAATTGAAATTTAATAAAACCGAAATTTCCTAAGAATTGAAATAAATCGAAAACATCCTCCTGAGGATTCTACGCTCCATTTCAATACCGTGATTATATATTTTTTAAGTAATCGATGGATACCGCTGTGCTTTTGTCATGGTAATAAATCCTATCGAGGTAAGACTTTCAGTCGCTCTCGATATTACAGTGAAATTAGTTTTTATTAATAAGTTATTTTGAAAGTGTGTTTATAGTTAAAAGTGAGTCAATTTTGAGTCCCTAGTTTCCAGCTTATGTATTATGTAGTTTTTAATTTAACGAACATTTGCCACATTACCGAGACCCGTGTCTCATCAAAGAACTGGTAATTGAATTTGGATTCCATTATAGCAAGAGAGCTAGGCTAATAGAGCGCTACTTAAGTTTGCAATTGATAATTAACGAACATTTCAGTAGCGTACAAAATGGAGAATATTAATATTTAAATGTTTATAAAACTTACGGTTCAGGGGTGTGGAAAGGGGTCTTCGTGTGTCGTACATATTGTGTGCTCTGGAAAATTCTAAAAGCAAGTGAAGCCAAAAAGTCCCTGGCAGTGAGTAAACCAGCAGCTGGTCGAAGAGTGAATCCAGTGCATTTTTGCATGAATTTGGACATTTCCTCGAGTTGCGGTACTTTGTGCGGTGTGAAGATATTCTCTTCCTGGAGTATCCTGAAGACCTTTCTATATTCTCCGCATGCGTGTTTAGGCATTAAATCGCAGACAGTGGTAAAAACTGCGTTCCAGGTTTTGTTTTCCGTTTCAGTGTAATCGATGTGCGGAACTGGTTCTCCACTAAAAACAAAAACAACATTCTAAAACTAATCGCAACTAAACAACAAAATTTTACCATTTAATTAAACCACTAGATTAGGATAGTTTTCCATTTTGAAAAAATGGTTATTTGATCTTTTACTTTAGAAGTTGTGATTACTAGCAGTATTTTACATAAATAATTTCTAGAGTCAACAAAATGCCCGGATAAAATTGCATAAATTAACGAAGGAAAATTCAAAATAACATCCAGTAACTTCCAGATATTTATTATACCGAAGCAATATTTCTTGTCCTTCTCCTAATTGCAGTAATACTGGCCTAGATTAATTATTATGTAGTTTATTATTCAAAAATTGAAACATATTGAAATAATGAACTGCAAACTTACTATTTGTAAGCAAAAGCAATTTCTGCGATTTCCTTCCTTCTAGCTCTGTATTCCTTATCGGAAAATCCAGGATGATTCATATCCAAATCTGGCTCATATTTGGTCATGAGGTGATTGCAGTTGTCCAATTCACTAGCGTGCCTAGGGAACCACGGGTTCTTGGCAGAAATGTTATCTTCTCCGATGAGTGTAGCATGTTCCAGGGTGCCGGACTGGCGTAGACCTTTAATGAATTGAAGCAGATTCACGCGGGTCAACGCGACCTTAATCAGGGCGTCGAGCTGGCCATTGTCTCTCTTATTTGGACGAGTTTCTAAGTGAAGGACTGATCCCTGGTACTTCTCGACGGCTTTAAGTACGCGTGAAAGAGAGTTCATTCCTTCGCGTAAGCGAAGAATCAGAGCAGCTTTTTGAATGGCCTTTTCTGCTTCAGGGCCTTCAGCTATTGCGTTGGCGAGGACGACTTCTTCTTCTGTTAGGCTCGTATCTAAAAAAATAAATTTTATTAACGCTATGAAATTAAATTAAGTGTAAACACTAAGAGCAAATATTAAAAAATAATTTTGAAAAAGATTAATACAAGTAAAATAATTTCTATTAAACATTTGGATTCAGGTGGATCTAGAAATTTGAAACGGCCGATACAAAACTATTTAAAGGTTGACAAAAGAGCAATTTACAAAAATTGGAGATACATTATATTTGCTATAGGTGCGAATCAGAGAAAGGGAAACTCAAAGATCAAGTGAGAATTGAAGAAATTATAAATAAGATAAAAGAAAATTGGAAATTAGAAATGAAAAAATCTACAAAGCCATAACAAGTGAAATGAAGAGCACTGAGCCTAATAACAGGTGAAGAAGAAAAAAAGCCTCACCAAGGCTACCGTTTAATGGCGAATATTGTAGATTTATTATCTTTGTAGTTTTTGTACTTTTTAAAAAAAATGTTTATCCATTTCACATTGGTCTGTAATTACGAAAGCATTTAGGAATTTAAAATTATAACCCTTCTTTAAAAAAAGACTACTGAAAATTACAATAAAATTGATGACTTAATCCTTTTACGTAACCTCATAAAATTCTAAGAAGCACATCATTACTTTAACGATACTTTCAGCATTTCCCAGCCCCCATATTTTCAAAGCTTAACCACTAAATCTAGTTCTTCCTGACAAATGGAGGGTGAAAATTGACTTTTGACGTCACAAAAGCCATTTCCACCCTTTGCGAAGCCCTGCACTTTACTTGTAGCTCTCGTTCTCAACACAATTATATTCCTTTCGCATGAAATGTCTACTAAGAAAGAAAAAATTATGAATTTATCGTCGCTACATTCAACTTTTGCTAATTGTGTCAAGTTCCCACAGAGGCGTAACCATGAACATAATCACTACCCTATAGATTATTCTTAATTCTTTAATGATAGTGGTTCGTCTATTAAGTAATTAACGTATTACGTGATCATAATTAATTATGTTTTATAATATTTTCAGATAAGATATGAGATAATTTTATCCTGTTATATTGATAATTGCGTTCTAGATCATACTATTTGATTCGTCTTTTAGCAGCCGTAAAAATATTTCTGTAAATGGTTGAAGTTTCTGCGTATCCCAAAAAGTTTTATGGAGAAAAAGTTAATCTTATATTTCAATCCCACCGTTTTTACTCATAATTACGTTGAAGTATAGTTCATCCCTCTTAAAGTTACTTCTTGTGAAATGGCTTTCATAATTTTATACCTTTTGATGCTGATCTATTCTGCCTTTTATTTGAGATTTTATTGAACTGACTCTAACAGCTGTCTTTCTTTCATTTTGTGAAGAACTAAGATATGATATTTGTTTATAGTTGCCAATTTCTGTGCTTCTAAGTGTATTCAGTTTACTATTCTTGTTACCCTTCAAATGAAATTTTGGGTAAACAGACTTTTTTTCGATCCTTGATTAAATCTATAATGATCAACAATAAGGAATTCAAAATAAATATGGAAACGAAAACTTAGATGTATTAGCAACAGTTTATTAATTGGTGAAATCTAGATACTGAACCAGTAATTAATATAATAATTAATAAAATATGTGCAAGTGGACCATTTAAAATTGATTTATTTCAATGGACTATGCACTTTTTTTTATATATTTTTCTTTCCTTCTCTAGTTCGTTTTTATTGCTCCTTTTGACAAAAAGATACCAAAACCTAAACTAAGGAGAGAATAGCTTTTGCTAACATAAATACATATTTGTAATATGTGAAATTGTTCCTTTCGTTTAATATTTAAGTTTATTACTTTTTCCTTAACATCGTTTTTTTACTGAATAGAAAACAATACGTTTTTGTTGCCATTATGAAATATTTTATTGTTGGTAATGAAACCGTTCGCCCCTTGTCCATCATCGGTTGCATTCAAGTTCAAGCAATTATGTCAAGTTCTTTGGTAATTGCTCCAAGGTTGGGTTGTGGTACGCACGGCTGGTTTCACTCGATAAATTTTAAAAATAAGATGTATTTTCCGAAAAAAAAATTATTATTATTATTCGGTTTCGCAAGAATGAACTTTTAGTTCAAACATGTATGGTCAGTGGAGGTCTCCGACTTAGCGATTCTACGACTCGTAATAGCTTTCGTTTTCAACGCCATTAATATATTGATCAAATATTTCGCTATAAGTGAAACTATGACTTCCGTCAAAAATATTTTCTGAAATTAATACACGTAATTCAAACAATTCTTAATTTTAAAACATTTTGTATATTTAGTTCGAGACGATTTTGATAAAGTGATCATTAATATTAAAGATTGTTCACAACAAAGAAACTAGCACCAAATCATTAATTTCATTTATAGTCGGTAAAAATTATAAATTTATTGAGTTTTTTTAGATAATTGGTTGCAGAACATAAAAACTAATGTAGGCTGACGCATATTCTAATATACAAATTAATTATTTTCTTAATTTAACATTTTCTTATTTTTTACCTTTTACAGTGAAATAACAACTTTTTGTTTCATGCGAATTTTATATAATAATATTGCAATGCAACGAATTACACAACTTTTATTTATTGTTAAGATAAAAGGATAATAAATAAAAAAATAGAGCACAAAATTAAGGAAATAATATATATGTACGTTTACAAAATATTTGATGAAGGGATGACATAACTATCATAATTATTACTGTTGAACGCTGTTAGTGGAGCAATAACGAAACATTAATTTTTATTGAATCCATAAGAGAATCGCTAGAGTACTATTCGACTTTCTAATAAACATTTTTTATTATTGATTTAATGCGTTTTCACATAATAATAAAATCTTTTGTCATGCCACCAAGCAGTAGGTACATGCAACAAATATTCCGAGCATTATTTAAGAACGGATTAACAATATATTCTCATACTCACAAAAATATTTACAAGCTTTTTATAGTTTGTATCAAAAAATATCTTCAGCTAACTTTTTGCCATTAATCCAAGGTTCCGGATATAATCTGGATGTGCAAAACAAAAAACTCCTAACATAGTCTATGAAATCGGGAATTCCATAAATAGATGTTTTAGTATCTTTCCTATACAGGATGTTCCCTTCTGACCTATACAAATAATACAATGATCCTCTTTGCACCTTTGTAGATGCCTCATCAGGTCCTTAATAAAGTGCAAAAAGAAACAGAAAGTTTAAGTAAACCAAACAGATAAATCTGTTTTAATTGTAAGCCTCTTATAAAAATTAACGAACCAAGATGATGATGATGATGATGATGATGATGATACATATCTAGATTTCAATAGATAGTTTCGAAGCAAATAATTACGTGTTTCGTGTAGAAAATAAAGCATGGCACTACTATTCTTTTAGAAAATCGCAGAACAGTACATACTGAGTGATACCCAACTATTTGTTTACCAGAAGTTTTCACTGATATGAGAAACATCAATAGAAAATTCTGCACCAGGATAATGTAAGCTCTCATACAGAGCAACAAGCAATTAATGATTTAAGAATGTTTAAAATAGAAAAGTCTACAAGCTCCGCTCTAGATTTCAAATAGAATACAATTACATACTTGCAACAGATAAATGCGAGGTGTTCTAGGAATGTATTTGGTATGCGGGAACAAATCATAGTATGACACTTATTTGTTCTACTTGGGGAGTCAGTGTGCCAAACAACACATTTTGTTGCAAGACTAACTTGGAAAAAAACACATGAGATTTTCGCTTCATAATCTAAGACCTAATGTGAAAAATAATCTGTTACTGAAAGCCTAACATATAATAGAAATTTCTTAGGTTTAAGACCTTATTTTCCAATACTACAGTACCGGAAAATGTTTGTATTTATATTTTAGAGAATCTTACCTTCTTCGCTGCCATTTTGTTCTGCTTGTTTCTGGATTGGCGTGTCATCTACTTCTGGTTCTAAAGTGTCTATAAATAAAATTACATGCAAACATCTAATGTGAAAATAAAATAATGCAAACAGCAAAACTTATAAAAAGTTGCAAATGAAACGTAAACCATGCAAAAATATTTTCTTACCATTTGCCCGTTGGCGAGCTTCGTCCAATACGGTTTGTTTTGTCTGTTTAACCACCAAAGTTTCAAATCTAGCATCGTCCACAAGGGAGCGTCTTCTTGCAGGATAACCATTCTGAAAAGAGGTAAAATCAATATATTAAAAATCCATAAGTTTAGCAGAGGAAATTAGCTTCCAAATAAATGACATATAATGCAACAGATGAGTTAGAAAAAATGAATAATTGTAAAAAAATTGTCACCGTTGAAAATACATCACATGTTGTTATTTTCTGTTACATTTTTGTATGCAGAACAAGTTGTACCCTTAAAAAAAACTTTCAAGGGAAGTATTTTGCTTAAGATTTCAAAATATATTTTCTGACTTCTATAGATTCCGGATTTTCTTCTATTTCTAGGTTGAACAGAAATTGGGTATTATTTTAAAATGTAACGATATGAAGGAGTATTTCACATTTTTACTCAATCGGATCACTATATAAATTTAACACTCCGTTAAATCTCAAAACTTATCTTGTTAACGGCTGAAGACAGGAAGTTAATTTCCTATCTTTTACCCACTTCCTTCTGGCAGAGACAATGCTTTAGCAGACTGAGCGTCGAGATTTAAAGAAACTTTTTCGTTTTGAAAAAAATAAAAAACTAAATAGCAAAACTGCGCAAAAGATTTGATTAACATACAATATGTCCCCCCCCCCCCCTAAGTTGGCATCATACGGAAAACTTTTTTATTATTAATTTTAGGAAAAAAAGTTATTCTTCATAAAAAGTTGTGCATTATCTAAAACCTAGAATACACTCATCAAATATCAAATTTTTTCAGTGGTATACGAGGTTTGTCGAAAAATATGAGTTTTACTCAAAAGTAAAGTACATCCATTTACATTAATAAAATTATGTTTAAAACGTATGTCTACAATAATGCAAATTTAACTGTAGCGCACTTATAACGCGTTTTATTTGCAAAATTATTAGAAAACATCGAAAAACTCAAAAGGTTATCATTATGTGTTTCGTAATCACAAGAGATAAATGTTCATTCAAAATAGAAATATTAGTAAAAAATAAAATAATCTGAAGTTTTAATTTAAATGGATGTAATGGATATTTAAACGTAATTTTTAATTCTGATCAACTTTTTTTAGTAACATTTTTCGATATTGTCAAATTTAAAGGTAATTTACTCTTGAGTAAAACTCATATTTTTTTACAAACCTCGTATACCACTAAAAAAATTTGATATTTAATGACTGTATTCTAGGTTTTAGATAATGCACAACTTTTTATGAAGAATAACTTTTTTTTCTAAAATTAATAATAAAAAAGTTTTTCATATGATTCCAACTTAGGGGGACATATTGTATATATGTAGTAATTTAACTGATTTTTTAAACTGATTCAATTTGCAAAAAGTATTTTCAAACGTTTGATCGTGACGAGTTTATATTAATGTGACAGTTACTTTATTAAAACGTGCTACTAATTTTCAGCAAAGCAACATTGTCCTTCATAATTTATTAATTGATACATTTAATTATTTTTCAAAGTAATTATAAATAATTTACTTATTAGTTATTAACGGAAAAATAGATACCATTCTCTATTTCCGGGGCTTGGTTTCCAATGTCATTGAGGCGATTCGAAAAGATACTCTAAGAATATAGACAGGTCCCAACTAGCCCTTATTGATATTCAAAAATTCTTAATATTTCGGAATTTCGCAGCGTTTAATAAATACATTGCAGACGATATGTAAATTACATGATCAATATGATGCTGATGCCACATAAATGAGGCTTATGAGGCGAGTACCCGCTGTCGCTCTAATGAATATTTGCAAGAAAAAATGCTAATAATATTTAGAAGCAAAATAGAAATCAATCTTTTATAAAAAATGTTATACATATCTCGATAAATGTTTTAATTCCGATAAAACAAGAATTAATTTTCAAAATACGAACCTGTATCTTATTCTTTATTTCACTAAAGAAAGGTCATGAATCATTAGCATGGCCTCAGGCACGCTAGATGGCGTTTTTTGACCATGATCTTACCACATGGAATTAACATAATTAGAATGATATAGAATACAATTTTCCTAATTAAATCTCAGAGCAATTAGCGAATGGATATTGAAAGAATTAATTGTATTGGAATTCGCAACAAGGACATTTATTTTTTGTGTATTTCGAGTGGACTAATAAAGGATGACCATATGTTTTCGTTATTATATCATCACTTTTGATGAAGAGCAAATTCCATCCGAATAAAAATTTACGGTTATATTATTTTAATATATAGCCAGAATTATTTAAGATTTAATAAGAAATTTGTGTTATATTTTGTTCTATGTTTTTTATCAAATTTCTCTTTTTTTTTTCATTTCTACGGCAATTCTATTTTAAGAAACACATGTCAATTGAATTATTGGTTTTCATACAATTGGCGCCAAAGTTCAGATTTTTCGTTTCTTATATTATTTTAATATATGGCCAGAATTTAAGATTTTATAAGAATTTTGTCAGATTCTTAATTTCTTCTTAAATGTTATTTATATGCAAATATTTTTGAGAGCAACTAAATAGAATTTTTTTAAATGTGAAAATGTTATTTTTTAATGCAAAATGATCCTCCCTTTCAATAATATACATCTCAAATTTTCGTCAAAATTGAGTGAACCTGTAGGTAATTAGAAATTAACAATTTCTAATAATATATTTGCTATTTGAAAGAAAGTTGATTTCTATCAAATATTTGTACATTTTAAAATTTATTTGCTTATTTAAGGAAATTTTCGCAATATGTATTAGTCTCATAATATTACTTATTTAACTCGTCTACATATTACATAAGATGACCTAAGAAATGAGATGAACCTTGAAGCATGTAAGAGCAAGTAAAAACAATTAAATCACAATTATAAAAAGCTAATTATCTACCCAGGTACAGGTGTACAATTTTGTATAAACTGACAGATGTATCAATTATTTGTTAAACATTTATTTAATTAAATTTACACGGCTCGATAAGATTTTATTCATTTTGATTGATTATTGAACCATTAAAAGTTAACGTGATACTTCCTTGTGGTAAAGAGACCTTCATCTTTTTTTAATATATGACATTGCGCATTTTAATTGAGAAATTTGATCAAAACATAAATTTAAAAAATTTAAAATTTATTTATAAATTATTATAATAATATCTGGGTTTGGGTGCCGACACGTGGTGGCGTTAAAGCAATTCCATATTTTTTTTTATGGAATTTAAAACATTTTAAATGGACACTAAATGCATAAATTAATCATTTTTTTTTTCAAAAATTAGCATTATTTTATTTTAATGCGACCTTAATCTTATTAATGTCTTATTTAAAAATTGCTTTATTTTTATTTTATTATGAACGCAGATTTAAAAGTATAATGATTATAATGTTGGAGATCCAAACATATTGGGCAATATTATTTAACGCTCGCTATTTAAATAAATAGTTACGTATGCCTTTTTTTCTAATAATTTTAGGACTATCTTTTTTACTAAAAAATGAGGTTAGTGAGCTCGCTGACCGACAATTTTGGAAATGCCTTACTGTTACTACATATAAAGTGAGATTCCGTATTTCTACATTCTGATTGGTGTAAAGTAAAAGTAAAGAGTTACGAAATGTGCAGAACATCCTAAGTAGCAAAATTTATTTTACAAGAGCCGTGCGATCTGCTATATAATATTTTTTACACAACTAATAAAATTGTATAAGTCAGTTATAAACATTTATATAACTCTTATAAAGTCAAAAGAGGCCTATTTTATAAAATATATGAGATTGTTATAAGGGTTCTATTGGAGAGTTATACAATATTTATATATTAATAAATAATTATTATAAAACTGCCCTATAATTATGTTAGTATGTTTATCCATACAACAAATTCAGGTATGCACTTAACAACTAATATAAAATCATTTTATAAAACACTATAAAAATATTGTTAGAACATTTATAAAGCTTTCAAGAGAGTATGTTATATTATACATAATATAAAGTTTAAACGCGACAGCAAAGACTCACTATAGAAATTTATTGTTTTATAATATTATTGCAGAAATGTTCAGGTTAGTCATTATTTAAATGTAGTACCAATATATTTAAAACTTATTGGTTTGGATTTAGCAAAATAAAATATCCAGCAAAAGAAAATTTCGTTACTAAGTTTTCTGATAAAATTGGGGCATGTTTGCGGCAAAAAATTGAAGCTCTTTAATTTTGTTCGCATTTAATATATTAATTAAAAACATATCATGTAATGAGGTAAATATTTATTATCATATATTTATGCATAATCATTATTATATATATATTATGTCATTTACTTTAAAGTGGCCTCCCAATTATTTAAAAATATGCAACTGAACCTTTTTGAAATTTCTTTATAAAAAAATTTAACTATTTAATTTTGACTTTATTTAAATGATATGTAACTTTTTTTGGTCCTAAGTCTAAAAAATGACACTTTTCCCTGGAGAGCAGAAATTTTTCACCATCAGCGTTTTATTAACAAATAAAAATACTTTTTCTCTGCTGATAAAAGTATAATTGCATTTGCTCCTCAAAAACTACCAAATTCAAGACAAATAATTAAACTTTATTTGACATTCTAAATAACACTATTATTATAACTCACACAAAACTAATTTAAAAAATGTTATGTTTTAACATTCAATTCGAATTAATTTGATATTTATCATATAAGAATAAAACAATTGTGTAACAAGTGGCCAAGAGTTTTACATGGATGATGAGTAGTTTTGTAAACCGGATGGAGAATTCACTCATATGTTGCACAGTATATTTCTTCTATGGGTTTTTATTTTTCAATTTTCTTTATAATAATTATTTATCTTAATGGTAAAATGATAAAAAGTTCTATATTTATACACGAAAACACTTTTTCTGCAATTTCAAATTGTGATTGTTTAATGACTTTCATGAATCGTGGCATTTTGTTGGACTTATTATAATAGAAATTTAAAATAAAATCTCTTTCTGTTATTAAACAGAAAATATTTCAGAAATTAACGATTTTAGCTATAAGGAGTGCTTAATAAAAATGAAAGAACATAAAGTGTATTTTCACTTTTTAAAATAAAATAAAGGGTGATTCATTTGAAAAAATTTACAAAATCATGTGTTCGAGTTTTGGCTCGCTCTGTATTCAATTGGTGCAACAATAAAGAAATTGCACTTTCTCAAAAAATTATGCTTGGAAAAAATTATTCTTAGGTTGTTCTGTCTATGGTATACAGGACGTTTAAATGAGAATAATTTTCATATACAATTATCCGTAACTTTTGAAATACCCTGTATAACGTAATGAAATCCTATATTGGAAGTATGGGGGAAATAAGCTTAATCTAAATTTGAAATATAATAATAGGTCCGTTTTCGCTTTCTGTCAGAAATACAGGGTGTTAAAGTTTACTATATTTTTTTGACTTTTTTTTTAATAAGTCCGTATCTACATGAGATATATTTATCAAACTTGGTGGGCGTAAGTTAGGTGTAGAAACATGTATTTTAAAAGAAAAATAAATTTTTAAATTTAAACGGTGGCGCCCTCTAGGCCGTGATCATGATTAATTTTTGTGAAAAATATGTTACGCCGCTGCTTTTTCAAAAAATTTAAATATTAGTTTTTCTTTTAAATTATGTGTTTCTACACCTGATTTACGCCCACCAAGTTTGATAAAAATATTTCATAAAAGTCCGGATTTATTAAAAAAAAGACAAAAAAATATAGCAAACTTTAACACCCTGTATTTCAGACAGAAAGCGAAAAATGATTGTCCTAAAAATGAACTAATCACAGTTCTCCGTCTACTTTAAAAATTAGCATATTAAAATGTTACGCTCAGTCTGGTTCGTACTGTGAACGATTCTAAAAATACAGTTGTAAACAGTTTTTTTTTCAACTTTTTGCAGTTCTATAAATAAACAAATTAACCAGTTATCATGAGATCTGTACCACTGATTAAATTATTTATACGATTATCAATAATGATCACTTAAAACCTGTATTATTTTTCATCGTAAACAGTTGTAAAATACCTCGATGAATAATATTGTTATGTAAATAAAGTTTTAACAGTTCAACAGCTGACCCATTAATCGAAAATTACCATTTCTTTGAAAATACATAAACAACACTTCGAAGAACCTTTTTTAGATTTGGAAAATAGAAAATTGGAAAAAAAATTAAACCTCCCTAAAAAGTAATCAAATACAATTTTAGTTTAATAAACCGAAAACTCAATTATACATGAAATAGAAAATTAGAAAATATATTTTTATTTTATAATTTTACAATATGAATTCGCTGTTAATAAGATGATTAAATAGTATTGGTTTCATTAGTTTCAATTAATAAAAAAAATTTCTTTTCTGATAAAAATTTCATTTATTTTTTTTTATGTCAAGAGTTAGGTATTTTTGAAAATTTTATTAAGGAAAGTATATTTTAGTAATTTTAATTTTATTATATCTGTACTAATGAATATTACTTCTATTGAAAATTATCGAATTTTAATATTTCGCCTTAAAACTAATACTTAAAGCAATTAAGAGGATATATTTAAAAGTTTTCTTAATCACTTGGATTGTTATAACAGTCAAAATAATGTTATGTACATTTAAACAAAATTGTTAGAAAAACAAACCTAAGTTATTCCTTGATATAAATTAATGAAAAACAGGGAACTAGTTAAAGAAAAATATAAATAAAAAATAAAAAAGTTTGAAGATAAGTAATATATTAATTTTAGTGATTAATTTATATATACCAAAATTTTAGTTTATTTGCTACGAACATATAAATTTTATCCTCTTTATTGCTTACCGTTTTATATTCCAAAGAAAATCACAGAAACCACATTAATCGTACACAAATGATCACAAAATTCGCACGTACCTCGATGCTATAAGATTTCTTGATGGCGAACATCTCGCGATTTTTCTGAGCCGCTGCTACAGCCGCCATTTCTTCAAGAGCACACAGAGACTTCAACGGGTAGTCAGGAAAAACTCAACTCGCTACTATCAGCCTGAAAATTTTCCAAAAAAAAATTTTCACTGCTGTACGACCGGCGCTGCTAAACCGCTTTTATTTAATATTTCGACCACGATTGGACACCGTCTGTCAAAAAAAGGGGGGCAAGGGCTATTCAACGCTAGTCGGGGCGAGCGGTCAAAGTGATCCGGTGAGACGCGGGCCGGCCGTATATGTAGGTGAGCCCCCCAAATGGGGGGGCCGGCCCTTTCAGCCGGCCGTCGCGTCGCGAAAAAAGGCGGCGCTTGCGTATGTGAGTCCGGGTGACTCCGGGATCCCCGTGAATGCGTGTCTACAAGGTTTTGTGCCGCCGATAGGGATCTCCACCAGATCGTAATCTGGTCCTTCGCCTTCGCGGCTGCCGCTGGAAACCACCGCCAGTGGCTCGCGGAGAACCTTCTTTACACCTCGAAATTATCGTCGGTATTTAAAAAAGACCAAATAACATTTTAAAGTATACATTAAACTGGAATATTTTCAAAACTTAACTTTTTTTTAAACGTAAATTAAAACCAGCTGAACTTTCGTAACGACTACCAGTTTATTTGAAAAATATCTCGGAAATTAACGATTTTAGCTCCTCAAAAACTACCAAATTCAAGACAAATAATTAAACTTTATTTAACATTTTAAATAACAATATTATTATAACTCACACAAAACTAATTTAAAAAATTTTATGTTTTAACATTCAATTCGAATTAATTTGATATTTATCATATAAGAATAAAACAATTGAGTAGTTTTGTAAACCGGATGGAGAATTCACTCATATGTTGCACAGTATATTTCTTCTATGGGTTTTTATTTTTCAATTTTCTTTATAATCATTATTTATCTTAATGGTAAAATGATAAAAAGTTCTGTATTTATACACGAAAACACTTTTTCTGCAATTTCAGAATCTGTTGTTGGAATTGACAATCAAAAAATATTAACTAACCCAGATTGTGATTGTTTAATGACTTTCATGAATCGTGGCATTTTGTTGGACTTATTATAATAGAAATTTAAAATAACATCTCTTTCTGTTATTAAATAGAAAATATCTCGGAAATTAACGATTTTAGCTGTAAGGATTGCACAATAAAAATGAAAGAACATAAAGCGTATTTTCACTTTTAAAATAAAATAAAGGGTGATTCATTTGAAAAAATTTACAAAATCATGTGTTCGAGTTTTGGCTCGCTCTGTATTCAATTTGTGCAACAATAAAGAAATTGCACTTTCTCGTAACACTCTACCAATGTCAAAAAGTTATGCCTGGAAAAAATTATTCTTAGGTTGTTCTGTCTATGGTATACAGGACGTTTAAATGAGAATAATTTTCATATACAATTATCCGTAACTTTTGAGATACCCTGTATAACGTAATGAAATACTATATTGGAAGTATGTGGGAAATAAGCTTAATCTAAATTTGAAATATAATAATAGGTCCGTTTTCGCTTTCTGTCTGAAATACAGGGTGTTAAAGTTTACTATATTTTTTTGACTTTTTTTTTAATAAGTCCGTATCTACATGAGATATATTTATCAAACTTGGTGGGCGTAAGTTAGGTGTAGAAACATATCTTTTAAAAGAAAAATAAATTTTTAAATTTAAACAGTGGCGCCCTTTAGGCCGTGATCATGATTAATTTTTGTGAAAAATATGTTACGCCGCTGCTTTTTCAAAAAATTTAAAAATTAGTTTTTCTTTTAAATTATGTGTTTCTACACCTGATTTACGCCCACCAAGTTTGATAAAAATATTTCATAAAAGTCCGGATTTATTAGAAAATACATAAACAGCACTTCGAAGAACCTTTTTTAAATTTGGAAAATATAAAATTGGAAAAAATTTAAACCTCCCTAAAAAGTAATCAAATACTATTTTAGTTTAATAAACCGAAAATTCAAATTTTACATGTAATAGAAAATTAGAAAATAATTTCTTTGAAAATACATAAAGAGCACTTCGAAAAAACTTTTTTTAATTTGGAAAATGTAAAATTGGAAAAAAATTTAAAATTCCCCAAAAATAATCAAATACTAGTTTAGTTTAATAAACCGAAAACTCAATTTTACGTGTAATAGAAAATTAGAAAATACAGTTTAATTAAACTGTTTCAAAAATATAACTACAGCGTTTCTTTTAATAAAAAGAAACATTAACTACCAATTGGCTTCCAATAGAATATTCAAGTATTGAAAAATAATTAATCGAAGATAACAGTATGTTGCTCAGAAAATTACTTTTATACAGTCTAGTATGTTAGAACCAAAATAAACTCTAAATCGTTCCCACATACATACACTTTAATAACATTGACCGACAAGTTTCGACATTAATAGTCATCATCAGATCTAAAATAGACACAAATGATTTAAAAAGAGCAAAATTTCAAATCCCAAACTAACATATGAAATTATAGTACAGTTTAGAATAGACGTGAAATGAAATGAAATGAAATTAAATGAACAATAATAAGAAAAAATGATTAGTACATTTAATAACCGGTTATTTGATATTTAAAGTAAAAGCAAATCTTGTTAAAAAATAACTAAAGTGAGTTCACCCTATGAGTGGGCTTGCAAAATAACGTTCAATGATCAACCCAAAATCATCATGATAAAGAAAGGGAAGCAAAAATCATTAAAGGGAAAATAAACTGAGGTTATTGAACTTGATCCAGAGGAAACACCAAACAGGGTTGATAATACAGTTAGGGTAGGTGGTTACACACGTCATACAACCAATATTAAAGGTGTGATAATCACCCCTATCAAAAAGGGGACGTAACAAGGATAAATGGAACATAACAAAAAAGGATGAAATGTCAGCCAATCAATTGCCCTCCACCTCTGACTTCCAATAATAATGGAAGAGACGTGTATGAAGGCAGAGACTCAAGGGCTCAAGGTCTCAATACCATGAGGGACTATGGACAAACACCCTCCAAAAAGGGGATGGAAAAAGGAAACCCAATTATTCATGTTCGTTGCTACAACAGATCTATACCAAAATAAAATAATAATCAAAAAACGTATATGGGCCAAAAATAAAGATGTTTTACGATTTTTTATTGGCAAGTATATCTCATATCAGCCAATTACAAAGGTTACTAAATTTTCAATTTACAAATTGGGACATTTCCACGCCAGGATTCGAACCTGGGACCTCGCGCACCGAGTGTCGGTTTTCCGCTCACTCGACCACCGAGGCCGGCAGTTTTAAAGCAGTAAACATATTAGTGTAAAAAGTACTCTAATTTAATTTCAAATTTTTTATCTTATAATGGAGTAGTTTAATCATATAGAAAAGTTTTGTGTTAGTATTATTAGGAAATAGTGAAAAGGAAGAATACACTTTGGGTACATGTCTAATGGTATGTAGTTCACGTAAAATAAAGTTCTTTGAGGGGTTAAAATTTTTTTATATAAATTTGTTGTTTTTTTAAATTCTTATTTATTTTATTTTTTTTAACTTTTGTTTATTTAGATATTATTTTATTAATTTTTGTTTTATGAAATGAAAATGCATTGTTTAATTTATGTCCATTTTTATTCAAGGTCGTTTTATGTATAACTACTCTAAAAGTTACATCATTGTAGTATTTCTTTGTTAGTAAAGTATTGTGATAATTATTTATTTGTTGTATTTACGAAATTGTCGTAAGTATTTATTATGCATATTGCTAAACTTTATTAATGGAGTACATGCACAAAATGCAGTAAAGATTGGATTTAAAAATATAACATTTTATTAATTATTTTGGGATACTTCTTTTACCGAATTTTATTTTACACTGTATTACGATAAAAAATATTTCATACTGCTGCAGATTGTGTTAAATATTTCTACAATGTTCAACAACTGTTTTTAGTATAGGTAAAATTACTTTAATAAATGTAACAGTAAAAGGCGTGGAAGGTAATTAAAACCCAATAAAGTTGTTAAATAGGACACGATTATTATTTTTAATGTAGAATAAAATTGTAAATATTATTATTTATTAAAAAGATAAAATATTTTACTGTTTTACAATAAGAAAAAGAAAAATTATGATACCTACACCTATACTTACATTGAGAATACTTACTCAATTTTTTAAGATATCTAAATTTATTAAAAACTAGTTTTTTTTTACTTTTAGACGACCAGAAAAAATATTAAAAGCTGTATCTCTCGGTCCCCTAAATTCTTTCAGTTGATACGCCTATGAATATTTAATTAACATTTCTTTATTCTAATTTTTAAACAATTTCTGCGAATTTAAATAGATGCATAGGACTTCCCGATTTACCGCAGTATGAAATAATTTTTTAAGTAGCAAATATATTCGTTCTATGTGGCTTAGAATATTCCAAGATGACAAATGACGCAAGTAGCGGAATCTTTAAGAAAACAAGAATAAATAAATAAAATATTTCAAATAAACTATTTGCTATTTACATATCAGTTTACTGTTCCTAAAAAATCAATAAAATTTTCAGAAGAAATTACGCTTATATTGTACATTTATTCGAGACAAACTAGAACAAAGAATTGGATAGAGTTAAGCTGAAAACCTCCGATCCTCAATACTGAAGATAGTATTGAAAAACTAGAAACTAGTCACAAGAACCAGAAAAGTGTTAAAATCGATATGATCATTTTTCAATGTAGATAGAACATAGATATAAAATTTAAATTCGGAAATATTTTTATACTCTGCTTATTTACATTCAAGTATAATATAGTTCTAAATTTAGCGGCAATACTTTTGTTTAAATATATTAAAATTCATTTTTTTACCAAACCAATTTCTAAAGGTAATATAAACAGTTCTTTTCTCTACAATCTAATTAATGAGAAATGTGAAGAATACATTTTTCTCCACTTCTAGACTTTCTATTATGTACAAAAGATTCTCCATGTAGCTTCTATGTGGTAAAGTGGAATAATCCAATGAAACTCAAAATCGTACCACAACAACATAATTTATTAAATCCAAATATTAAAGAAAGTGACAACTAGTTTCGACTTTTAAAAGTTATCATCAGGTCTGTAATAAAAAAATAATACAAACGTTACAATAGTAAAACAATATGTTAATAAAGCAAAGATTGTGAAACTTACCTAGTAAATGGAAACAAGAAACAATATCATAGTAAAAACCAAAAAATTCTTCTAAATTAAAATAACAGTGTAGATTAGTGATAAAAATAAACAAATAGTGAAAATTAACAAAGGAATTATGTGGTATAAAAACTAAGTGAGTAACATTAAAACTGTGTTGAGTGGTAAACTTAAGAACATTTCAGAAAACAAATAAAAAAAATTTTTTAGCTCATTACTAGGTTTAAGCCATTAGTGTTTAAACCGAAAAAGAAAAGGGATAAAAAGGGAAAGGGTCAAAATTCCCACCAATAACTGAAATCTTAGAAAATAATCCAGTAGAGTTTAATATGTTAGTTTATAATATACTATTTTTCACCGTAAGAAATGGCCTCGAAAATTACCCGATCTTACTCATTTAGATTTTCTTGTGAAGTTATATTTTTCTCCCAAGAATTCATTGAATAACGTTGTAAGCAACTGAAAAATAAAGTAAGTATTAGTGTAAAATGATTAGTTTATTTAAATTTACTTAATCAGAAACCAATAAAATTGGCCCACTACCATTCGACCCATATTGCTATTTAAACTATTTAAACGGGCAGGTTAATATTTATGTTATTTTTCTTTTCACAATATAATTTTTAGAAATGAATATACATTTTGAACGTATATAACAAAAGCTTGGATTTCGGTATAGAGAATAGAGAATATATAGAAACTTGGGTTTTAATAAAATCTGAATGAGTGATTTGTGTTCTGAATAAAATTTATGCTTAATTTATTGTTATTCCAAATAAAAAACCGGTTTGAGTAATGTACATATCCAAAAAAAAATGTTCACGGATTAATACTAGGAAAGTTGACGTGCATCATAGTTTTAAAAAAAGTACCGCCGGTAATCAGAATTAAATACAAATATAAATTATTTGTGGTGATTATGGTAGCAATACTTAGGTGTTTAATAAGAAATATAATAAACAGATTATCTGATAATTACTTAATGAATCGTAATTTAGATTTTAATATAATAATTATCTATTGGTTATGGAAATTTCATCATTAAAAAATGATACTAAGAAAATCATTAGAGTTTACGGATAATTGATAAGCATTTCTTATAAATGAAATATAATAATAAAAGGTGATCTATTAAACATTTTTCCAGAAAACCAGCTATTTTTACAGATAATTTATACTTAATTAAATAATTATTAGTTATTATAGATTTTGTTTTTAAATTTACACACAAATAAACTGCTCAACAATTGAAATGATCCATGTGACTAAACTGGTATTAAAAGGAAACGACGGAATATAATTATTTTATATATGTTTACTGAATTGTAGGGTAAATCTTTGTGTATAAAATTTATCGGACAAAATCTTTTTTTTGACCTATAGGACACAAAATCAAAGGATTTACAATGTTAGCACAAAAAATGCATACAAGTAATAGACGTATCATTATCATTATTTCAATTGTTACTAAGAGCTTGATGTATAAGTTGTGTTTTTGAAGTTGAAAATTAATCCCAAAAAGATGTACAGAAAATATAAACGATATTTAATTTAATATATACACTCCTACTCTATGAGGAATTCTTTAGTTCTCAGTACATCCATTGTCATGGTCTGAGGAAAAAACAACAGTTCTCATTCAAATATTCCTAGAAGGATGACCAAAAGTAAGTAATTAATCCATGTGCTTTTTTATTTCTCGTCGAAACTTTGAATAACACCTAATTCGTCTTTTATTCTTCTTTAAACATTCTTCTCCATTAGAAATGTACTTATTTTAAAATTCTACGATTTTCCACAAACTTTTTAATAATTCTTATAACAATTGTTTCGCTCTATGGCATCGCCGTATAAGATATAAGAAATTGACAGGCATTTCACACACAGACTTGATTTTTTATTATAAATATTGTAACCAATAATATGTCTGTATAAGCAAATACATCTGGACGGTTCAACTTTTTTAAAAAAATTAAGAATGTTATTGGTTTGACAATTTATAATAAAAAATTAAGTCTATATTTTAAATCCCTGTCAATTTCTTATATCTCATCTGCCGATGTCTGAGAGCAAAACAAATGTCATAAATATTATTAAAAAGTTTTTGGAAAATTGAAGAATATCAAATCGTTAAATCGATATTATAAAAAAATGTCAGTACGGATTTTCTTTATATTATAATATTAATTAGGTTCTTATGACTCCTTCATGTAGCCCCCGATAACCATAACCTTGATACATATAATTTTATTACTTTTTCATATTAAATTGATACTTAATACTTAATTAACAACCACGTTAATTTTATTACAACAATAATTATTTATATATATAATTAGAATATAAATTATTTACATGTAACAATAACGTAGTAAAAATATCTAATATTGATAACTTATAATTTAGAGTTAGTAATTATATCTGCATTTATTTTATTTTAATAATAAAAAAAACTGATGAATAAATACATTATTATCATATTTAAAATAAAAATAAACTATACTGTAATATACAATTTTAATGTTAGCCCTTATTCAAAAAATCTATTTGTCAAAATGAAACCTGTTAACCTTCAAAATGATTCAAGCGAACTTTTTTAATATTAGATAAAGAATTAAAAAGGTAATTTAATGTTTTTTTTTACTATGGACGTGCAAAGTCAGTCAGCTTTTTATATCACCTTTAATGCTAAATCGATTGATCGATTACCTTCTGCGTAAAAAAACTGCACTCAATTGACCTATTAATAGTAATTAACTAAAAAAAATTGCAACTGTGCAGCAAATTAATTTATCAAAAATCCTTGATAGAACGATAGGATCCATATCTCATTTAATATTCAGGATTAGCGTAAACTTTTTACCATCGTCGAGCAAACCTTGTCGCTCCAATCAACAGGCACATACACACCGAAAAACAATTTATTAAAAATAATATTAGATTACACAATCATTTGTATTTCATGTATTCCGTAAGCTGTTTCATGTATACAATAAATAAAAAGAAATATTCTCATTGTGAATAAGGCATATTACGAAAAATTGATCGTACTATTTTACCACCTGGGTGTCGTTATGGAAATAAATTTTCATTTGTTTTAAAGTGAGCTAAGTACTTTATCAGTTGTACATCATATTTCTACATTTCTTACTTTGGAATTTCTCAAAAATAAATTGAAAATATATTTTTTATTATGTAACTACCAACCCTAAATTCATCTAAAACATTGGGATTGTCGTTTACAGAGTGGCTCAAAAATTGATTTTTAACTTATTTTCTAGTAAACCTAAAGCAAGGAATTAAATAATCTGTACATCACTAATTAATGTTAAGTAATTTTAGGCAGATAATTTCTTCTAAACAGCCCGATAAATTTGAAATATAAAAGCAAATAGCGATATAGATATGTGGGACACATTTTTGAATGCAAAAGTCTATAGGGAGTAGAGTGTAACGAGAAAACTTTTGCTAGAAAAAGAGCAGAATCTGAGTTCCTAGAACCAATAATATTCGTTAGCATTGCGATAGTTATTGCCAAAGGCACTACCTTTAAACAGACAAATTGCAAACCCTCCAGCACTGAAAAGAGAGTCCTAGTTTAGCTCATTTTAAGGCATTTATATCCAAACTCTTAGGGTAGCACCATATCGTAGATGCTAGAATGAAATAGAAGGGATGTATGAATTGAACTGCTTACAGAATACTGCTTCTGTGGTACTACCTTAAAAAAATAGATGTGAGCAATACATCTGAATGCATTTTCTGCAGTGGAGCATATTTTATGTTCCAGTCCAATTCTGTACGTCTGGTTTCATAGAACTGGAGCCAAATGACTTTAAGAAAACCTCTCCAGAAAAGAGAAATCCACCTCCTTTTTATAATGAATTGCATAGAATTTCGGGTGAAAAGCATAAGGTTATAGAATCTACTATGTCAGCATAGTATTTGCATATAGTCGAAATATCAGTGTTTCCTAAAATAGATCTTCTTTCTCGAACAGAAAGTTTCTAAATGAATATGATGAAAAGCGCTCATATTGTTGAAAAATATTTCAAAAGAATCAGTGATAAACTAAGATTTTTTTTAATGGATATGGAAATATAGCTCCCATAGTACTACCTAAACGATATCAAGGTTAGGTGTACGTATTTTTCCACATGATAAAATCACAATCGTTTAGATGCAATTTCAATTTTAAATTTCGTTTTAAGAGTACATTTACAATATTTACAATATAACTGTATCCTTGCTTCATATTCGCAAACTGTGAGGGTTAGATTTATGTCGTTAATTGAAATGATACTAATCTGTGTCTTAAAAAAAATAAGTTTTTTAACAAGCAGTAACTTTCTTTGTGTCTTGATATTTGAACATTGACGTAAATGTAACGAAACACAGGAAGTGGCATAAAATGTTTATCTTTTGCTTTATCTTAAGGTTGTTTGTTAAATTCTTTAAAAAAATTTTGCAAATAAAGATTGTGCATACCTTGAAATATTTGTTTGCATATAATTTGCTATGGATTATCTAGAAAAGACTACATTTTTTTGTAAAAAAAATCTACCCGTTTCTAATAATAGACTAACAAAAATTAGAAGAACATAATTCAAACAGTTCGTGAAATCTAGGTATATTTTTAAAACAGAGAGTTAATATTTGACTTACAGATATTGATATGTTAAGCATTAATTAATCATTAAAAATCTTTATTGTTTCTTATGAATTATTTACATTCACATAGCGAGAATACACAGTCGTATATAGTTTAACTAAAAAATAATTATTATACAAGAAACTAAAAAAAGATTTGAAAGAGAGACCAACTTGGCTATAGAGTTTTACAAATCTGATTGGTAGCTTTCTAAAGAGGTGTTTAGTTAGACACAAGACTTGATAGACTTTTGTAAATGGCAGATTACGTTATTACTGTGTAGATAAATCTTCATTATACAATTGAATTTAATGTGCTTCAGTACTCGGCAAAGATTACTTTTTAAAGTAGTGAAAGATAAGTTTTCCCATAAATATAAAACATCCAATTTACTAAACATTAGTTTCATTTGAAAAGTCCAGTTATCCGTCTAATTATTATTATATATTATTATGATATGAAGTTTATAATATTTTTCTTGTAGCCTGGTATTATCCATTATGAGAATCTTTAAAAAAAAGCCAATTCAAATATTGTTCAAAAACCACATGCTCTAATTTAATTGATCAGGAGTTTTTTTAGGGAGGGCAGACCCCAAACAGGAATGTTAATATATTTAATATTATTGACTTGTAGAGAACTAATTTAGAACCGCAGCAAGATATTTTAGATTGATTTAAAATAGACACAACCGCATTAATTAATATTAGAGATACTTTTTAGGTTTATAGACTTTCAGTCAGCGTACAGTGAATATACAGTATGGTCCAAATGAAAGAATAAATTCATTATTTCGTAAATCGCCCGCTTACGAAATAATGAATTTATGCCTTTTATTTGGACCGTACTATATAAATGAACAATGTATTAAAAAAGTGGACCAGTCCTGATACCTGGAGAGCATCATAGACATATATAATGGCCACATAAAAGTATTCAAAGGTATTATCACAATCTTCTTTTAATATGCTAAATAAAATATGGAAGTTCAAAAATAAACCTACAAAGACTAAACTCTGTTTATTCGCTACTAAAGTCAAAAGTGTACTTCTATAAATTCAGTATGTATCATCTATTATTAGGAAGTTATATTCTTTTCAAAAAGTTCAGAAAATTTTCGTGTGAAATGGCAGATGAAATATGTGTTACGTTCGTTTGTACACAACGTTAAACTTTTCTCCTTGATTATTACAAAAATTAGTTTGATGTTATAACTATCATCTTAGCAACACCGGTAACCACAAAATTCTAAAAAGTATCAAAACAACATTGAGTATCTCGAATCCAGAAATGTCTTGCTCTTTAATTCTTTAAATACTCGAAGTAAACATATTATTTTGGAAGTTTAATTATCTTGACTTGTGCTCGAATTTCCTAAACACTCATGAGGCGTTCAGAGCCAACATCATCACGTGACTTTTTCCGACTAAAAACATTTTCCTTGTTATAGACCATATATTCCATATAGACCTACAAAAACACTAACTATAATCATGTCTCTTTTTTCCAATTTCATTTCATCATTCCAAGAAAGAAACAGATACGATTTGAACAAAACTGCTTTGGCAACATTGCTTTTCCACTAGAATACTGCACAGGTCCGGTTCTAATAGAAAATGCATTATAATATATAGTATAATATATGTTTACGTTCTGTTAAATTTATGGAGAAGTGGTGCACTGAAAATAATTTAAAGAGAACGTTTCCAAAAATGGATCAATAATCACCACGTTAATTTAAAAGATACAACAAATAGTTGCCGGCATTTGTCAGTCAAACATTAATAATGTAAACATGGTTTCATAAAAATTCATGAAATAATATTTATGACAAAATCAAGAGCGCATAGAAGTGATGTCATCTGAAAAAAAAAACATAATAAGTATTTTTATTCATTTGTACTCGTATAATGTTATTTTTTAAACAAATTTTGAATAATTGAGTATATGGTAAAATATTTTTCCGAGAACTCATTGGTGCACACAACAAAAGTCTGTTGTGACTTTTATCATTCTCAGTGTAAGTATGGTCCATGATTACTTAAGTCATCTACAATTTCCGCAAACGGCACTGTACAAATGGTAATTCAAATTTCCTCGAAAAACTGTACTAGGCCCAAGCAACGTCAGGCATAATCTGTAAAATGTATGAACACTGTTGCCAGATAATAATTTGTAAATTGGATTAAAACTTTAAATTTACACAATCTACATTCAAATTTATTCCAGAAAACACAAAATAATTTCGTAAAATCTTATTGGAGGTCCTCAAAGTGAAGTTGCGTGACATAGCTGACACCATTATATCAGACGGCAATGTATATGTTAAACCAAGCTTACTAAAACCTAGGTTTAACCAATTAAAACAGCGTCTAACCAAACCTAGTCGGATAGTTCCGACGTTTCCACCTTTAACGGATTAAAACGTTACTTAGTTTTAGCGTTCCCAATACTTTCACCTATAACTGACTGAAACAAACTAAAACCTAGCCTAATCTGACCTAGCCTAGCCTAGCCTAACCTAACCTAACCTAACCTAACCTAACCTAACCTAACCTAACCTAACCTAACCTAACCTAACCTAACCTAACCTAACCTAACCTAACCTAACCTAACCTAACCTAACCTAACCTAACCTAACCTAACCTAACCTAACCTAACCTAACCTAACCTAACCTAACCTAACCTAACCTAACCTAACCTAACCTAACCTAACCTAACCTAACCTAACCTAACCTAACCTAACCTAACCTAACCTAACCTAACCTAACCTAACCTAAGTTAAACAACTAGGATTAGCTAGATTCAGCTTTGGCCGATGAAAGATGTAAACATTGGAATTTCTCGGGCTTTAACCGGCTAGGATTGGTTAGACCCAATTTTAAGGGGTAAACCATAGAAAGCTGTATTCAAAGTTGGTTCAGCGTTTGCTCATAGTGGACCAAATACATTGGGCACTATTTACAGCTGTTTAATCATAATAAAGAGGATTTTTCCAAAGGTACACTCCAGAATCACTGAGTGGGCAGCAGTCGATAAAATAAGTCGTCAGAAGTGACCTTCTTCTTCTTTGAGTGCCGTGCAGTTTACTGCGTAGGCGTCCTCCAAACTTTATATATATCTGTTATTCGCAGCGTCTCTAAGCGCACCAAAGTCGTGAATTCCAGTCCATTGCCGGATGTTGCGTAACCAAGATAATCTCTTACGGCCAATGCCTCTTTTACCTTCCACTTTTCCCTCCAATATCAGACGCTGAAACTCATACCGGTCACCTCTCATGATGTGTCCAAAATACGAGATCTTTCTCTTCTTGATGATCTCGAGCAGTTCCCTATCTTTTAGTTTTGCTCTTCTTATGACCTCTTCGTTACTGACTCTCTCTACCCATGATATTTTAAGCATACGGCGAAGGGTCCACAGTTCAAATGCCTCGAGTCTGTTCATCGAAGCAGCCTTCAGAGTCCACGTTTCGGTACCATATAGGAGAACAGACCACACATAACATTTTATCATCCTGAATCTTAATTTAATATCTAGTCTGTGGTCGACTAAGAACGTACGTAGGGATATAAATACGGCTCTCGCCTGTTCTATGCGGCATTTGATCTCTATCTCCGGGTCCCATTTCTCATTCAGGTAGCAGCCCAGATATTTGAATTTCTGTACCTGTTCTATGTGCATGCCATCGATGGTTATTTTGCACTTTGGCAGGATGTTTTTAGAAATTGTCATAATTTTGGTTTTGGCAGCATTTATTTTCAGACCCCGAGCACAGCTTGCATCATTTACGGCTTTCAATATTGCTTGTAAATCATCTTCTGAGTCAGCTAAGATTACCGTGTCATCCGCGTATCTGATGTTGTTGATGTGGATGCCGTTTACTTTAATTCCTAAGCTGCTTTCCGTGAGTGCCTCCTGAAACGCTCTTTCTACATACAGGTTAAAAAGCATTGGTGACAGTATGCAGCCCTGTCTTACTCCTTTTTTTATTGGGAATTCTTCAGACACATTGCCATCTTGTAGCCGTATTTCGGCGGTCTGGTTCCAGTAGAGGTTGCGTATGATTCTTACATCTTTGTCGTCCAGACCTAAATCATCCAGATACTGCAGTAATAGATTATGCCTTACATGATCAAATGCTTTCTCGTAATCTATAAAGCATATATAGACATCTTTACGTTGATCTAGGCAGTTCTGAATAAGCATTTGAAGGCTGAAAATAGCCTCCCTGGTACCAAATCCGCTTTTAAACCCAAATTGACTTTCCCCACTAAGTGAAGAAGTGACCAATAACGCAAAATTTCCAAAGTAAGATGTGGCCTTTGTATTTTGGAATCGCAAGATATATAATTTATTAGTCTATTATCTCTTAACAGTAAAGGCCGGTTAATACGGACTCACTTGCAAAATTAGACATTTCCCCATTCACAATATTCTTTAAATTGTGCTCCATACCGTAAAATAAAAGATCCCTAAAGTAATAAGAAAATTCTAGACATTCATGATATTGGTTGATAAATAATTTTCCAATTACTGCCTGACTTTTTAATCTCAAGTAACTTTTCAAAGTAGATACATTTATTTTAAGTGATTTTGACTTTGTGTCGGTAGGAAAACACTTCCAAAACTAAACAAAAATTCCAAAGTGGAGAACGGAAAATATATATTAATTATTATGTGTTTTTTATATTTTACAGTATCAGGTAAGTTTTAATTAAGATTATATAAGTGTATTACTATTTTTCATAAAAATATTTCTATTAATTTTTCTCTTCTCTTACTTATCTACATTTTCACCTTCAGATAGATCATTAGAGACTCAATCGCATGTTAACGGTTGCAATAATTAGCAGATAATGATATAGAAAAACCTTGACTTGCAAAACACTTGCACACCATAAGCATGAAAATCTTAATAATCTCGTTGAGAGGAGATAGCCGATGGGAAACAGATTGTTATTCTTTTGATTAAAATACTTAGCCAATTGGATAATTGGGTAATCAAATCAGGTGCACTTTTACACATAAAGCAGCAGATACGTCAATAAGTAACTAAACCAAAATGAATTTTGATGTATTTTAAACGAAATTATTACCAAAGCAAAAAAATTATCTTTGATAAAAAAAATTCGGTACCATAGTACTGAAGATGGTTCTTCCGTTCTTCGTAACAGCCCTGAAACTCGGATATTGATATAGCTTTCAACTAGTCGGTTAAAAACTGTTGATTAATTATTTGAGGCACAAACTATTTACTGACGATGTCCTGGATATTTTAAAAGCAAAGCAGTATATATTTCATCTTCGATCTGCACATTCCTGTTTTTGTTTTGGTAAAAGGGAAACTTAAGTCTCCTGTGGTTTATAATAATAAATTGTACGATTTAGAATGGTTCATTTAAGTGAAAAAGATCGTATTGAAATATTAATGATGATCGATTCATAGAGTGGCCTGCTCGTTCTCCGGATCTAAGTCCATTAGATTTTTTTCTTTGGGGTTAAAATCACGTGTTTACGTTAAACGAGCAACGTGCTTGCAGGAATTGAGACAAAGAATTATTAATGAATGTGAACTAATAAGTGAAGAAGTCTTGGAAAGAGTAACTCAAGAATTTGTTAATAGGTTCGTTGAGGTGAACGGAGAGCATTTTGAATATTTGAACTAATTTTGTTTAAATTGTTATTCTTATTAGTATCAAAAGTAAATAAATTTATTTATTCTACAACTAAAAGTGAGTTATTTCTCGTTTTTGCAAATTATTATCAAAAAAATATACATCAGATGCATTTTTCTCCAGTGCACTTACCTACAAAATTTCATAAATAGCATCTGTTTCGTTTTAAAGATATTTACTTGGTTCTATATTTTATCCCAACCCTGTATATAAAAGAAATAGTTCAAAACATTTTTATAAGTGGCTCCTTTTTCTTCTTTTTGAGCATGGTATTCTACAGATATAAAACACAATCCTTAGTTATTATAATCTATAAAATATCGTCACTAATATAAAAATCGACCGCTTATTCTTATACAAGAGATTTACATGTTTTTTTTTCAATAACGCCACTGACCTCAATTAAACAGTCGAAGGTCAATACCTAATTATTAATTTTTAGTAAACATTATCTACTTCCTTCAATCTATATTAATTATTAAGTAATCAATTATTTATTTTTTCTTATCTATGGGATTTGATTTTGAGATGCGTCATGTTGATTGTAGACGTCTAGATAAGATGTTATTGTTTTTGTGTTTATTTTTAGTTAATATATTTACGTAAATGGACAGTAAAAATCAGTGAGCTTGCCTATGGCCGTGATTTTTATTATTTTTATTTTTAAGGATTACCTCACAAATAGAAATATTAGCAATTAGTTGGTACTAGTCTATAAGCTCCTCTGTGTTCCATCAGTATACATTTAAAAAACTATTCTACAAATAATACTTTATCTAATTTATTAATTTTGCTATTGTTTTATTGGTTTTTCTCTGTTTTACTTTGTTGGGTGTACATTGGTTTTGATTAAGTTTTGTTGTCAATTATTTTTTAATGTCTTAATTTTTTTAACATTTTGGTTCTCAGCTTTCATAAAGTACCTTCGATCAACTTTTAAAAGATTATTTGAAATATCTTACAATAATGCGTTCCATATATTTTGGATAAAAAAATTAAAAAAAAAAGAAGAACCACGTAATATTGGTTACTGCTGCTCAAGTTATACGTCATTGTTAATAAAGTGCATATGTTTTTTTAATTAATAGTGTATATTCTGCATACATTAAATGTTTCGGATAGTATTTGTTCCTTCTAAATACTCTTCTAATTTAAGGCGAATTTTTTGAACAGTTTAACCTCTTTGAACAATAACAAAGAATAGTTTATGTTAATATACATAAATCTCAACTAAAATTCAGAAAAAGAATTGATAAAAAATGTAATAATGTTATTAATCTCATATATTTTGCGTAAGTAAATTGTTAATTAAAATTTACGTCAATATATTTAATAATACATTAAAATCAAGATAACATCACTTCCGCTGACGATTTATTTTAGAACATTTCAGGTTTGTTTATTTAGTTCTTTTGAACTTGATGCTGAATTATAAATAGGTGTTTTTTTAAACCGGAACCAAATTTCACATTGTTGTTGATATTATATTTAGTTCCAATTATATTTGCATATATTTAAGAGAATATTAAAAGCCATTTTTGATTTTTTGAGGGTGTATTTAATTTAATAATTTAATAAATAAATAATAAAAAAAAACTTTCCTTAGCACATACAATAATAAATTAAAAAGGTGGTTCATAGAAGCAGGACCAATAAGTGTAGTCGTGCTGTTTCCTCTTATTGTACATATTTTTTTAAATAATTAGTTTTATCCCAGATTCCAAAAAATACCAATGTTATCTAATAGTTTTTATCCGAGAATTGCCCACATAATATGCGTACCACGCCTCATACAAATAATCTAATTGATTTAATAATATTGGTTAGCTACCGGTATAAATATCTCATATTACCAATAATCAAATATTCCGGAATTAATTTCTAGAAATCCTTTAACTAAAATTAATTTATCAATGAATCAGTATTCAATTCAATAATTTGTCAAGGATTACGGTTAATTATAATCAACCGCAAGACTACTGGGAAATTGTTAAATCAAAACATACAAAGAACTTTAAAAGAACCTTGGAAGATCGGTCCCTAAATGGAGAAAATACAAAATAATACAGTTTCCTGAATTTGACACTGATATTTTCAATGAATAAATTATTAGAAAATTGCAGCTATATTATAATTTTTTCAAAATTCAATATAATGAAATACCGGTTGAAGCTATTAGAGAAGTGGTAAAAATAAGACCGGGATGGTTGCTAAAGGTATTAAATAAATTAGTCAGAAAGCAAGAATTTCCAGACGAATGGAAACTGGCCAAGGTAATATTATTTACCTAAAGGGGAGAAAAGTTTGGAAAACTTAAAAATCAGACCAATTTGTCTGTTAAATTCCATCAGTAAGCTTTATGAAGTACTAGTTAGAGGAAGACTCATTAAAGATTTGGAACAAAAAAATAATCTCTACGAAAACCAGTACTGTTTTCGGAAAGGCAGATCTTCCCTTCAAGCCATTAAAGGAATATATGTTATAGTACGAAAAACGAACAAAAAATAGTGTATGTTAATACTGTTAGACGTTAAAAACGCCTTTAACACCGTGAGGCACAGCTTAATAATAGAGGAATTACGTAAAAGAAATATAAACCAGTATCTAATAAATATAGCCTCTAGATATCTGAAGAAGCAAAAGATAACTTGTAACAAGGGAGAAATTCTAGATATATGTGCTGGAATTCCACAGGGATCGGTTTTGGGACCAACACTTTGGAATATCCTATATGATGGGGTTGTAAGAGTGCCGATCACGGAGAATTCTACTACGAGGATACTTCACAACATAAATGGTCCATCTAGTGACAAAAACAAAGTACTGAGTTCGATGGTACACAACATAATTTTATATGAAGCTCCAGTCTGATATAAGGCACTAGAAAAAAAGAAACACGTTAAGACACTGGAAACTGGACAAAGGAAACAGATACACGAATACACAGAAGGTAACACAGAAGAAGAGAAGAAACGGATAAGGGAAAACACTATACAAGAGTGGCAGCAGAGATGGGAAGAAAATGGTCAGTGGACAAAGAATTTAATTAGAAATATTACAGAGTGGATACAGTGTAAACACATTAAACATATTAATTAATGAACACAAGTCTTAACTAGTCATGGCTCGTTTGGTTCATATCTTAAACGAATTAGGATACAGGAAGAGGAATATTGTTGGTACTGTGGTGAAGTGGATGATGTGGAACATACTACTATAAGGTGTAAGAGGTGGAAGAATATGCGAAGAGAGCCATAAGAGAATATAGGAATAGATATAAGTATAGAAAATATGGTTCCCCTGATGCTAAAGTCCAAGGAAAACTGGCATATAATACAGAGAATGATAAAAAGCATAATGAAAACTAAAAAGCAAAGAAAATTTTGTAAACTATGGGTAATATAAAACTAAGTGCTGTGTATGATGTATGAAAGTAGTATGGAAGCGCATGGATGGAGACCAGGATAGCTATTTGCACCTGATGTTATGTCTTCACGACGAAAAATATATAATTGATGCTACTTTCAACAAAATTACAACAAATAAAGTAATGATGAACTATAGCAATTAGTAGATATGTGCTCAAATTTTCCAAGAGCACTTTTGGTTCTCCCACATTCTAGCAATATGAGACAGATGGTCTCAATCTTCTGCTACGGGGTCAGTAGGTAAGTTTTTCGTGGATCTTATGATGTGCAGATGATTTTTATCGGGGACCAGTCTAATTAGAAAACCTATACACAGCCAAACGTTATCTATTCAATATAGACTCCTTTTCTTTTAAGGTCCTCCATGAATACATCGCCAAAATTATTGTAGAGAATTCGATAATTATACAATATTTAAATATGTCTTTGAAAGACCGCATAAAAGCTAAGAAAGTGGAAATTGGAACATCATCATTTTCACCTAAAAGTCATAGGGCAATGAGTTTGGTAGATGCAAGGAGCAATCCCATATGAAAATACTTCAAACATTTTATCTAGAAATGTAATGTACGTGGACAAATGTACTATGATTTCAAAATACTCTACACAGTTACTCCACGCCCAACGGAACACTGACTAGTAGGGAAACTACCAAACATATATTAAAAATTCCTTCATCGGATGTATGCAGGTCCCAAATTAAGTTAAAAATATTAAAAAATTAAATTATTAAGTCTTTGATTCGAAATAATTAAAATGTTAAATTAATGTATAGGATCTTTGTAATTGGCACTCTCAGCCTAGTGGAACATTTTGTTCAATTACTACGTTTACTTAAATGGACGCCCTGTAATTTATAAGATTAAATCAGAGACCAATATAAATTTACCTATAACAATATCCACTAATTTTATTCTTATTACGAGTATTTACACTTTACCTGTATCAATAAACATCATTTATTTCATAGCGCATTATTTAACAAGTATTCCACGTTCTACATAAAAACTGGTTTATTATTAAAATTTGTGTTCAAAATAGTGTCCAATATTATATTTACCTGAATAATATACTATTGATTTAAAAAATGTCCCCTTAATTTTAAAGGGTCAGTTACAATAAAAAAGAGACTCTACCTCAAAATGGTATGAACTCAATAGGTCCAGGTAAAATAATTAGAATACTCAATACTTCGGGTAAAATAATTAGAATAATGTTGTAATGGGTGTTTTGTAAAACAATACAATATTGCTGAAATAGTCTTGGCATAATCGTCACTCATCTATTTGTCTTATTTGAAATCAATAAAATTTTCGAAAATTCAAATGCGACAAGTCTCGTCAGATCAAAAAAGAATTTCCCATCTGCATCTCAAAAAAACATTTCCTGAAAAAATCCAAAGGGTGGTCGTCAAAAAACCATTTGCATGAAAATCTTTCGAGACTAATAAAGAACAGAAAATGGATAATTAATGAGACGATCTCAAATGATGCATTAGAAGGTACCATGATTCCAGATACAGCGATTAGTTGGTAGATAAAAGTTCCAAGGTTTTACATGAAGAAAAGAAAATCCCGCTATTATTTATTATGTCAATGTAGGAAAACTATTTGTGATGCAATTATTGCTAATACTGCCAAAAGCTCTAGTACAGTGATCGTTTACTTAAGAATCTAAGGAATATGTTTGAATAAAGCAGAGGTAACTCGATAATACAAATATCTGGAGAAAGGTTTGTGAAACGATCTGCTCTAAATTTATAATAACCATAGTAATGACAGTAAAATAAAATGCCTTTCCATAAACCTAACGAGGAAAATAGAAGAGGAGAAAGGACGGCATTGTTTGTTTCTAACCTACGTTTAAATTCGCTCCCATACAAATTTTGATGTATCTGAATATGATAGGGTTGGTAACTTCAATTTTTAAGAATCCTTCTTACATTATTTTGGCTTATATCTAATTGCTTGGCAACAATTACTGAAGATTGGAGAAGAATAATTTTTGTATTTTGGTTTTCAGTAGTGATTAATAATTTATTCAATAAGTATAAAAATAATGTGAAATGGGTTTTCAAATGAATATCATATGAGATTGAGTTGATTGTAAGTACCTCATCCTAGTGAGAAGCCATTGGTGTTTACTATTTGATTGCAAGTATTCCATTAGTAATTGATAATAGTCATTTAATTATAAATACGAAGAAATGGTTAATATAAATGTCATTAATAATAAAATCAAATCTGTAATTATGATTGTTTCTACCCGTGTTTTGAGGAATCTATATATTATAAATGTAAAAGATAAGAATATCTGACAATGACAAAAGCTGAAATAATTGTCATAAAAATACTGAGTGTCCCACGACGATTAAGACAAGTAATATATCAGAATTGGGAAGTAGTAGAGAATTATAATTTTGGGGGTGTAAATTAGAGCAAATGTTGCATCTTTTCTTGTTATTGTGTTACCCAATGAGGTATTTGTTTTTGGTCACGTGACGTCGCATTCAAAATTATTAATGGGACAACCTGTATATTTGTGCCTTTCTGTATTCCTCCCGATAAAACAATTCCAACAAACTAGCACACTTGGGGTCTAAAGTGATTAATTCAAGTGCTACACGTACTTAAACGATTGTAAGTTAAAAAATTCATAATTGAATCCCTTGTAATTTTCGGCAATCTTACATTCGTACGTAATGATTAAGACAAACCAATATTATAATTTTTAATAAAAATTCAAATTAACTGTCACAAAAAAAACTTACAATATTAAAGGAGATGTTCAAATCGTAGTGGTACAATCGTTTAAGTACCTGTAGCTCTTGAATTAATCACTTTAGACCCCAAGTGTGCTAGTTTGTTGGAATTGTTTTATCGGGAGGAATACAGAAAGGCACAAATATACAGGTTGTCCCATTAATAATTTTGAATACGACGTCACGTGACCAAAAACAAATACCTCATTGGGTAACACAATAACAAGAAAAGATGCAACATTTACTCTAATTTACACCCCCAAAATTATAATTCTCTACTACTGCCCAATTCTGATATATTACTTGTCTTAATCGTCGTGGGACACCCAGTATAAAAAGTTTTAGAAATATTGTGAAATTTTAATAAAAGTATACTACAATTTTTACACCATCAGGTAAGACGATTTTAAAATAACTGAAAAAATATATTTTATTTATTTAATTTATTTAATTTAAATTTATTTAGTCTCTTACTTATAGTCACCCCTCTATGTTTGAAATCACTAAAAAATCATTCTTCGAATATTCAAAAATACAAAGTGATGGATCAAGTACGTTTATTGAAAGCAATTAAGTTTATATAAATTTTATTGGATATTAAACCATCTTTTATTTGATTTTTTCGATTTTTTTGTTAAGTAAAAATCGACAAAATGTAGCATTTTTGAGAATGGGCCAAATTCATTTTCATTATATAAATGTATTCGTTTCTTAAATAGCAATGCTATTCCAATCAGATTGTAACCACCTTTGACATTTTCTCTTCCACTCTTCCATACTTCCTATATAATTTCTTTAACGATGTTTATATTTTTGATGATATAGGATTACTGAATAATCTACTTCATAATTGTTATGTTGGGCAACCTAGAACTATGTGAGTTGACGATGTCAGGTGTGAGTTTAGATTATATTAATATTATGGTCAAATTCCTTATTAATGCAATAAAATAAAATGAATAAGAAGAACAGAAAGGCTTCACTCGATATTGATTTAGGTAACCAATAAAGAGGCTTTGTTTTTGTTTTACAAAGGATTGATAAAACTATTTATAAAAATAGTTCAACTTACTCTCAATTGACAGGTTTATCCAAAATATTCGTTAATTAACTTAAATTATTGATTTATTTTTAATAGTTGTCTCTTGATTAATATGTAAGCTTATTGCCCTTCTTAATATTTTACGGTTAAAATATCGAAAGTCATTTTGGAAAAAATTCAGTTAAGATAAAGATATTAAGGTCATCAAGGAGTCCAATAGCCTGGGATTTCCTGTAGTAGCAATAAAAAAGATCGCGAGAGAAGAAAGGCCTTCTCCGAAAAGAAATATTGTTATTTTAGTTTATAGAATTCCCAGAATTCCCAATTTTAAATTTTATATAAAACAATTCTAGATTTTCTCTTAATGATGTAAGTTTTTGTTGATATATCGCAAAATAAAATAATTTTACCTCAAATATAATATTAGACTTTTTTGTAGTGCCTTGAAAATTGTTTACTAATAAATAATTATGTTCGCCTACTTCCTTTAATCATTGAAAATAGTTAAATATAAACAATGTGAAAATAGTATTTTTTATAGTAGATGTAACACATATTAAGGGTATTGATTCAATAAATACTTTTACAACCCGGCAGTCACTAGCTACGATTTTTGTCCCTTTCTATACATACCACATCATCTATAATCACTTCAACTTGGTGATTATTGTTACCCCTTTTTTGTCTCTTTAATTATTCCATCTAATATTGTTATGAACAATAACGTAAATACTGCATTGCCAAGACTAATTGCTCTTTAAATTTCTATTTTATCTATTAAACATATGTGTCTTCGGAGCCTGCAATAACCAGTGAGGACTCCAACGATCAACGACAGTTGTTGTCTGGTTCTTTCCAGCAACCACCTGGTCCTTGTTGGATCCATCAACCATAGTTGCTGTTTGGTTCTTTCCAGCATCCACCTGGTCCTTGTTGGATCCATCAACCATAGTTGCTGTTTGGTTCTTTCCAGCATCCACCTGGTCCTTGTTGGATCCATCAACCATAGTTGCTGTTTGGTTCTTTCCAGCATCCACCTGGTCCTTGTTGGATCCATTAACCATAGTTGTTGTCTGGTTCTTTCCAGCAACCACCTGGTCCTTGTTGGATCAATCAACCATAGTTGCTGTTTGGTTCTTTCCAGCATCCACCTGGTCCTTGTTGGATCCATCAACCATAGTTGCTGTTTGGTTCTTTCCAGCAACCACCTGGTCCTTGTTGGATCCATCAACCATAGTTGCTGTTTGGTTCTTTCCAGCAACCACCTGGTCCTTGTTGGATCTATCAACTATAGTTGCTGTTTGGTTCTTTCCAGCATCCACCTGGTCCTTGTTGGATACATCAACCATAGTTGCTGTTTGGTTCTTTCCAGCAACCACCTGGTCCTTGTTGGATCCATCAACCATAGTTGCTGTTTGGTTCTTTCCAGCATCCACCTGGTCCTTGTTGGATCCATTAACCATAGTTGTTGTCTGGTTCTTTCCAGCAACCACCTGGTCCTTGTTGGATCTATCAACTATAGTTGCTGTTTGGTTCTTTCCAGCATCCACCTGGTCCTTGTTGGATCCATCAACCATAGTTGCTGTTTGGTTCTTTCCAGCAACCACCTGGTCCTTGTTGGATCCGAGCCTGCTTGGCTTGTCTACAACCTCAACTGCTTTCCCAGGCCCTTCTTAACTCCTTCTGCGTCCACTCTTCAAATAATGATAACTTTTTACTTCCGTCAATTTTGAAGTACTCAACACCATTCAGTGTTTTCTCGGTTCAAAATCAATAATTTGGAGGCTAATTTTGTAATTTTAATTGTTGTTTATTTTTGTCGGAAATAGAACTTTATAATTATCCAACGAAATTCATTAAATATTTAAATGATATAAAAAAATATATAACGACAAATAAAGTAATTGTTAATTAATTCGGAAATAAATTAAAAAGTGTACTGCCACTTCTGGTACTAAAGAGGTGTGGCGTCCCCAATAATTGAATTCTTTGTAATTTTTAACCTTCAATAAGTACCTATTTTGTTGTTAATACAATTCTAATTATTCGAAATTAATCCTAAATTAATTAATCGGGGTACTAACAAAATGTAAAAATAGATAGTTCTTGACATTATGCAAATAATGTATTTTTCTCTAATGCGCGCAAAATCTACGAAAATTAATTTTATTTATGCTTATTCAAAACTAAATAAAAAATCAAATGAATATTTAAGATAGATTATTAATTGTATTTTATGTTAATATTGACACTATTTGGTTTTATAAGTATTTGTGAATCTAATGTGCTCATTTTGGTACATTTGTTATTGTTCACTGATTTTCGTAATTTTTAATTTAATGTTGAGTGTCTCTCAATTTGGTACATTCAGTATTGTTATTTTTACTTAATAATTTTTAATTTGAATTGATTGTTTCTCATTCTGGTCAACATACATAGTATTGGTTATTAATTTTTGGAATTTATTTCATGAGTTGTGATTTATAGACCAGCCTTTTTAAAGTGATTACTATCAGGCAGAATTTTTGTGAATAGCTTCGTTACCAAAACGTACCACTTAATTTATTAATATTTATTAAATTATTATATTAAATTAAAAAACACTAAAAAAATCACGAAATATACCGTTTAAAGCTGACATGTTAAAAATAGACTTGTACAGTGTAATAAAAGTTCATAAACCATAGTACAAAATATATGAGATCGACAGAATAATGGCTGCTCACGGACATACAGTTCTAAGGCTACCCCCATATCATCCCGACTTGAACCCCATTGAATTAGTGTGGGCATCCTTAAAACAATATGTTGCTCAGAAAAAGTGTTCACAGTACCTTATGTTAAAATTACATTTTTGGAGAAGGGATTCAGTTTTTATTATACTCTCGGTTTAATCTCTCTTATAAATGAAAAAAGAAATGTTTCCAATATACAAAAATTATCTTCAGTAAAATTTTACTACGTTTCTTAACGATGGTATAAAATACAGTTTTTATATTATTTTAATATTGTTTCTCTTAAAATTACGTTTAGGTCAATCTCAAGGTGCCTTTTATTAAGTTTGTTAATAAATAAACAAATGGAATAGCTGATAAATTGTTTCTATTTTGTAATAGATATGTAAATCACTGCAAATGAAGATCATTTTTTTAATGATTGATAAATCATTATAAAAGCAAATTATTAAACGTAATTAGTTGCAGTTGGTTAATTGTGACTCACGGCAAAGAATTACAATAATTGGGTGAAACAGTATACATTTCTATAATGCAAGGTTAATAATATCCTTATTTGAAGTAAATCTATAGGTTCAGTTTAAGCAGACAAGATTATGAACAATAGTTTATTTGACATGTACCCTTGAACGTTTCCCTCGCGTTTCACGTTATATAAACATGAAATTTCAGTTAATTTTTTCTCAATATCCGATAATGAATATACACCAATTCACTAATCTTACAAAATTTTTATAGAGAAGGATTAAAAAGTTAACTTCTCAATCACTTTTTACTTACGCAAATGTTTTGAAGGGAAAAAAAGAAAAAAACTTGAATATTGCTAACAGTCATGATGCATGATTTTATTCTATACACAGTAAGTTTTTAAAATTCAAAATATGGTTTGTGGCTGCCAAAATAGATCCCAACTGTGACACGTCCTGAATAGTTTAGTGAGGAGAATTAAAAAAAAAAAGTTTTTCCATTTAACAACATAAAACGTTCATATTAGAAAATTTTAAATTATGAAAATGTCACTTTGCATAAATGACATTAAAGGTAAATTAGACTTAATGAATTAGTTTGTGCGCACCATTTCACACAGAACTAGCAAATTTACTAAAAATGGTTGTTTAGTACAGTGGTTCACAGTGGAACTAGTACTATTTCTTTAAAATCTGTTCTAGTTGCGCTCTAGACCTAGACAATGGACTGAACCTGGAAGTATAAAGTATATCTTTTAGAAAGCAGTGGTTTCTATGAGCAATTAACTATATTTAATTTTCTATCATGTTGATACATTTGGTCATAAATCTTTCAGTTTTCAGTTTTAGTTCTCTTGTTGTTTTTATCACTCTATGCTATGATGCCTTCCGAATTCTTAGCACCTTAGACGATATTGAATTCCTGCTTCAGTACTTGTTTTTTGCTTTGTAAAACCACACACACCGTCGATCATGATACTCCAAAACTATATTTGAGTTGTGTCCAAATTGGGAAAAAAATTATACCATGGTAGCATAACACACCTCCTAAGTAACATGTGGTAGTTTTACTTTTGCGAGAAGAAAAATATTTGAATTAAACGCTCTGAATTAACTTATGTAAAGAGGCCATAGACCATGCAGCATTTTTATAACCTCATAAAAAATATATGGCTCATATCTAAAGGTCATGCAGAACACTCTTAGAATATATTCAGTGCATGTTGATTTTAGATTTATCGATTTTCAATACACATATAAATAATGGTTTTTGCATGTTAAATGACCGGAAATAATAGTGATCATTGCTGCTACTCTAAAGGTGTAATTTGTACTCAATTTTTAGGAAAGTTTATCAGTATTTACCATAAATCTACAACTAGACTGTAATAATGTATGTGATTTATATACAATTATAACAATATATTGAGAATTAAATGGTTAAAACTATATATATTATAAAAATAATGATTAGTTCCATGCAAGAGGGTTTGAAACGAATCAATCAAATTTGACTTGAATATAACAATGATCACCATGAAATCGACACAATTTAACACAAACAAAAGAAGCCCTTAATATTATAGACCCAAAAAAGTTAGCGTTTTCAATTTATAATTAATTTCCTATATACCATTTCTAAGATATCTATTAACTTCCGGGTCTAGACTGGAACTTAAATTTCAATAATTAATAAATTCCGGGACAGTCTTGGAAATTACTTTCTCCACGACTATTAATGGAACGTGATAATTCCAAAATCGTTTTTAATAATAGAATTTTTGAGAGAAAATATCGAGTAAATTTGTGATCGTGGAGAAAACTCGGCTAGAATAACAAAATTCGGTACTCGTGGTTCCTAATTCTAACCTTGTTACAGAATCTACTATTATAACTTTCGAGATAAGTAAAAAATAAAATTCCACTATAATTGTTACGTTTTAATGATGAATAGATATACCTATTATTTTCTGGTAGTTCATACTAACAATATTTTTTCAGATATTTTATGGCACTGGTTTTTCAACGAATCTCTCTTTTGTTTAGTATTTTATTGTAAAAACGTGTTCTGTGTAGACTTTTTTTAATGATTCCTGGCGCCATTTTAGAAACGGCACTGTTAATATGAAGTCAACAGTGAATTCAAGAGTGGGAATCATATTTAAGACACGAAAAAATTCTCGATTCTACTACTGAGCCACCCACCCCTCTAGTAACAATATTAATCTATAATCCGAAAAGGATTCATTATTGTCCAAGTACCATGATACTAACAGATTGATGAAAACAAAAGGTTAATTAAATTTTATTCAAACTGAAATTATTTTATTCGTTGTGAATAGTAAATATTTATTGACAATTAAGTTATTAATTATTACAAATATGTAATGACTCAACAATAATAAGATAAAGGCAATTTTTACTAACATACACATATATATATATATAAATATAAATAAATAGGTGTACCTATAAATAGATGTATTTGTTTCAAGATGTTTATTACAAGTACTGATTCTTTGGGAATTCCAAGAGAAACTTATTTATTTCCTTTTTATAAAAAGAACATCCTGTATTTTCTTACGTATTTCGATAAACTTACTCTTAGGGAGTTCCTTATTACAAAAATTTTGCTACCGTACACTGAGTGAATTTTGAGAAAGTGTCCGATTTGTCACCCTGTATCTTTATATTTAATGAAAATTTACACTTTTTTTTTAATACCAATCGATTTTAGTATTGTGTATTTTAATTAAATTTGGATTACCCTGTATCTTATTATTTTATTTTAGAAAAATTATTCTCCTTTAAGTTTTATAAACTATTCTCTTACCTAAAACGAATCCTTATTGAGATTTTAGCTTTTAACGAAGATTAGACAGACAATAATGACAGCTATAATATAAAAGATGTAACAAGGGGAGATCATTTTGAGCTATTACTTTAATATTTAAAATTTAAGTTTTCCATAATACATGATCGATTCGTTAAAAACTAAAATCTTTATAACGGTTCAATTTAGGTATAGAGAGTACTTAACATATATTTAAGAACAGTACGAATTTTTTCTAAAAAATTGATAATATACAGGATTCAGGAAGTTGAGAAATCTTTACATATGTGTTTTGGATCACCCGGTACAATAATACACACTTTATTCACAAAATATCCTAATTTAATCAAAATATATAATACTAAAGAAAATAAGTACAAAAAAATGGTAAATTCTCATTAATTATAAAGATACAGAGTGAGAAATCGGACACTTTTTCGTAATAAAAATGGTCATATTTCATAAAATAAAAAAAAATTAAAAAAAAGTAGCAAAACTATATATTAAGGAAATTTCTCAGAGTAGCTTTATCGAAATACGTAATAATATACAAAACATTCTATTTAAAACAAAAAAGTTACAGTCAACTTCCGGTATAACCGGAAATAGTTAAATATTTTAAATCAATTGAGCATGTCTGAAAAAGTCATACCTCAAGTTTTAATTATGTACTATATATAATTGTTAATGGAATCGTCATCAACAATCTTAGATATGCTGACGACACGGTCTTACTAGCAACAGATAATGGATAGTCGTCAGCAAAAATAAAAATGAAGCTAACAACTTAACAGATATCAGTATAATTGGAGAGACAGTGGAGAGAGTATGAACATTCAAATATATGGATTGAAAAAGCAGAATAGAGCAAGCAAGAACATCAATTAAGAATATGAAAAAAGTGTTAACCAACAGAGCCCTAGTAGTAGTAGTAGTATAAGGGCGGATAGGTTGATGCTTGGCAAGTAGGCCTGTTCAGGCCCTTTTTACCATCCCCAATCTTCCCCCCTCCTTTTTTCCTCACGTCCTCGAAACACCTTGACCTTCTAATGAAGCTTAGGATGTCGTTCCATGAGAGGGCGTGTAGATCTTCTACTTCCATCTGTTCGACACCAAAAATTTCTTTCCTCAGATGCCGGTAGACCTCACAGTTGCACAGATAGTAGAGTGCGGTTTCCTCCTCCCCTCCACATTTCTGCCACTCTAGGTCCTCCACTGCCCCAAACAAGGTACAGGTGTCTTTGGAGCCTGCAATGTCCAGTGAGGACTCCAACGATCAACCATAGTTGGTGTTTGGTTCTTTCCAGCAACCACCTGGTCCTTGTTGGATCCGGTCCGGCGGTTGCCTGGTTGGCTTGTCTACATCCTCGACTGCCTTTCCATGTCGTTCTTAACTCCTTTTTTGTCCACTCTTCAAGTAATGAAGAGGTTTGCGCTTTACTTATTCCTATTATTGGTTCCTTTCCAGCTCATCCGCCCGTTCGTTCCCCACGATCCCTCTATAGCCCCGAACCCATAGTAGAATTCCTTTAAGAATACGATTATTACGTTGCTATGTCTTCAGCATATTATTCTATGGGATAAAAGCTTGAACCTTCGCTGAAACAAAGTGGAAGAGAATTGAGACTTTCAAAATGTGGACTTTCTAATGATCTGCCACACATGGCATATTCCCTATTTAAAATTAAGGAGTTGGGAAAGTGGAAGTGAGGGGGTTGACAAATGGCAGATGTCTGTATCGTAAAACTATGAACAAAAATCGACGAGTTTCAGCATTTCCTTAAAATCTAATGAATACTGCCAAATATCAGGGTGGACTATTTTCTGTGGCCCACTCTGTACATATATCTGCATTCCCCATTTTATAGTAGAGATCATTGTGTTTCTTTTAGTTTGTATTAAAAGTAATAATACCAGCCCTTTAATAAAATCATTGGACTCTGTTTCTGCGATCACACAGTAAACAGGCCAATTTATTTTCAATTTTAATGACATTTCTCATTCCAATTGCAGACGAATTCGTTCCACTGTGCAAACAGCTCCAAAGTATTAATGTAACTCAATGGTTTAAACAAAATTGTGAGCAGCTAAAGCATTAGCAACCAACTTTCGAAGATGTTGACCAACTTTTTCCAGACAAGTGGATTGATAAACTTGAACCCATTAAGTAGCAACCAAAGTACCCGGATTTCAGAAAATTCGATTTTTTATGGTGTCATCTAAAAAATGCGTTGTGTAGAAGTAAACCAGTTAATATTAATGAAGTAAAATATCGAACAAAAAATAAATACCATTTCTCAGGAATACATCATTAGAATTCGTCAAGAGTTTATTAATCGTCTGAAACACTGCTGTCAGACAGAATGATACTTATTATTTATTATTATTATTATTATTTAGCATTATTTATTCTTTTGTAGACCCTCAAAATATCTTTCAAGGTTGAGTCCAATACTCGGCTACTGCTTTATTCCAAACGTCACAGGTATATTTATTAAATCTGTAACTTGAACTAGAATTCTGTCTGATGGCTGTATATCTATTTAGAAATAAGCGATCTACTAAGAACTTAGAATTTCAAGGACTTCAGTTGCAACATCTTATAATAGTAATTACTTATAAATTTACCAATAATCAAATATAATCTCATCTAATTATTTACAAAAAAACCCATATTATAAAAGAAAATAATTTTTAAAATTATCTAGCTAGATTCAAAGAATTTATGTCTTTAAAAAAAAGTGATAATTGGATGCATGTTTTATTCCCATTCTTAATAAGTATCTCATCTTTAACACATAAATGCAGATGGTAGCTAAGTTAAGCTAGTTAGATTGAAGGTCATACAGTTAGTAGTTCCATTATAATAATGATACATTGATTTTCATATATTAAAATCAGGTTTTTTGGGCATCCGAATTAAATTAAAGCAATTACAAATAATTTGCTTACGTAGCAGAACGTTCAAAATATATCTTTATCTTAAAAATCGACTGTGTAAAAATAATTACAGCGTGGGCATGCAGGAACGGGCGAATGGATTTTCCATAGTCTCCGGACAAACCCATTAACACCAGAAAGACCATTCATCATCAAACAAGTTGTCGGGTCAACTCCGTATACCACTTTATGAAATACTTGTCACTTTTGGATTTACAGTAGCAGCTTACCTCCGGTTTTTATTATGCCAGCACAATGGTTCGACCATAAAAAATTTAAAATTGATATAATGAACAAGAGGATTGAGTGGACATTTTTTTGGGAGGGAATCAAACTAGTATTTCGTGCAAATGCATTTTTGGAAAAATAAAATAACTTAAATGTATTAAAGATAAAAGTTCGGATCAATTAAGAGTTGCCGTAAATATGAATTTGAAGTTAAATTTAATTTAAATTTAATATAAATTTAATCCCAGTTCGTATTATTTGAATGAGCTTTTCTCCTCTTAAGAAATAATTCTAAACTATTAGCCTTCTCATAAGTAACGTGAACAATAGGGGCATTTTAAATTGTTTGGTTTTTGTACATATTAATATAATGAGAGAACTAAAAAGTTTGAATTAAGAGCTAAAAAATGGAACAAATCATAGCATTTTATATATTTTGCATCAAAATATCGACTTTCTCAACGGAACTCGTCTTTAAATCTGAAATCTTAAGAAATGTCGACAATCAAATAGTTAAAGGCTAGATTTTAAATATCAGATTAAAAAAAAATCACGATTTTAAATGAAAAACATTAAAAATCACTTTTTTCTTTAAGATCTCGATCTTCATTTTAATGAAACTTGCAAAATCATTTGGAAAAATCTTCTGCTTTATTTAAAATCCGGACTTTAAGTTCGATATTTTAATGAACCTTAATTACAATCGAAAATATTAAAAATTAATTTAATATCTCTACTTTAAAGAGGATTTTCCAATAATTTCCGATTTTAAAGCAAAACATTTCTTTTTCTTCAAGATCTCTCCTTTTAAATAAACTTGACTTTAAAGAAACATATTTTAATAAATTTCAGTTTTAAACCAAGTCTTAAAAATGAGCTTCAAAATGTAGATTTTTTGGAAGAGATTAATCTCAACTTTAAAGAGACAAATTTTAATATATGTATATCGATTTTAAATCAAAAATATTATAGATGGGGTAAAAAAATATAAAAATAAAAAGACTGAAGGATGTTAAAATTCTAGATTTTCATATAATTATAATTTTCGTATTTTATTTTTCAAAATATTTACGTACTATAATTTTTTGAATACTTTGTATATGTAGAGGAGCGAGTATTTATTGTATATTATTTAGCAAATATTACTTTTCAAAAATGTAAACAATATTTATTAAATATTCGATGATATTAATATTGCAAAACAAATATTTAATAATTTAGTTTAGATTATAATTAGTTAAAAAAAATAATATTCTAAGTAATTAAGGGACTCCATTAACTTCTATTGGGCTTGTAAATATAGAGGGGAATTTTTTTTATTTGATGTTAAATATAAAAGTGAATAGAAAATCACATAAAACATGATTTAAGGACATAAATTCTTAAAAATGAAAAAAAAAATTAAATTATAAAATTTAGGCAATTTAACCACAATTATTTTATAAAATAATATAAAAAAATCAAAAGTAGCGCTTTCATCAGAGCAAAAAAATAAAAGATATGGGTATTAACTAGACATGTTAAAAGGAAAAAATATATAAAATAAAGATTTAGAATTGATAGAGAAATGGGATACATAAATAATTTTTAAAAATAAAATTAAAACAAAGGTAAAAAAATAAAAAATTGAGTACAGGAAAAGTGCAAAAATTATCTAATTAATAGAATTAAAGAAGGTATAAAAAAATATTTTGAAAAATTCTGTTAAAATTAATAATGTGTTTATGGGGTATATAAAAGGGAAGGTAACTGAAGGAAAATTAAATTTTCTTGTGGATGTAATTGTTCATTTAAATAGTGAATATTAAGGTTAGTATGTACAGCTAACATTTCAAGTATATTTAATCTAATTCCCTAATTTGAAAAGTCTTGTGGATAATTGGTAAAAACATTTAATACGTAATTTCTCTCTTTTGGGTGGGGTAACAATTAAAATTCAGGGTTTAGGTCGTTACTAGAACACGCATTCTCTAGTACATTTACTTCTTATTAAAACGGTGTTTTTTCACATTGTCAAGGTTATTAATTTACAAAGTACTAGATAATATTAATTCACGTTTATTTATGTAACCAGTTATTTTTTATACACAGATGATGTCTTATTTCCTTTAAATTTCTATCGGAAACTATTGATGCGGAATTAAATTACAAACTTGATTATATAACTGTGCACTTTAAAATAAATATAAATATAAGCCGTGAATTTTCTCAAGGTAATACGAGGATGGGTTGATTAACTCGCGGCCTAAAAAAGAAAACAATAATTTAGAAGAATAAATTTGTTTCTATTTTTCAACATAATCTCCTTCTAGTTGAATGCATTTGGTCCATCGATGTTCCAAACTCTTTATCCCATCCCTGCAACTCTTCAAAATAACTGTTTGTCGCTTCAATCACTTCCAAGTTTGAAGCATATTTCTTTCCCGCATGAAATTTCTTCAAGTTGGGGAATCGGCTGAAGTCCGACGGGGCCAAATCAGGGGAGTAGGGTGCGTGAGGTACCAGTTCAGAGCCAGACTTCTGGCATGGTGCATTGTCTTGATCAAATAAGATTTTCTTTTTGGACAACCCGGGTCTTTTTCTTGAATTTTTTCCTCCAAATGAAAAAATTCAGTGGTATAAGATCCGGAGATCGTGGTGGCCATTCGATTTCATCTCTTCTCCAAATCCAACGGTTTGGAAACGTGCGACTTAAGAAGTCTCGGACTGCTCGGCTAAAATGTGGAGGAGCACCAACTTGTTGGAACCACTTATTGTCGATACCATTAGGGCACACGGCACGAATACTTGGTACCACTTGATTTTCTAACAGTTTTAGATATCTGCCTCCATCCAAATTTCCATTAATAAAAAAAGGACCAATTACTCTATCTCCCATAATTCCAGCTTACACATTAATTTTCTGCTGTGTCTGAGTATGATCTTCTTTTATTAAATGTTGATTTTCGTCATCCCAATTACGACAATTGTGCCTATTAACTTTACCATTTAAGCAAAAAGTATCTTCATCAGAGACAACGATATTGAGAAGAAAATTTCTGTCACCATCACATTTTTCACGCATTATTTCACAGAATTTCAACCATCTATCGAAGTCACTTCGTTCAATTTCTGAACTAGGTGAAACTTATAGGAGAAATAAATAATAATAATGAAGGTTCTTCAATAAAAGAAGTAACACTTGTTCGATATTCGGAGAAATATATGACGGGATGACAATTTGAACGACAACTTTTTTATGGAAGGAAAAATCCCCAAAAACCTTTCTAGATGCCGTTCAGTTTCTCCAACTGTGATTCTGATTGATTTTTAATACTCTTTGTATGTTTTTCCCGAAAGAACCCTCATATTTAAAAGATTTAGAATTCTCAGAATTAGTAAATTTGAAAATAAATAAAAAAATAAAAATTACTAGTTTTCTACAATTTATATTGTATTTGTTTTTACATTGTATGGACTCTGAAACGGCACTCTGGTTAGTAATTCATAATTCATTTTTTTCAAATGAGCGAGTATTAACTTTCTGCTATGTATTTAGTGTAAGTTTAAAAATTTCAAATGACAAATTATGAAGAACAATAAATTTTTAGTCCGGTTCTATAGAAACGCCTTTTTTAAGTGGATTTTAAGCCACGACTACTATTTTCGTTTTTATTGTGATTAAAAGTACTCCTAAGATTGTTTTCCTTTCTAAAATAACTCTTGTTTAAAAAGGTGGACCTATATATATATATATATATATATATATATATATATATATTATAAATAAATAAATAAATAAAATAAAAATATCGTAAACGCGGAAATTTCTTCAATTTAATAAGAATATTTCTAATAAGGAATTTAGAGGTCATTGGTTACTTTAAGTAAACGTGCCTTTAGTCACGTCGTCATTTAACAAATATTCCCTTTTTCTTCTATTATAATTATTAACATTATTAACAAATCTTATAGTTTTATATAACTTATTTATTTATGCCAAATGGAAATGCGTAATATTAGAAGCAGGTATTCTCAAACATTTAAGTCAATTCCTTCATTCTTGCTTGTCTTTTACTGAAACTTTTATATTTGAAGCCATACTCTTTTGAAGATCTTCCGAAAATTTTGGATGAGGTTGAAAAGGTCATTTATCATCAGAGAAATATCGCGTTAAGCAAAGAAAGGTCTACTACAAGACTGTATAAAATAATGTATTTCTCGAAAACCAGTTGTGAATCGTAGTGGTGAAAGCTCATGACACTTCAAAGTCGTTACCTTAACTCTAACAAATTTTACATACAAAAATAAAATCTAACTACAAAATGTCTATAAATAACTTGAACATGAAGGAGATTATCCATATTCTCAAATGTGGTATTATGAGATTATAGAGCTTCCAATAAAATTTAAAATCTTTACCACAGATAATTTAGTTCAGAACTTAAAACATTTCTCTTATGATACAACGAAGACTAGTTCCAGTTAAAGAGCCATCTTCAGGTCTAAAAGAATGAAAAACATTTTGAATTAAATTATCTGCGTTAAAGATTTTAAATTTTATTGGAAGCTCTAGAGATTTAACGAAAAATATGTAAACATCTTCGTCATGTATTTCTAACACCGGATACTTTTACTTTCTCTTACTATGTATGCATGAATACAAAAAAACTTTACAATGTCTTTACTGGATCTCAAATCAACTGTTTTGTCTCATTTAACTTTTATAAATAATAAAATTAACAGAACTTGGAGTGACATTTTTGAAAACCAATAACATTTATCTGACTAGCAAAACAAAATGGGCGAAGAACTATCACTATCACCAAGACAGTTGCTACAAACTACCGGATTTAGAAAACATGCATTTTTTGGTAAATTTGTATATCGGAATTTAATATAAAGGAATGGCATTCAACCTTGTCGACAGAAATGCGTAATAAAATAGAAACACAAGTTAGTAATTAATAAAAATGGCACAACAATGTTATTGCAAAACGTTACCAACACGTGGTATTCTTTACAAAAAAAAAATTTTATCATTCTGACATGAAATCAATTTTAATAGTAGACACATAAATTTCCGGATTGGGAAAATTGTTGTAGGTAAACACTATAGTGGCCTTCCAATTTTCTAATTCAAGTGATCTTAAAATAAACAACGTATTTAAATATTTTTCATTACTTTTAAGATCCGCCAGAACTGGACTAGCACAACCCCAACAAAAAGTTATTAGATCTCGTATAATTGCAAGTTAAGGGTAGTGAGGGTTGAAGGTGTGTGTATATCATATTTTCTTATTTTATCTTTAGCATTGTATATCTATTTATAACAATCTTTATAATAACAATGTTTAACCCTTGAATATTTCTTTTATTTATTTATTTCCTTTGCTCTTAATATACTTGTATCTTTTTTTCTCCCGTTTAGCTTCTATTTGGATCTGTGTTCGTATTGCAAAAAAATCAAAACAAAAAAGAAAATTATGAAAGATACATGCCAGATAAAAGACTTATAAATATGGACAAGACTTGGATTCACCATAATACACCAGAGGCCAAACAGCAGTAAAAAAATGGTTGCTACTTAAACTACTTTTTCATGCAAATAAAGTTTCATCGACCATTTTTTAAATGGCACACCCTGTATATTTTACTTTTTTAGACTGCAAATTTCAAGACGATTCCAAAAATATATCATACTTGTGTTCGGTAATTAATAGTTTTGAAGATACAAGCATTTTAATATCTATATGTTCGAATATATCTTGACGAAGTTTTCCCCAATAAGTGGATCGGTAGACGAGGACCCATTGAGTGGCCACCAAAGTCACCGGATCTCGCGCCATTAGATTTCTTTTTGAGGGCTCATCTAAAAAATGTTGTGTATAAAAGTAAACCCGACGGCATAAATGATTTAAAATATAGAATAAGGCAGAAAATAAAAAACATTTCGCAGGAAACCATTAATAAAGTTCAGCAGGAATGTCTTCCAAAAATACAAAAACATAGATTTTAAAATTATTGTATCTTAAAAACTATTAATTACCGAACACAAGTATGATATATTTTTGGAATCGTCTTGAAATTTGCAGTCTAAAAAAAGTAAAATATACAGGGGGTGCCATTTAAAAAATGGTCGATGAAACTTATAAAGATGTAATAAGTCTGGTTTATTTGCATGAAAAAGTAGGTATATAGATCGTCAAGAAAATATGTTGAAAAGCAATGAAACCACTTTTTGAAATCTAAATCTAAATGTTTTTTCCATCTCAGTTTCGGAATAAATATATTATTATTATTACTGCTATTATTATGCTGCAGTTGTTAAAGAAAAAAAGCATTTTTTTTATTTTAGTGGATTTTTATTTGAAACAGCTACACCAACCTCCTATTCTATATAAAATTTCCAGTTGTCAATTTTATAATAATCTGCACTTTTTCTGATAGCTAAAAATAAACGAGCGGATATAGTTATCTATGTTTGAATTTTTTTTGTTCAATGCCACAGAGGTGATGTCTAAATGAAACTGCGACAAACAGTTATTGCTTCGATTAATTTGCTGTTAGTAACTAGAGGCAATAATAAATCAGGGAACGTGCTGCATAGAGTTGTGGAAAGTCTATTGAGACCATTTGATATCGTAATTGTTACGTTAAATAAGTACATGCATTGATTTAATGAGGTTTTTGTTACCATAAGATAAAATCAGGATATAAGACAAAGGATACATTCTCGAGCTGGGATAAAAATAGTTCAATCTAGAGCATGACTTAATTTTATATATTACGTCTCTTGAAGTTAATTATGGACTAGTTAAAAGAATTATGGACTAAATATACGGGGTAAAATTACCATCTCCAACCAGACAGCGAGGCTACTGTGGAAACAGTTTCGACCTCCTTGGGTTTCATCAGGATCAGATAAATAATTTTACTTTTTAACTTTTAATATAGCGTTTGGCGGAAACTGTTGTTTAATATTTTATTGGAAGTTTGTGTTAACAGAATTATATCCAAAGTAGTTTCATAAAATACCAACAATTAATTATTGTCATATTGACATTCACTAGAATGTTGAAAATACTACTAGATCTGCTCATAATTGAGTTGTCAAAGGATTACACATAATTTATATTAATCCTATAAAATAAAAAAAATTCAAAGAATGTATCTATTATTCTTAATATTTGAAATAGCTTAATTACTGTAATATCTTTACCACTAGTACAACCTTACATTTTCTTTTTAATAAAAACATCAATCTCTGATAGTATTTTCAGAAACTACCTGAAAAGCAGAGAAATGTAACAATGTAAATGATTATCTATCTATTACATTTTAGATTTTTTTTAAATACATTGAGCCTGTTTCAAACGTTTAACATCTTAGGTTACCTTCAACTAATATTTCGTGATAGTGTTAACAATCTTTATGTCTCTTGGCAGTAGTTCAAGTTTATTGGCAGTTTAATAATTATAGTATTTGGTTCAAGTTCAATACGATCTAATAAAATGGTATCGGTACCACACAGCAATAAATTGTTATGTTACTATACTTATATGATTCTAGTTTGTTATTAGCACCGTTATCCTTTCAATCTAGTTTAGAGTTGGTTACTCATATTTCAAAAAAAAGGTCAAGTAATATAAATTGTATTTAAACTAGCATTAGATTTAATAAAAATGGCATCTGAACCAAATCAAATGTATTAGTGTACATTAATGTCGCGATATAGGATGAAATTCGTGTTTAATCTGTTCCAAGTGAAAACCTTGAATAAAAGATAAACCATGCACAGCTACAATACTGAAATGTAATTATTTCAATTGTTTTAGAAAAAAATGCAATGCCAATCTATAAAAATTAATTACATCGAGTTATCATTGCACAATGCAATACATTTATAATGGGTTAAGGATACGGTGTCTTGCTTCAGAGGAGATCTTGTTTCAGCTAATCAATTTGTGCTATATGTGAGATAACCATTATTAAAAAATACTAATTTTACAACAAATTATTTCCAAAATAAAATAGTAAAAAGTAGAGTAAATTAAAAAACACCTAGTCACACATGCTCAACAACAATTCAAAAGAAAATCTACTTCATAGAAATACACAGTTGCTTAAAAGATAAAATCAGAAACTTAAAGAAGGTTCCAATAATAATTGTTTTGTATAAAACCAGTTCCAAAAAAAGATATTGTCATTTTAATGTACCTCTATAATGCAATATTATACATTAATATATTATTGTTACAACTGTGGAGAAGATAGCTGAAGTTCCAATTTTGCAAAAATTGGGCAAACGTTTTTCATAAATCTCTAAAATAATGGCAAAAATAATTTAGTCCTAAATGATTTCCGCACTGTATATACAATATAATAAAAAAACGTACTTAACCATTTTTACTTGAAAACTAAAATTGAAAATGATAGTCTTATATTTATTGGTAACATTACAGATTATTCGCCAATTGGTTTAAAGTTAAATAAAAGAAATCTATAATTTTATGAACTTTAAAAAAATAAGCTCCATCGGTCAAATGCTTTACACCAAGCTTACTTCCATCATGTAAACACTTTAAACAACTGCTTATAAAATTGCTCTTAGAAATCGGATAAAAAAAATTGATAGACATATTTTGAATAAGAATGATCTAAGGTACTTGAAATAATTATTGTTGTACAAAATATTATGTATTGTGTTCGTTAAATGTATAATTAGTGCCTCCAAGCATGCATTCAGTGGGTTTTTAGCATATATTTTTTCTTATTTGTATTATTTTCTTTACATTTCTAAAATTCGTAATCTTCTTGTATATGACTAAACCAACTAATCCAAGTAAATTCTCAAAATAATGTCGTCTTCACTAATGTCTCTAATTTAATTTTCGACAGCTGTAATGTTTTTAGTGTGGACTGCAAGCAGAAAACTGTAGTACGAAATGTTTGTTCAAGTTTAGTTCCTAGCAAATATTCTGTGGTATGGACTTTGTCTGGAAATAATTGTTTTGTTGCTTTGAAAGTTTCCCTTTTATCTTGATCCATAAAAAATCATTTTCTTTATATTTATATGTCAATGAACTGTTTTCGTTAAACCTTTTAAATCCATATTTTTTTCCTTCACTCTATGAATATGATTTTTTGACCGATTTTTGTGGTAGAATTTCTAGAAACTTCTGAGTTCTAAGGATGTCTTTTTCCATTATTTCTATAAATAATTCGCGACAAAACTTTTACTATTGGAGCCGTGACAGTGATAAATGATAAACGATTTCTATTTAATATCATACATATGGTTATGTTGATAAATATTAGCGACAGGTAAAGAAACAATACAACATGATGAACATAAAACATACAAATGGAAATGTTATTACAGAAGAAGAAAAATTTATGGAAAGATTGCGAAAATATTTCTAAGAATTGACAAACAGAAGAAGAACATAAAAAAGACAAAAAAACAAAGATAGATATGATAAAGAAAGAAGAAATTATAGAAGCAGTTGATAAAGTTAGAAATAGATAACATAAGCCCGGAAATGGTAAGATATATGAAAAAAGAAAGAATAAACTCGATGAAATAAATAAAGAAACAGAGCCCACTACTCTTCTTAATAGTACTGGATAGAGCAATAAAAGAAAACTATGAGAAATTTAAACCTAAGATAATGGAAAATATTCTCAGACAATAAGGTACTATTAAAGACTAAAAAGATAATCTACAGTACAACCTGCAAGAATTAGATAGAGAAATAATAAAAATGAGTATGCACATCAATGAAAAGAAAACGAAAACCATGATGATCCCGAAAGTTGCAAATGGAAGAAAGGCAAAGTATTAAATAAAGTAAGTAAGTAAATTGCATAATTCTTACAGTAAGATAAAACATTATTATACTACTATTACTTCTATTATTATTAAATTAAACTGAATTGTTAAGTTGTCAATTAGCTTTCACTAGGATGGTACATTTGCTATGAGAAAATCATCGTTTTTTTTGCCTAGGTACTTCTAAATAATTGTTATTTGAAGATAAACTTGATTACGTAATTTCCTCTTCTTAATCTCCTAGAATGTATTACAAATGGAAAAGAACCAGGAGCTACTACTTACTAATAATAATTGGATTTGCATTGCCATTCACATTTTACCATAATATTGAAATAGATTGACATACACGCCTCAGTTGATGAATAAATAATTTTTAATTACTTCTAATTACAATTGATTAGTAATGAAGATTGTGACCTTGGACCACAGCTTTATTCTTAAGATTAAAACAGCTGCTTTAGTGAAATTAGTGTATGTCATTAGCGTAACCAAACAAGTCATCTCAACAAAATTAAACTAAAAACAATCGTTATATACGAGAAAGTATCAGAAAATAACGAGACTGGTGCTATAGTATAACAATGAAACATTTATTTAAAAAACTTCCTTTTGATTCAAATCTTCGACGTCTCAATTCTTTTTTGACTTCAGGAAACAAATCGAAATCATATGGAGCAAGGTCGGGAGAGTAGGGGGGGTGAACCATAATTTCTACCCCTAATTCTTCAATTGTTGGTTTTCATTATACGGCGCATTAGTGTCTATACTCTTGGGCCGAATTGGATGACTCTGACGTCATTGATCTCCAATACGCTCAATTGATGTCATTTATTCAAATAAGAAAACAGCTACACTAAATTAGCACGACGTCACTAATTCAATTAATGACGTAAGAGTCCTCCAATTTAGCCTCTTAGTATAGAATGGATAAATAAATATAATTTGTGACGTCACACTTATGCGCCCCATTGTTCACTAGTTCATTATATTTATTTATTGTAATACTAATCAATGTTTCTGCCATTACTTTGTACAAATGTGGAACGTAATAAAACACACTTACCATAAAATTTTACGATATTCCAAAACTATTTAAATATTCTTAATTCATCAAAAAATATTTGACAGATGAGCTTATACATTTTTAAAAAAATCCGTAAATGGAAATTCTTATTTTAAGGTACACCTTCAAAAATTGTGGAAAAAAGGGCTACATCACTCTAGATTTATCACCAGAAATTTCCCGGAAAAAATATGAAATGAGCTTATGAGTTTATCTAATAGGGAAAAAAGTCTAAAATCAAATTATACTAATTGGCACTCGTAGAAAAAGTATAATGTACAACACATGTGGGAAAATTACTTTCCCCACTTGTTGCACTATATACTAGATCTTAATGTATATAATTTTTATGTTAGTTACGCCATTTCAATTTCAATGATTAAAAAAAAATTATAAATCAAAATCCTGATTTTTCCTGGTAGTTTATTGCAGTTAGTTATTTGATTACTCTAATATTTTTCATAATAATAAAGGTACTTTACTATTGAGCAAATTTTTTTGACAAACTGCGTATATGAAATTTTCTTAAAATTAATAATAAAAAAGTTTTTCATATCCTTCCAACTTAAGTTGATACACTGTATAAAATACAATATAAAATATTACTGAAACAAAATTATAAATATTGATAATAATTAAAGTACTATTAACGTCTATTTTTTTGCTAGATCATAAATATTCTAGTTTGGGTGTTGCATAAAGTTTTATTTAAATACACCAATGAATATAATTATTCGTCAAGATTATTTATTACACGTGTTTATAGTCACATTAAAAATTACAAATTTTCTTTTCTTTAGGTTAGTTTTGTATTAAAAAACAAGAATGGTTGGCAAAAATGTTTTTACTGGCTTTTAACTAGAATAAAAATAGTAATAAATATTCTGATAATGGTTTTTGTAGGAATACATATAATATATTTTACAGATTTCGATATTATTATATTACCGTTTATAGAACTATAGTAGCTACTATACGTGACTGTTGACACGATTCACTTTATTTTGTATGCAAAAGTATACATAATTATAATTTTATATTAAAAAGTTTGTTTTAAAATATTAGCGAACATGGAAAATCTAATGTGATTTTCGATTAGATTCAAGGGGTAATAGAATAACAAACAGAAATGTTATAGAAAACGTGTTCTTTCCCCTAAGTTCCATAAAAAATCTCCTATTTGGAATAAAGTCAATTTATTTAAATATAACACATGTTTACAAGTGAACATAATTAATAATGGCATCATTTAATTTGGTGTTCAGCCTTGTTATTATTTTTTTACCCGACACCTGGTTAAATATATATACGAAGCTATAGCAATAAATTTGAAAATATGTTTTTATATAAATAACTTCCTTATTGCAAATAGTGACCAAATCAGGAGTAAAATGCAAGGTGCACGGTTGCTCACTTTAGCCTTAATTCTATTCATTATTTCGGTAAAAAACCGAACAATTTAGTATGAAAATAAAAACTCAATAAACTACACGTCCTAGGGAAACCCAGTAATAAAAATCACATATATAAAAAACAGGAATAATCAGACATTTTTTTAATTGTTGTTACATTACTTCTAAAAAACCTTTATACATATATTTGTAGTGTTTGCTAATTATTTACTAATGAAAAACACGTGTTAAGAATTTTTTAGATATAGCTAAAAATTATTTTTTAATGCAAATTTCAATATAGACCTTCCGTAACTCCTAATGTAGAAAAACCATATTTAAATGTAAAAGATAAAGTATACATTATATTATAAGCATAATCTATCTTTAACATTTATAATGGATAAATTCCACAAAGTAAGTGTGGAAACAATCTTTAAAACCGTCATTTAAATAAATTCTATAATCCTCTCTATCATTTTTTATCATATTTCTGTCCAACCTTTGTGATTACATATAACATTTTTAGCTGGCTCTTTCTTCTTGTCATATGTATTTTTATTTTTTTGATGAATATAATTTCTATTTAAGTCCATATCTCCTCTTTACATATTTTTCAACAAATTCTTTTATTTATTTCTTTTTACGTATTCATAACAGTTGAACTACCGGTTTCTTCTTACATTATTGATCCTTGTTTTATTTCCCGCTGTATTTCTGAGCTGCTTCCTACTACATTGGATTCTTCTTTTCATTCTTCTCTATTTCCTGTCCCTTATTCCTTAAATATGCCATTGTCTTTTTTATGACCGTCGTTCTACATTCCTTGTTACTTTTTAATTTGTTCTTCCACCATAGTTTAAATGGTGTAGTATGATGTAGCAGGTTTTTCTTAGAACCTTTAACAATCTTTATTATTTTATTTTTTATTAAAATTTCAAAGAGAAGGAGGCTAAGATTTTCTCGTTGCTGTTTTCATTTCAAAGCTGTTTTCTAATTCCAATTATTTATACCGCGCCTATTATTATTATTATATACTTTCTTTGCTTATTTCGCGAAATACTTGCAATTATTCCGTTTGTTCCAAATTATATTTTTTCTACTATGACTTAATTCGCTTTTAAACTTAGTGTAGTTATAAACTTCTTGTTTATAACTTTGCTGTACCTTCAAATGTAGATTTATTGGTTGTGGAGTTAGAAGATAACTTTATTATCAATCCATTTCCTTTTAGAATATTTAATCAACTTTCAAAGAAACTAAGCAATAAATATTTTATTCTTATGACTAACTTAATTGGTAATTTGGGGTTCTGCTATAAAGAATTTCAAAGATATGGCAATTTGGCACTTTATTTTGCACAACAATCTTATTATTTACACTGATAAAGACTCACCCTCCTTTATAAAGATCTTTAAAAATGCCACTGTTTATACATTCCTCATAAAAGTGTTTTATTATCCCAAAACCTTCCCCTTCCTGGTGAGACACTGCATATCCTGAAATGGTGAAATAAAAAAGATGCCTTTAAACTCTATATAAGAACTCAATTAAATAAACGTTTTATTCGGTTTAAAAAAATTAAAGCTAAACACGGATTTTCAACTACATTTTTTTACTGCTAATTTTGGGGGATACCATTGACTTCACAGATAAATTCTATTTTCCATTCAAAGATGCGCTTTTCCGACAAAATATTCTTGTACGATATTCTTCACGTTGAGAAAAAATAATCCTCTAAACTTGATTCTAGATTTATTTTTGATTTCAAAATTCATAAAATAATTATTAAACATCCGAACTGTGAACCGTTTACACCATTCAATAATGTTTGGTAATTTAGCAGTTGTATTTTCCCAAAAATGAAAGTAATGTTTAAAAATTAACAAAAAATAAATTTTCGCAATCGACTGAGATTAAAACCATTTTTATTTTAAATTTTAGTTATTTTTAATATTCCTCTATCCTGAAAAATCGTTTATAAACGATATTTATTATTTTCCTCCACATCTGTGATGTAAATATTTGTCGTCTTGAAAAATCATTCATTTATAAATGCAAACATAAAAACACGACACCTTGTAACTAATGTAGGTAGTTAATTGTTAATCACGATTTTGACCCATATTTCGGTATCCTGTTTTGCTTATAGATTTTGACTTATATTTGTTACTTTTGCAAGAGTTCCGTTTTCTAAGTGGCTGATATCCGGAATAATGTACTTATCACGATCGCTTGGTTGATCTTTCAAGGTTATAATTGTCATTTTTTCTTGAACGAATTCATGGTTTATGTTGTTAAGTCTCTCGTTTAAGGTATTGCAAAAGAGAAGGGATTTTTTCAGCTGGAAAAATACGAAGGTAGCTCTTGAACTTGACAAAGGCTTCCATCAGTGTCTACGTGACCAGTCGTCATACTTGTTTACTATTTATTATGACTTCGTCGAAAAAATTATTTATATATATATATTTACATAATCCTGCAACCCATTAATAAATTATCTACTTGCCCTAGTCTAAAAATATCTTGTATATTATTGTTTACTTACTGTTTGTATTTATCTTATCAAAATTGTTAACATTTATCGCAAATAAATTAAAACGGCCTACCAAAGTGATGATTTAATAGTAGATTTATTGCGCAATAAACTTTTCATACGATTTAAAAATAATTTTCCAAATTTGCTTCGTGAAATTAACTACTTTCGTAATAATATGAAGCACTTAGGAATAGGAAATAAAATCCAGAACATCTCATCAATGTTGATTTATTATACAGTGTAGAACAGTCAAATGAAATAATTTAATTATTATATTTATAAAAAAGCCCAATTTTAAATTATGAAATGACATCCCCCCAAATTTTCAAATGGGAAGTACCGGCTTGTGATACATCATTTAAAAGGTTTAAAAATGTTATCGTTTTCAAAGTTATTGCAAAAATTCATATAAAACAAATAAAAGCTTCGGACTGACGAAGTTCATTACAACACAATAAGAACTCGTAGATAATATGGTTTAATTTTGGTAGTAGAAAACTAAAAGAAAACCATTTCAGTGTTCTTTTTGGACGGAATCATTTAGAAGAATATAAAAAGTTACCACGACAACGTTAGAAAATTGTTCTTTAAACATGGTTTATTTAATAGAAATTCACGAAATAACAGTTTTGCAGAAGATTCTTTGCAAAATTAACATACAAACACGGATCGAAGTTGCTTGCATATTTCAAGAGATATTTAGTTTTGCGAGCACCTTCTTGAAATGAAAGAGCTAATGATACCAAATTGAACGTATATATGTATAATCACACCCTCATTTACCATAGTGGTGTATAAGTGGATTTATGTAACTTATTCTTGAACAAAGTATCTCCAATTCTCTTAACTTATAGTTAAGTTTTTTTGATTCTAGATTCAAAAATGTTATGATTTTAAAATGTATTACATCATTTAATTACAAAAAAGACAGATTCTAATTACCTGTATTTATAAAAACGTAATAACTAATAGCATTCATAATAAAATTAAATAATAACACATCAATATTAATATACGAGATGTTCATGAATATCTTCTTCTTATGTCGGTTTGATTTTGTCTAGTAAACTTTCCATATAGCCCCATAAGAATTCTAAAGCTGTAGGATTCAGTGATCCATTATATCCATTCTCGCCTCCATATCCATCGATTTGGAAAAGTTTCGTGCTGCAAGACATAGGTCGAGTAATGTGGTAAAACTATTATATCACATTTCCTGATCTCAGCCCTCCATAAAAAAGGAAATCGTGAAAATCTAGAAATAAAAGAAAAACATCAAATGGGCGATTTCCATTAGAATTTATAGTTTTTTTTTAAATATATTTTAGATGTGTTAAGTACAAAGGTTAGATAGACACTTTTTAAATGGAATGTATTGCTATTTTGTAAACAACTGAAATTGGTAAAATAGACGAAAAATTTTGGAACAATCTAATGGAATAAATTTATAATTTCATTTATTACGCGTATTCATAAAAAATCCCTAAATACGTCAATTTTAGATTATGAAATGACATCCTGCAACAAAAAAAGATCATCCTTACATTATACCCCCTTCGAGTCACAGTGGCAACCCCCAAATTTTTAAATGGGATGTAGGGGCTTGAGATACATCGTTTGCTGTTCAAAAATTTTATTGTTTTCAAATTTATTGCAAAAATTAACATTAAACAAAAATTAAAAATAAAATCATCTGATCGATGAAAAACTTAAAAAGTAATACTGTTTAGTTCTTGCTAATCTAAAACACATGAATGTTAAATCAAATAAACGCAGATTTTTTGGAAGAATACAATGATCGTATTTTTAATGCCTCTTAATTAGGCAAAATTTATGGAATATCCATTTTTTAATTTTTGGTTTTGAACTGCGCCCTCTAGGGGCGGACATGTAAATAATTTCTCAAGGCTACTTTGGTTATAAATTTTTTTCCCGAAGCTGTACTGTACACGGTTTCCAAGATATAACCGACAGCCATTTTTATTGGGACACCCAGTACATATTTTTAGTCATAAAAGATATCTATGTATAAGCTAAAATGTAACAATTTAGAAACTTAAACACGTTTTCCGAATTCAAAAATTTTTTTTGATGACTAATAAATTCTTTTTAATACTAAAAATGTTTATTAATAACTACAGAGAATCATTACGATAATCTTTTATTGGCCATTCTTTAATATGTTTTTTAAACAATGTTACTGTTTAACCATTTATATCACGTTTATAATTTAACGCTAATTTGATTGTTTTATCGAACCAAAACATACAAATTTTTCTGAATACTTACCAAATGTATAAATAGATGAGGGATTTGAGAAGCAATTTTGTAATTAAGAGCGACACAACTCTTGTTAATAATAACGAATATGATTTCGTTAATTATAGGAATTCGCAAATTAGTTTTACTGAAACATACGAGGTAAGCGTACTTTATATTATTTTGTTTAATTTTTAATCTGCAATTAAAACGAAAAACATCGATTATACTAAATTATATAAAAGAATAATTCAGATAAAACTGGTGAATTTCGAAAGAGACTACATTGCAAATAATATAATTCTAAGATTATGAGACTGGCACTAAAGTTATGCCTTTGTCTAAAATTTATTTTAGTTGCGTTTGAAATTTGATTTTTCAAAAATGTTGACTTACACTGAAACTTGAACACGTCATTTTCAATCATACCTTTTTAAAAAGTAGAATAATACTTTCATATCATCGAATATTCAAATCTTTTTATTTTTGTTAGACATTTTAAAATTCTCTATTGTCTATAAATCTAGAATAAAATTTTTAGGCTAAAGTCATATAATCAAGAATAATTCAGTTTTGGTTTTTCAATTTGCAGTCTTTTCATTTTAAAGAGAAATTTTTCAATTATTTTTCATAAGAAGTATTCCTGTAATTCGTCTAATATTTATATCGAGATCTATCCAAAATTCAGTCATTAAATCACCAAAACTGTGCTTGTATTCTCGCCAATCTCGGAAAAAATCAACTGATCCGTCAACACTTTTCTGGATATTTGTCTATTTTCCATTTCGAGTATTTTGCGACATGGTAACTAAAAGTGAAAGACGGATAGAGATCCAAAAAAGGGTCGATCGATCCGTGAATTTTTTCTCAAGAAAAATTCCATGAACCCATCGACCCTTTTTTGGATCTCTATCCGTCTTCCAATTTTAGTTATCATGTCGCAAAATACCCTAAATGGTCGAAGAATATATATTTCAAGTTTTTATTATCCTAAAAATAAAATTTCTAAAATATTCCGGAAATTGTAAGAAACAAATAAATAGTAACCGTTGTCTTGAATCTCTTTCCAATTTTTTGGAATATTTTTATTTATCTAATTTTTATATTAATATTTTTGAGAATATCACCTTAACACGCAGTATTAATAAAATCTTGAAATAATTATTTTAAACGTTTGCAATATAATATTATTTTTAAATTTAATACTTGGTGGAAGAATTATAATTCGTAAATAAATTTTCAGTTTATTGCTTAAATCCTTAGCCATTTCAAATACAAAAATATTTGGTTTTTTTTATAACTTATTTGGCCGAAAAGTTTTATTTTATATTTTTTCCAAATATTACAGACAACTTTAAAATAATGTCTAACAAGGATAAAACTATATGACTATTTGATGATTTGAAAATATTCTTCTACTATAAAAATATATGGACCAACTCTAAATTTAAAAAAAATTAAAGTTCAAACGTAACAGAAATAAATTTTACACAAAAACGTAACTTTACTGAAATCTGGAGATGTATTTATAATGAAAAAAAACCCTTTCGAAATTCATCAGTATTTTTCGAATAAAATTGCAAAAGTATTATTTTATATAATTCAGTATAATCAACTTTTTCCGCTTAATTTGTAGTAGGATAAAAACTAAATTAAATTCTATACAGTACGCTTACCCCGTCTATTTCAACAAATCTAACTTGTGAGATCAATATAACCAACAAAAATAAAATCCTATTTATTATTAAAAACAATAGTTGAATCGTTCTTAATTACAAAAGAGCTTCAGAAATCCGCCATCTATTTATACCCCTGGTAAGTATTCAGATAAAGTTGTATGTTTTGGTTCGATAAAAAATCAAATTAATGTTGAATTGCAAACGTGATCTAAATCGTAAAACAAAAACATATTAAAGAGTGGCCAATAAAATATTATCATAATCGTTCTCGATAGTAATTAAAAAAATATTTTTATTGTTAATAACAATTTATTAGTCATTAAAAAATATTTTTGAATTCAAAAAACGTGTCCGCGAAGGTATAAAAATGCACGTAGAATAAAAAAATTTTTTTTTCTAAAGTCACCAGTTTTCAAAGAAAAAATAGTATTTTAATCTACCGAAAAGCAACTGAAATCGGCAACACCGTGAATTTGAATAAAAAACGAATACCTACAATGCTGATAAGATAACGAATAGTAAACAAGTTTTTTAAACGTTCTAAAAATAAGTTTTTATTTTAGTACACCTGGATATTTAAAATGGTCAATTACAGGGGATGTAGGAGAGCGAAAACTGGAATTTTACAAAAATGTTCGAAGTAACTGTCTACCTGCAGGAACCCATTCATTTTTTCTAATCTAATTGTTATTAATTGTCATGAATGTCATAATTATTTAAATTACGCGAATTTTATCAGCTGCTTCAAAAATTCGATCTCTTAGTTCATTCTCGGGACGATTATCATACATTAGTGATGCATATGACCCCAGAAATAATAATCCATGACATTAAGATCGGGAGATCTCGGGGGCCATAAATTTGTCCATTTCCTACCAATCCAACGATGAGGATAATTTCTATCAAGGAAAAGCTTTGAGGTGGAGCCCCATCGGATGTTCAATTGCAAATCTTCAAGAATCTCTGGTAAATCATTTTCCAAGAAGTACAAATAGTTCACCCCATGTAATTTTGTCTTGGTAATTCAAATGGACCTACCAAGTGATTTTCGACAATACCAGCCCACATATTAATGCTAAAATTCGTTTGGAAATTAGTCCTATATGCGGATTTTCGTCGTCCCAAATATGGCAATTATGAAAATTAAAATTACCATTTCTTGTAATAGAGGCTTCATCTGTATATAGCACAGTGGTAGGAAATAATGGGTTTCTGGTAGTTTTATTCTGGAACCATCTACAACAATCTACCCTCCGTGGTAAATCTCCTGGATGCAAATCTTGTACCATTTGGATATGGTAGGGGTGGAGAAATTGTTCTTGAAATGTACGCCACTGATCCTAAACTCACTGTGGGATTTTCAATATCTAAAATATTACTTCGGCAATTATTACACGATCCGAACGATTTCTACCACTACTTTTTTTTATATAATACACAACCCGTTTTCAACAATCTTTGAGACATTGATATAAAACATCGCGGGTTAGATTGGGGTGTATTTGTATATTTTTCACAATAAAGTCCAAACAATAAACAAACGAAGTAGTAAGGGGGGACGGTTGAGTGTGGGAACTTTTTCTGTCGATCCTTATGGACGGACACGCCCCCGCACGCGACCTACCACCACTCCTCCGGCGGCAGCATGTAGATGGGGAGAAGAACGGCCTGAACGTGGTGGCACTTCAGCAAGACCTTGAACTTGTTGGCAGTTCAGCCAAAAAGAAGAAGAAGGATTCCCGAAACTGTCAGATGACGGCATCGGAGAGCGTCGGCGGCGGCCGTTTTTAGTGCGGTCTTGTTAGTTCAGCTAGAAGAAGAAGAATGGAGCAGCTCGTTCAGTCACCTATAGAAAAGAAGAAGAAGAAATTACTATAGTCGAGTCGGCGCGCGATTCACGGCGGCGACGCACGAATGCAGGCCCGAGCGGAGGTGATCCAAGATGGCGCGATTCACGGTGTGGCGTACGTATCGAGTCGAGGTGACGGCACGATTCATGGTCCCGAGGCTAGGTGATGGCGCGATTCTCGGTGCGGCGTACAGCCCAAGTCTAGGTGCGTTCCGAGTAGGGACGATTCACGGCGGTGACGTACGAATGCCGGCCCGGTGATCCAAGATGGCGCGACGCACACAAGCGGTGGCCGGCCATCGCCTGCGTGTGACGTAGTCGGACTGATTCGAATCGAAGATATCGGTTGGATATAATAGTCGTCAGCAAAGGCCATGTTGCCTTTTTATTATTATTTATACAATGATGCCATATTGGCTGGGGGAAACGTGGTGACGCTGCACACAAGCGAGGGCCTGCCAAAGCGCGTGTGTGACGTAGTCGAACAAATTATTATAGTTTTCCTTGTTTATGAGCGAGAGCATTATCAATTCAGGGCGCTATGAATTTGGTATTGAAATAATTCATGTTGCCGTATTTTTTATACAATGTTGCCATATAGGAATATTATCAAAGTATGATTTAAAAGTAGTCCATGCTGCCACGTTGCCGCATCTCCGTCAGATAACGGGTTGAAATTTAAAATATTCATGGCGGCGGCCATCGCTTGGGTGTATCGTAGTCGAACTGATTCGTTTCAAAGATAACGGTTGGAAAATTTTTCAGTCTATAGAGGAACAAATTACTATAGTTTTCCTTGTTTATGAGAGAGAGATAGAGAGAGCGTTATCAATTCTGGGGCGCTATGATTTTGGTATCGAGATAATCCATGGAACCGTATTTTATTATTTATACAACGTAGACATATCGGTATAATATCAAAGTATGAAAAAAATATGATTTATTTAAATGGTTTTCAGGAGATGTCTAACTCAATTCAGGGACACTATGAATTCACTATTGATTATTATATGATTTATTTAACGGTCGGTATTTGTGCCAAGCGCAATGAACGTTGCCGTAAGGCCACTAGCCGTTATTATTGGTCCAATTGAATCGCGGAAAAAGACCAGTATGATCTAGAAGTAACATAGATGATGAACGATACATGGAACACTGTAGAAAAATTACGTAAACGTCAAAAACGTGACGCAGACATCGAAAAACGTCTCGCGCGTCAAAAAAACGTCAAAACGTGACACGCGTGGCGCAAAACGTGACGTTTTTGGCGTAAACGTCACGCGTATGACGTTTTTACGTCACGCGTGTCACGTTTACGTCTCGCATGTCACGTAAACGTCAAATGCTTAACCTATTTTAGGGGCACACTGTAAATTATCATTAGTGCTGTAATATAATTAAATAAGGTGTAAATGGATACCTAATTTGTGCAACTTATAAAATTATTGCATAAGACTTTCCACAGACGCGTTGTTACACACATCGCCCCCACGAGCGCAGTCATGTTGAATTTTGAAAACTTAAAAACAATACGAAATTATTTATGGCTAGCACACCCCTTTTAATAATGAACTCCCCGTTGTTTTCTCTACCGCCATTATGGCTAATCGAAAATTTTGATAAATTTTAGAAAATCTACAATACAAAATCGTAATTATCAAACCATGAATGAAGTGATAACCTGGAAACGTGTTTTCGTTCAGTCTTATCTAATTTTTATCGGGTTGGCTTCATCCGGTATGCCTGTTAAAAGTATCTCTAAAGGAGTATTATATTTGTGTTTATTATTATAACAGGTGTTTATAGTATTTCTTTAAAAACATAGCGAAAAAGCTCTTTTTTTCACCTGAACATATCGTGATTATTTGATTTAAAAATATTTCTGAATAAAATCTGTCTAGTTTACGAAAAATTCAATTTCACCTGCTGGATAATTAGGGAACGTGACCCCTTTTGCACACGGCCCTACAAAAATGCCGATAAGAATTATTCTTTTATTTTACATAATCTACAACCGAATTGTCTGAAATACATTGTTTTTTAGATATAACATGAATTTTGGTTTTAATTTTTAAAATATTCCCGAATAAAGTCTGTCTAGTTTACGAAAAATGCAATTTCACCTGATGGATAATTAGGGGACGTGACCCTTTTGCACACGGTACTACAAAATTTAAAAAAAGTATAAAAGCCGTAAGTACAGGTGTGCGTGATCATTCCTATCAGTTACTGATTAGCTATCGCGCAGTGATAACCAATATTTCTGAAAATGGCTAATTTTGAAATTATCAAGGATGTTACAAAACAAATCCGTAAATTTGGGGTCCAGGGCCGAACTTTGGAATTTAAAATTAAACCCACTCCTACCGGGGCGGAGCCCCTAAGCTGGGTTAAAAATGCAATAGAGGATATTGTTTTAAAGGGGACAGAAAACGTGGACTTGGAGGATTATGTTGGATTTACTTTCTGTTCCAAAGATTTTTCAAGGGGCCAAGGATGGGTGGTTTTTAAACCTGCATCTCAGGTGACAGTTGATGACGTGTGGAAGAAAATTTCATCCATATACCAATCAAATTCAACGGGGGTGAATACAGAAACCTTCTGTTTGGGTGTTACTACGGTAAAAATGCCCGTAGGAAAAGGCCTGAGGTGTAATTATAACACTTTTAACGAGGAGTGTAAAAAACGTAGAGGTATTATTTCGATAAATAACAAAGATAACCTATGCTTACCTCGCGCTCTAGTAGTCAGTATGGCATTCCAAAGTAAGGATCCAGACTACGCAAAAATTAGGTGTGGCCGTAGACTTCAGACCACCAAAGCTATTGAGTTGACAAAATCCTGCGGGGTGATGATTACGCCAGAGGGCTGCGGGGTTCCCGAACTTCAACACTTTCAACAGCATCTAAAAAATTATAAAATCGTCGTTTATCGATATGGTACCAAAGGTCGTGACGTTATTTTTGAAGGAGGAAATGACGGCCCTGCTTTAAATCTGATTTTCCATGAAGGCCATTACAATGTCATCACATCTCTAACCGCTGCATTTATGTGCGGATATTTTTGTGAAGACTGTCACACGCCCTACAACAACAGAAACGAACATCGATGTGATCAGGTGTGTTTTGCATGCAAAAAATCACCTGCATGCAATAAAGATGTTGTAAAAAGAGGCTGTATCGAGTGCAGAAGAGATTTTTACGGTGATGCGTGCTTTGAAGCACATTTGAATACTGTTTGCAAACAAATAAAAAGCTGTGAGAATTGCTTTAAAATATGCACTAGTCGCAATCATATCTGCGGCGAATTTTACTGCAAGATTTGTAAATCGAAACAACCCGAAGGCCATCTGTGTTATATGCAACCTGACAAAAAATCTCCTCAAATTAAAGATTTTTTGTTTGTTTTCTATGACTTGGAGACAACACAAGAAAAAGTCGTCAATGGGATCATACAGCAGGAGCCAAATTTGTGTGTATACAGAAAAGTATGCCACAAGTGTATAAACGAGACAAGATTGTTATTTTGTCAGAGTTGCGGATTCAGAGAAAAAGTTCTATCAGGCGATGTAATTCCGAAATTTCTGACCGAAGTACTAGAAATACGAAAAAAATTTAAACAGATTGTCGTTATAGCCCATAACGGTGGCGGTTTCGATCATCAATTCGTATTAAATTACATTCTCACTAAAACCGATTTGAATCCGGACCTGATTATGCGCGGCACAAAGCTAATTATGATGAACGTTGGAAACGTTAAATTTCTGGATTCACTCAACTATTTCCCGATGGCATTATCTGCATTACCGAAAGCTTTTGGGTTTTCCGAATTGAAAAAGGGGTATTTTCCACATCTCTTTAACAGGCTGGAAAATCAGAACTATGTCGGAGGTATACCTGCATTGAAATTCTACGACCCTGACAACTTAAAAGATGATGCGCGCGAGAAATTAATTAAATGGCACAACGAGAAAATTGCTGAAAATTACATATTTGATTTTCAAAAGGAGATTGTGGAGTATTGTGTTTCTGATGTACAGATTCTAACGCAGGCCTGTCTCAAATTTCGTCAGCAGCTGTTGGATACGTCAAATGTGTGTCCATTCACAGAGGCAAGCACAATTGCGTCTGCGTGCAACAAGGTATTTCGGCGAAACTTTTTAAAACCAAACACGATCGGAATAATCCCTAAAGGTGGCTATAGATTCAGAGATAATCAATCGAAAATAGCTTTACAATGGTTGATATGGGAAGAATACCAAAGAGGAATCAATATACATCACGTGGCCAAAGGTCAAGAGGCCAGAGTTGCCGGGGTTAAAGTTGATGGAGTACATGGACATACCGTCTTTGAATTCGAGGGTTGTTATTTTCACGGTTGTCCGAAATGCTATACAAATAACCGTGATAAAGCATTAAAAGACGATCCCTCTGATTGTATGGAGAATCGGTTCCAACGAACTGTAAATAAAAATAAACATTTGGAGAAAAATGGGAATAAAGTTGTACAAATGTGGGAGTGCGATTTTCGAAAAATGTTAAATAAAGAAATTGAAGAATACACAGAAAACCATTCTTACATAAAATATTTACCTCTAAACCCTAGAGATTCTCTGTACGGGGGCCGAACGGGGAATACAGTGGAATATTACAAGGCGAAAGAAAATGAGAAAATTAAATATGTTGATGTATGTTCACTGTATCCGTGGGTGTGTAAATTCGGTAAATTTCCTATTGGCCACCCGAAAAAAATTTATGTGGGAGAAGAAGAATGCAAATTGGCTGATATTTCCCAAATGTCAGGTGTGATAAAATGTAAAATATTACCTCCTACAAATCTGTATCACCCTGTACTGCCTTATAGAATGAATGATAAATGTATGTTTGTCCTTTGTCGTAAATGCGGGGAGGGGATGAACCAAGACGATGAATGCAATCACGATGACGAGCAAAGAGCTTTAAATGGTACATGGGTGATTGAAGAAGTCGTTAAAGCTATTGAGAAAGGGTACAAAATGATGGAAATATACGAAATATGGAGTTACAACACCATACAACTCAGCCGGGAGCAGGAGGGTTTATTCTCAGGCATGATGAATAAGTTTATAAAAATCAAACAGCAAGCCAGCGGCTGGCCGAAGAATTGTGCGACAGACGCTGAGAAAGATAGATATATTGAGGAATTTTTACATAGAGAAGACATTTTACTGGAGTTTTCTGAAATAACTGAGAATCCTGGTTTAAGATCATTGGCAAAACTGATGTTAAACTCTTTCTGGGGCAAGCTGGGGCAGAGACAAAACATGCCTAAAACATCTATAATTAGAAATTCTGCTGAATTTTATTCAATGATGTCGAACCCCGCAATAGTTGTAAACACCATTTTACCGGTAAATGAGGAAACGTTAATTGTAACGTGGGAATACAAAGAGGAGGCCTACGACATCTCTCCCACTGTAAATGTTATATTAGCTGCCTATGTTACAGCTTTAGCTAGATTAAAATTATATAGTTACCTGGATCAGGTGGGCGAGAGAGCCTTATATTACGATACCGATTCGGTCGTGTATTCTTCGCAAGTAGGCCTTCCTGACTTGCCCACAGGAGAATGTATTGGGGATTTAACAGACGAACTAAATGGAGGGTTTATTACAGAATTCGTCTCTGGAGGCCCTAAAAATTATGCGTATAAATACAGCTGTAATGGTGGTGAATATGTTGTCTGTAAAGTGAAAGGAATTTCACTGAACTATAGTGCTTCCCAGCTGCTGAATTTTGGAAAAATCAGGGAGATGGTCTTGACAAAAAGTGAGCCTATTTTTATCATTTCGAGGCAGATCAGAAGAACTAAGGATCATGAGGTGATAACCATAACATCAGAGAAAAGATATCAACCTATGTCAACAAAAAGAAAATTTCTTCCGGATCATAGCTCTTTGCCTTACGGGTTTAAAAAATTAAAAAATGAGTTATATATATAAAGCACTAAATAAATTTTTTTAAAACTTACCGGTCTTTTTTTTTCATCCATATGGTAATCCTTAAATTGAATAATTCAAGCCTCAGCTACATTATCTTCCTTAATAGAGGGGGTATCAACTCGCTTTAAATCAGGTTAGTCAGCTTTCTTCTTCTTCTGTATCTGAAAAATGAATGTATGAGTTGTGTAAATTGAAATAAAATCAGGGAAACGTTGATGGAAAATACAGCTGTATAAACTTCACCTCAAGAGAAATTAAAAGAGCAGTAATTACAGTATTTTGTGAGAAGCGCTAACAGCCTAATTCAGCAAAGTTAAAATCGAAATGAATATATGAGTTATCAAATAAATTTTTATTAAAAACTTTCTGGTCTTTTAAAAATATTTGGAAGCCCTTAAAAGCTGAATTATTTCATCTTCAGTTAGATTATTTACATTAGCTTCTTCGAAAAGAAGGGTTCATCTATATCCTAAATTATTAAATAGACCTAAATTTGAAAAATCGAGGAATAAAATTTAAGCACTTACCTGATGGACAGTGGATCCGAACTGGCACTAAAGAATTAAATCTTTTCTCCGGTCTGGTACAACTGGTGAAATCACATTTACATTTAAACATTTAGCAAAATATTTTCAAAAACTATGGGGTTAGAAATTAACTTGTTACTTAATCAAATGTTTTCAAGCTAACTAATTTCGAATACAGCTATTGTATACAGGATGTGGGTTTTACAATCAGAAATATTTTATCATATCTGCGTCGTGTTTCTTTATTTGAAGTCAAAATTGAATATATATTAGTTTATGATTTTAAAAACTTACGCTATATTTTCTAAATAATAAATATTTACCCACAGAAATTATACAAAATAATTCTAGATTTTTCGAACAGTTTGTCGTTTCTAGATAAAAATAAGTCATATCATCATGTATACAAAGCATTATTAGGCAATATAATCATCATTTATGTGTATATCGGGGTGCATAGTATTAGTTGATATGTTACTTATTCACCTTCTAGTAAACGTCCACACACGTTACGTAACCGGCGGTAGATGGCGTTGGTGGTACCAAAATATTATTATTAGGCAAGCTAATTATCATTTATGTGTACACGGGGTTGCATAGTATTAGTTGATATGTTACTTAATCACCTTCTAGTAAACGTCCACACACGTCACGTAACCGGCAGTAGATGGCGTTGGTGGTACCAAAATATTATTATTAGGCAATCTAATTATCATTTATGTGTATACGGGGGTGCATAGGTTTTGAGAACATTACTGTTTTGAACGTATTAACTGGACATGCTACTGTATGGTTAGGATCAATTTCCCTTTCC